>ML783374.1:558484-597313 GCA_009831015.1 Picea engelmannii | reverse complement strand
AATGGCCTAAAGCCGACATAATTAAAATAACATTACTAATCTAAATTACAACTAATGGCCTAAATCCGACATAAATAAAATAGCATTACTAATCTAATATGCCCCAATTAAGGGGTAATGAGCCAACATTAGGGCTTAACATACTTTTTGGGTACTACCTGATCTTTTCGCACTGTCTCATTGGACCTCCATATGGAAAATGTTGTCTTTTCTTATCATTCTGACTCTCATTAGGTCTTCCAAATTTTGTTTGAATCTGCCAAAATCCATAACTTAAAATGCTAACATTTAAATAAAGCATTGACAGTCCAAAAATTTTCCCGGACACGCTCAAAGCTTCGGCATCGGGAATAATTAAAAAATGAAAGAGAATCACTCGAGAGAACCGAGGTCATCGAGCACCAATTTTTCAGCATCGACAAACAGAGGTTTCTCTTTAACGACAAGAATCACTCAAGGATATCACCAACAACTGATTCCCTTAGGCATTGGTAAAGGGAGAAAAGAGTAAGCGTTGGATGAAGAAAGAAATGATATCACTGATCACCGACTTCCAAAACGTTTTCGGCATCAGGGATTTTCGAGGATTATGACCCATAAAGAAACTACGCTATATGTTTATCTCCGAAGGACTATCCCCGATACCTTTTCGACATCGGTAGTCCCAATTTTAGCTTAGAGCGCATGACTTGAACAAAGTCTCGAGTCTGAACAATGCCTGGAAGCTAAGTTCTTGGTCATCGGTACCACTAATCCTGAGCCAGTAGTTCCACATCATCACCATACAATGAAATCAATTGGCATCGAAGGTTTTTTGTAGAAGGATAACAATGAAAATACAATGTAACTCAGAGAACCACTAAGTATAATGTTGAGACTAACTTACAAGAAAAATATACAAAGAACACAATAGATACACATGAAAAGGGAAGACACGATGAATCCATTTCAATACTTTATATTAGATCCCCATCAAGCTTAGATTACATACAAGAGACACTGTCTACACCTTTTGGGCCAATCAACCGGGTTTACATTAAGAACATGAAAACTTTCACAAAAAAGGAAAACTATCAAAATTTTGTCTCACATCTGAGAATACAAAATGGAGTTCATCAATCATGCCTTTTCTACGTGTGGGCTTTCTCCCTGGATGCTTTGTGCACCCTGAGATGTTTTCATTTTTTCTTCTTTTGACACCCTTTGTGCTTCATGCAGCTGCACGATTGTGTATTTTGCTTCCCAAAGATGTCTCTTAATCCATGTTACATTCCATTCATGACCTTGCGATGCTACCACCTTAAAGGTCTTTGTCGCCAATTGTCATCTTAATTCTCTATTTTCCTGGTAGAGTTCAACGATGGCGAGTTGTGCCTTCTATAACTATTGAGTTGGCTCTCAAATGTTAGAACTTGAGGCATCTGTCCTCCTTGTTCTTCTCTTGCTTCCCCAAATTGTGTTTTTGATAGATTCTAGTTGGATAACGCACATAAGTAATGCCTCAACGACTGATCTTGTGCACGACTCGATCAAGATTTGGTTTCCACAAGCTTCCTTATTCTTCCTTGGCATAGATTCCAACTTTCATCCTCCTGGTGGAACTTCTTCCACTTTGGCCTCTACATAGGGTGGTACCATCATTTATGCGCATAGGTTAGAGTCTCCCTTGGAAGCCTTAGGAATGTCTGCTGCGAATAAGAACAAATCCCATGCATTTTGGGGCTCAAGCCTAGTGCTCCGGATGCTTCACATGCCCCATCTTTCATTTTGAGGAGTTCCCATGGTGCAACAATGTATCTATCTTATGTGTGGGGAACTTGACAAGGGCCCAAAGAAGAAGATTTGACTAGACTGGGCTCACGAGAAGAATTACCAATGGTGCACAAGCTCGACTGATGAGGAAAACACATGGAGAACGACTAGAATTTATAACAGAGTGGGAAGTGAGTGGAAACATGCCAGGGGACACTGGATTCCTAGAAACAAGATGTTTCGAAGAAAACTAAAAAAATTATGTGGCACATTCGTGCAACGAGTAGGTTCGGCGACATGCGAGATGAAACCGATATAAGTTGCAAAGGGTGTGTGGTATGATCACCTTGATTTTTCATTGCCCCAGTCTCCATGATGAGTTGATGATGGTTGACATGCTTGTGGATGTGACTTCTGTTTGCACAGCTTGCCTCGACCTAAGGCGCCTAACGACCTCCATTATGAAAGGATCTGATTCTTTTGGAACATACTCGTACTTTTGGCACATGTTTGTCTCTATCATCCTTTCCTGACTCCAAGGACCAACTGGCCATTGGCATGACTTCAACTCTTACATTTTTGTGTACCTGATCTTTCATTATGTGGCACATGGATATAACCATTCTAACAAGAGAAAATATGACGATGCTAACAAAAGTGGTGAAATAAATTTGAAGGGTTGCAGAGATCGTGTAAGTATCAAACAACCAGGTTTAGCAAGATTTATAGGTATGCACCAGTCTGGATTCTTCATGCTTACACTTTTTAGATATATTTTTCCAAGTGTTGTTCTATATGCAATCTCTAAATGATTTTAATTTCAATTGCAAGAAATATGCTTCTGAGTATTAAGCAAGAATGCCTCAACAACCTCACCGATAAATCCGAGAGAAACTATGCCAGAAAATCAACAAGGTGATAAAGGATATTAAACTTCCTGAGTTTGGAACACCTGACAACTTTTTTGAATTGCACGACATAGTCAAATCGTACATCAAGAAAGATTCATCATGGTCCGAAAGAATGGCAAAGGTGACTAACACAGTGCCAGGACATGTGCAACAATTTATGGAACACCCGATAAGAGCTCAGGCTGTGTTGCAGCAATTAAGCATCGGTTTGGTGAAATATCGGGCACATGCAATAAAGATAAGAGAGCTTTGCGTGGATCTGATGGAACAACATAGATTTCCATATGCCCACACCTGCGAGCATCTGTTCATTAGTTGGTTGGAGTATGAGAAAAGTCACCCTTTCAAGGTAATATCTTGAGATGACTGTTGGAAAACTGTTAGGAGAGAATACCATGTGGCAAATTCTATTTTGTTTAACTGCACTTTAGCCGTTATTTTTTGTTAATTTTATGTTATAAATAAAAGCATCGACTGATTAGTTAAGGGTCGATGGTTGTTGCAAGAAATTCTCTTTTTTGGTTTTGTTAAGAACTATTTTTGAGCTACCTTTAATAGAGAAGTCCTTCTAGACTAGAGACAATTTATATTTTCATCAAATGAATATGTGATTGGATGTGGAGAATAACTATTTCCTATCTCGTCTCATGAATGGATGTTGTAATGAGTAAGATCTATTGAATCTATTGTTAAGTTATCTGATGCAATGTTTTACAATTCTTTTCTTTAATGATGAAGATGAATCATTGTGTTATTATGTGATGGTTGATTAGAGTAGGTGAATTATTTTTATTTCCATTATCTTATCGTATATGTGTTTTCTTTATGATAATTAGTATCTCAGATAGTAATTGGATGCTCACATGGTTAACATATTATTACTAGGCCTGTGGTATAAAATTTTCATCTGCATGCTTGCGTAGCAGGTTATCCAAAGCTCAACCTCTTCTCCAGTAGTTAAAGTTAATCGTGTTTGTTTCCAAGTTGGTTTATACTGGCTTACGTCTTATATCAGTCCCACCTAAGAGAAAATACAAAAAGACAAAGTTTGAACTAAAGGAGATGCCTTCGTAAGAAAACATAAAGCCCATCGATTAAATTGGTTGGATTGCAAGATCTGGAGAACCATTCCACTATTAAATGCTTAAGAGTCTAATTGGGGCTCGGTAGCGGGTTTCTTTCCTTCTGTTGAACTAAAGGGATTTAGGAACCATCAACATAACTGGTGCTAGAAGGAGGGCCTGAGAATGAATGGTTAAACACATATTTCACATAAATTTCAGATAACCTGTAGATTGAAAACAACCCACATGCATGGCTAGTCATTCCCAAGACAACCCACACACACTGATTACTCTTGAAATGAGTAAATCACCCCAGCCTGAGGAAGAACAATTTCTCCCTGACATACCTGATTCGTTCCCTCATGAGGAATTAAATCAATTCATAAGAATCACAAGAGTATATGCCCAACAGATTGGTGCGTTGTCTTTAGCTCTAATACTTCCTCGAAGACAAAAAATAAGTAGACCATTGGTCAATAATCTCGATGAGGTTTTTGTGCACACGGTAGAAGACCTAATAGACTTTGCAATCATTGAAATTGAACATCCTCTGAATCTAATACCTGAAACGCCAACCGACAACGTCTTTGAACCATATGATCTTTCAGAAGAGGAGTTTAACTCATAATCCGAAGACATGGAAGATCACAATGACCATGATGAAGAAAGGGGAAACCCACCTTAGAACAATCAACATTTTTTGGCCAGAGATTCTTTGGCCATCCCAGGGTGAGTCCATAAACTTCCTCGACATCCAAAGAAGTTACTTCCTAAGTTTGACCCCGAAACCTCAGGATTACCTGAAGATCATATCAAGAAATTCATACTAGTGATCAGACTTATGAATTTCCAACATGAATACGTATTATGCAAGATTTCCCCCTATACTTTTGAGAACTTCGCCTCCACATGGTATTTCAACTTACCTATAGGATCCATAATTAGTTGGACAAAGTTTCAAAAGGAATTTTTAGATAAATTCACCGATGAAACCACTACATGAGCTCTGATGGTTGAATTGTTCATAGCCACCATGAGTTCAAAAGAGAAGGTTAAATATTTCAATCAAATATTCACAACTATTTTGAAAAAATTCCAACCTGGATCTAAACCAACTCAAGAGTTTCAAATCGAAGTATATGCTAATGCCCTCCTAGCTTCTATTTCCATGTTTGTGAAGAGGGATGCCAAACGAACCCTGGCTAAGAATTTTGAAGAAGCCAAGATGATAGAGTTCCAAATGAAGGTATGTAAGGAAGGTCGGGTCTCGTTAGTTAAAAAATAAGTCCAACCTCCTCCTAGGAGAGTACTCCTTTTGAATATACTGCTAGGAAAACAAGTAGAAAAAGCTCCTGAAAAGGGTAATTTAGACATAGAAGGCCTACAACGCATGGTTAAGAAATTATCAAACAATATTATAGAAATGAAGAGAAACACAGGGGAAGGAAACCAAGGAAAAATGCCCTATAATCATTTCTTTAAAATAAAACCATCGTTCAAAGCAATTGAACCTCCCCCAAATAACCTAAATATCAATTTAGGAAATGTAGCATCTCATTCCTTCTGTACTTATCACCAAGAAAATCACTCTGAAAGAGAATTCCCTCAGTGGGTGCATTCCATGAATTTAATAGCCAACCAGTTTCTAGATGAGGTTTCCCTAACCGAACAACCAAGCGGTTCAGTTATAAATGTCACTGATCAGGAAGAGATTGATCCCCCAACAAATACAACCATGCTAATATGGGATCCTAACCTAATTATACCTTCCGACGACCTATTTTAGGTTCAATAACCACCCGCAAAGATCTCGGTTGCACAAACACAAAGCAAGGGTCCACCTCTCTCAAAATATCCTACTACTACCCAAACTCTGGGAGGAAGAGTGACTCCCGATCACCCGAAAAAACCATTTTCTCCCCGTAAGAACCCTATTAGCATCCATACCCGAGAATCGCCCAAACTGGAGTACAACGTAGTTGAATATTTTAAGAAGTTGAAGGATAATATATCAGTTATGGATGTATGTAGAATCCATCAGAAAAAATACTTCATGCTACAAGCTTTGAAATCAATAGAAAACCCTATGACAAGCAATGAAAAACAAAGAAATCTAACTTCCACAAATCTAGTAAATACACCAACTGTGAATACCTGCTTGGAAGATAAGAAGGGAAAATCATTTGTTCCACCATTCCTTTTAACATTTGAAGTTTTCAACAGGAATCTCCACAATATTTTGGTCGATTCAGGAGAATCTTCCAATGTTATGCCATTGTCTATTTGCAAGAAATTAAATGTCGTTCCTCTCAAAAGAGATAAACATGTAATACAACTAGATACAACCCAAGTGAAGGTCATGAGAGAACTTAAATATGTAATGATCAGAATAGCCACGCATCCTAAATTTTTGCAAGTGATTGACATCATTGTAGTAGATATCCCAGAATCTTATGGATTGTTATTAAGCTGAGATTGGTCTAAGAAGTTAAACATATACTTTAGCACAAACTGGGCACGCCTTTTGCTACCACTGAAGGGATACAAGAATATGATCAGAATTGACAGGGAAAGGTATATGAAACATATTGTCACTAACCTAGAAACCTTGAACGAACCCTCATCGACAGATTTCCCTGTGTTATGCAATTATTATTGTAATTATTACTTCGACAACTTCCCCCCTCTATCATTTGATGTCCCTATCACTCAAAACTCTGAAACAATTTTTCAAGAGATATCGATGACATTGACAACCCTATTCTATCAAGGACTTGCGCTAGAGATCACAGAACAAAAGATAGGGGAGCAAGAAAGTAATAATAAACAAGAAATGGACGATTTTCGTTCACAAATTTGGATCATATACTTTGATGGATCTAAGTCACAGGAAGGATCTAGGGTAGTGTGCATCCTCAATGATCCAAAGGGTAAACATCATTTCTTATCCTATAGACTTGAGTTCAAGTGCACAAACAACATCGCCGAGTATGAAGCTCTAGTACAAGGGTTAAATAAATCCATAGACTTAAACGTCAAAGAATTGAAGGTTTATGGAGACTCATAGATTATCGTTAGACAAGTAAGGAATACTATACATTGCAATTCCCGACACCTAAAGAATTATCAATAGGAAGTGCATAGGTTAATAGAGCATTTTGAAGCTTTCAATATTACAGCGATCCTGAGAGCAAAGAATATCCTTGTTGATTCCCTAGCCACATATGCTTCAAGGCTGTCACCTTTAGAAGATTATGAATCCTCTCGGTTCACTATGGAGCTACTCTACAAACCACCAGTGCCTAACAACATTTCTAATTGGAATGTCTTTGAAGGAGAGGAACAGATCATAAAATTTCTGACTAACCAAGATAATTTCAAAGACCTAGCTATTGACAATGAAGTATTCCAGGAACAATAAACATAAAATGATCCCTAGACATTTCAACCAACTGAGAAATCGAAGCCTCACACAATCTCGAAAGGTATAGATAATTTAAAGAATCTCTTTGACCTAGAAAGATGGTTTAAGGGGCCCAAAAATGTGAAGACCGGTAGTTCATGTCCCATGCATGGAATTATAAATATTGGAACCCTGGAAAACCCAAAGAATATAAACCTTGGAAAAACCATATCTAAAGAAGAAAAGAAGGGTTATCTCAAACTATTCAGACAATATCAAGATGTGTTTGCATGGTCTTACCGAGATCTGAAAACTTATGACACCCATATCATTCAACACACTATACCATTAAAATCTGATGTGAAACACTTCCAACATAAGCTCTGGAAGTATCACCCATCCATGGAACCTCTCATGTGTCAGGAGTTGAGGAAAATTTTAGATGCCAAAATTATCGTCTAGGTTAGACACTTCACATGGGTAACAAATTTGGTTCTGGTGAGAAAACAGTCTGGAGAAATCCGCTTATGCATAGATTTAGGAACCTCAACAGAGCTTCAGAAAAGGACATCTACCCAGTCCCACTAATAGAGAAACTGTTGCAGAACATGTCCGGTTATGAGATTTTATCTCTACTGGTCGATTTCTCAGGTTACAACCAAGTTCTGGTTTTAGAGGAAGACCATTTGAAAACTACCTTCTGAACTAAGTGGGGAACTTTCTCTTACAAACGCATGCCATTTGGGTTAATAAACATGGGGGAAACCTTCCAAAGGGCCATGGATGTATCATTTCGAGGACTGATCAACAGGTGTGTGGTAGTGTATCTGGATGACATAACTGTGTATTCAAAGAAGAGAGAGGAACACATCCAACACTTAACCCATATTTTTGAAAGGTGTAGAAAATACGGTATATCTTTAAACCCTAAGAAAACTATCTTTGGTGTGGAGGAAGGAAATATATTAGGACATATTATATCCCAAGATGGAATTTAGATAGACCCTGAGCGAGTCAAAGCTATAACTCAAATCCCATTACCTCACAACAAAAAGACAATGCAATCCTTCTTCGGGAAAATCAACTTTGTAATAAAATTCACTCATGATTTCGCCGAGACTGTCAGACCACTACAAAACATGATCCACAAAGATGTTGAATTTAAGTGGGACGATGAAGGAAAGGATGCTTTCAGCAATATTAAAGCTACCATATCTCAATCCCCTGTGTTATGAAGTCTCGATTTTAATAAAGATTTATTCCTCTATAATTTCGCCTCTGACCAATCATTAGCTAAAGTATTGACTCAAAAGGATGATGACAACAATGAGGCTCCAGTTTCATTCATGATCACTAACCTCCAAGGAGATGAAATTAATTATCCTGCTATTGATAAACAGTCATATGTGGTATATAAAGCAGTAAAACACTTCAGATCTTACATCCTCAAGAACCATACCAAATTAATCGTACCTCATCCTGCAGTCTGATCCTTGTTCACTCAACAAGATATGGGGGAAAGAAGAGGGAACTGGATGGAATTAGTCCAATAATTTGATCTAGATATAAAACCTACCAAACTAGTTAAATGGAAAGGGTTATGCAAACTTGTGGCTGAAGCCCAAGACCAAGTAAATGAAGGATACAGATGGGAGAATGAAATGGCATTATGGTGTGGTCAAGGTTCATACATTTCCCTAGGGACATAGTCTTGGTATGAGAATTTGACTTATCTCTTGCACCATGGGACTTTCCCAGAAAATATCAATCCTAGGGAAAGGAGAGCTCTCAGGTTAAAATCCACACAATATCACCTCATAAATTTGGTACTCTTCTGGGTTAATTATGAGGAGGTACTATTATGTATTGAACATGAAGATGCAGACAAAGTTATGAAGGAACTCCATGATGGCTCTGCCAGTGGATATTTTGCAGGAAACACCACAGGTCATACGATACTGAGAGCTTGTTATTATTGGCCCAATTTGTTTAAGGATGCTCACACTTACGTTATAAACTGTAAGACTTGTAACATAACAGATGGGAGAGAGAGGAGAGAGAAATTTATTTTATCACATAAAGTTGTCAAGGGCTGCAGGCCGCAGCCATGAGTGCAAAGCATAGCACTTAGAGCGACTCATTCCAGGCCCAAAATCAATGGCGAAAGCTTGAAATATATCTGGACCATTCAATTAGCAAGATACACGTGTCATCATATCTGTCACTTCAGGAGTTTTACTTCAAGATTTTTAAAATGAGAAACATTGCAAAGTCCCAAAGGGACGAATCTTGAAGCGCCTGAAGCACCTTGAAGATAAGCCCCAGGTCATAGGGAGGTCACATAGGTTGTGGGCCCAAGAATAAATGTAAACACCCACCACATTATTGGTGACTCAAGTTTTCAAGGAAGCAATCATGATCGTTAGATGCATAGAAGATCTGACTGTCAATATAAGAGGAGTGATTTCATCATTCAGGAATTGAGGAATTTGTAGTCAAGTAATGTGAAATCTCCCAAAATGAGAAATCATGAAGCGTCATAAGGGATAATTTCCAGGTCAGAGCCCGAGGTCTCAAGCATGAAGGAGTGATGAAGAAGGAGTTGGCACCTAAGGCTCGAGATTTCAAAAGCACAGAAGAGGATTTTCATAACCTCAAGGTGTCAAAATTGACTCTTAGAAGTTGTTGGCACTGTCTAAGAATAATTATAGGTGTCAGGCCTCGTCCTGATCCCAATGAAGGTAGTTACTGAGAATGAGAGCAATGGTTGAGACCTCATCTTAGCACATAAATGGAAAGCCATGAAAGGATTGACATATTTGAGCTCACATATGACAGAGAGTTTCATGTGCAGTCTGATAGAGAAGGTACATATGGAGGATCTCACGTCTGACATAATGAGGTCTACACAACCTGACAAAGAGGGCGTGGACTGAAGGCTTTTAAGACAGTGATCTGATCACATTCCTAATCGTTGCAACAATTCTGCTTATATATAGGCAGTTTTGATATTTTGTAAAGGTTGAATGGCTGAGCTAGGCTCCCTGATATTGTAATATTTAGATTGAGAACAACTGGTTCTATGGTTATGTATTTTTTTTTTGAGACATCTTGGTTAATCTAAATCAGCCTTCTTATTCCATCTTATTTTCCTTTGATACTGAGAGAGTTCATGTTTGATTGATTCACATGGATTGTTGTAACTATATTATGATAAATGTTTGATTATAGTATTGTTATGATTTCTTTTAGTTTCCTTGAAATTTGAATCCAAAAGGACCTTGTTTTTAATTTTTTTCTCCTTAGGCTGCTAGAAAATATGATGTTCACAGTAGACCTCTAGACTTTCTCACAGAAGTCTTCCTCATATTCACATTTAATCAAACTTACTGACTGAAGTTGATTCTAGACCTCAATTGCTTATGCATGCTAGTCCATATTTCTGAGTTAGAACATTACTATTATTGATTCTTATCCATTTGACCACCTAAAACTCATTTACATTTATTGCATAAACTGATGGCTACTGAGCTTATCCTCATTACAGTTTGAGGGTGATTCCTAGTGATACATAAATGACGTCGTTGTCGAGGACAGATTTGAGCAGATTGAATAGCTCCTTGCGAAGAATGACATAGATCCAACTCTTGATGGGAGACAAGAGGGGATACAAAAAATTGTCTGTAATCATTTACCTAGCGAATCCATAATCAGAGACTCCACTGGGGAAGATCCTATTGATAGAAAGATGAAGGGAATGACTAGGTATCATCTTATGAGCTTTCTGCATGAATTTTTGTTATTCTTTATCAACTCATTTTTTTTTCCCTTCACATATAAAGAGGATCATATTTTTCTTTGTTTATTCAACTGATCATCATCCTTCCTTTATATATCCATCCTTGGAGGAAGAATCCATACTTTCTGCCTATGTTGTAGATGATGATCCTATATCCTCATCTCAACCTATTCATAAGGATAAAATTCATACTGAGATCCCACCTAGATTCAATCACCCTTGCATCCATGAGGAGGTTGAAACTGATCCACAACCTCCTCAAATATCATCACATCCTGTTGTTACCGTTGATCCTTTCCATCAATGTGTTAAGCCTCATATTTAATCCACTAGTTTTCAAACTAGAATCAGAGAAAGGTTGTTTAAACCTTTAAAGCTTCCATATCATCTTCATCCTTATCCTCTCAATTTCTTTAAATATCTTCCTCATTTTGGGGGGGAAGATCATGTTATGGCTGAGAGGCATGTGGATGCCTTTGAGAAATTTGTTGGTCAATTTGAGATTGCTCATGATGATGTTGCCATGATATTGTTCTCAAATTCATTGTTTGGAGATGTTGTTGTGTGGTTTAAATGTTTCGAAGCTGACTCCATTGGTTCCTAGGTTGAATTATGCAATGCATTTTTGAATTGGTGGGGTGAGAACAAGTCCCTTGATCAGTACTAGGATGATTTTCATGCCTTGAGGAGAGGGAAAGAGGAAGCCTTGGCCGTCTTCAACATGAGGTTTTACCATGTGTATGATAATATGCTTGTAGAGATTAGACCCACAGAGACTATTGCCATGGTGTACTATGTCATGGCTCAACATTCAAAGCTTGTCCTTAACCTGCGAGAAAGGAAATCAACATATTTATCTCAGTTATTCATGGATGATGGGGAAGTGGAGGAGAACCTCTTACCTTGTGGTAGGATTCAAAGTTAGTATCATCTCAACTTTGAGCGTAAGGCCATTTTTTTATTTTTGTCCATATGAAGGAAAATTTGTGGATGATTTTGTCTTCGAAGCATGTATCAATGAACAATCATGTATTGATAGAAATAATGTGTATGAATAGCTAGGAGCATCATTTACTATTGTTCCTGAAATAGATATTTGTAACAGTTATTTTCCTGATAAAATTACTGATTTAAAGGGTGATCATAGATATGAAATATAAACCCTTTTTGATGAATATCCTAGTGATGATAAGTAATAAGCTTATCTTGTATTTGATCACTATGAAGACACTAAGGATGATGCTGAGGTTGGGCTTGTCACGGAAGACATAAAATTTGACTAGGAGAAGCCCTTAGTTGAGGCACATAAAGAGGTCATTTATACATAGACTGAAGTAAATCCACGGTCATCAGTGGATCAACAACCACCTACGTCCATCCTTCTTCCACTTGTACCTACAGTTCACAGTAAGAATATTTTGGAACCACATATGCCTGTGGCTGTCTTTCAATCAAGTGTGCCTATAAGGTATATCAAGCAAGCTATCAACAACTTTGAAACAATGAAGGTAACCTTTCATAAGTTAATCATGCATTGCCTTCAGTTTTATGACCTTGTTGATGAGTACATAAAGTTACACTTTTCAAACGATTTGGAGCATGCAGGCTTGATCTTTTTATTAACATTTGAAGGTAATATGGGTGATCATAAGAGTGAAATTAGTCAGCTATCGCAATTTCCTTGTCTTTTATGGATCATTTGTAGTGAAGTGAAGGATTCAATTATCAAACAGTTTGAATGGATATGGTGGAATTTTTCTTTACGTAGAATTTTGTAAAAGTCAGTTAACTTAGGTTTTGTACATAAATAAGCTCCCTCAGGAGCAGGTGTGTTTTCTTTCATTTTTAGAATAGTGTACGTATCGGCCTATTTTCTTCAGTATAATGCTTCAGAGAATGAATCCATAGCCCAACATATAAGGCACTGTAACTTCTTGTTCTTGATAGCTCACAGGGAGCATGCCATCCCCTCTGCAACCAAATGTTATCACATAAAGTTTTCAAGGGCCGCAGGCTACAACCATGAGCGCAAAGAAAAACACTTAGAGAGACTCATTCTAGGCCTGAAATCAATGGCTGAATCCCAAAATAGATTTGAACCATTCAATTAGAAAGAGCCATGCGTCATGAAATCTATCACTTCGAGAGTTTTACTTCAGGAGTTTTAAAATGAGAAACATTGCAAAGTCCTGAAGGGCTGAAGGCCAAAGAACTCGAAGTCTTGAAGTGCCTTGAAGATAAGCTCTAGGTTGGAAGGAGGTGGGCCCAAGAAGAAAGGTAATCACCCAGTGCATGATTGGTGACTCGGGTTTTCAAGGAATAAATTGCGGCTATCATATGCATAGAAGATCCGACCGTCGATCTGAGAGGAGTGATTTTTTCATTCGGGCATCAGGGAATCTGTAATCAAGTAATGTGAAATATCCCGAAGTAGGAATCATGAACCGTCATATGGGATAAGTGCCAGGTCACAACCCAAGGTCACAATCAAGAAGGACTGATGAAGAAGGAGTTGGTGCCTGAGGCTCGAGATTTGAAAAGCACAGAAGAGGACTTGTATAACCTTGAGGCATCAAAATTGACTCGCATAAGTTTTTGGCACCGCCTAATAAAAAATATGGGTTTTAGGTCTCATGCTAATCCCAATGAAGGTAGTTACTGAGAATGAGAGCGGTGGTTGAGACCTCATATCAGTGCATAAATGGAAAGCCAGGAAAGGATCGACAGATTTGAGCTCGCATTTGACAGAGAGCTTCATGCGCAGTCTGATAGAGAAGGTCCAGATGGAGGAGCTCGCATCTGACATAATGAGATCTACACAACTTGACAAAGAGGGCACCGACTGAAGGATTTGAAGGCAGTGATCTGATCACATTCCTGGTAGTTGTAGCAGTTATTCTTATATATAGGAATTTTTGATATTTTGTAAAGGTTGAATGGTTGAGCTAGGTTCCCTGATATTGTAATATTTTGATTTAGAACAACTGGTTCTCTGGTTATGTATTTATTTTTGATACATCTTGGTTAATCTAAGTTAGCCTTCTTACTCCATATTTATTGCTTCTGATACTGAGAGAGTTCATGTTTGATTGATTCACATGGATTGTTGTAACTGTATTATGATAAATGATTGATTATAGTACTGTTATGATTTCTTTCAGCTTCCTTGAAATTTGAATCCAAGAGGACCTTGTGTTTAATTTTTTCCTCCTTAGGCTACTGGAAAATCTGATGTTCATAGAAACCTCTACACTTTCTCACCGAATTCTTCCTCCTATTCAAATTTACTCCAACTTTTTGACTGAAGTTGATTCTAGACTTCAATTTCCTATGCATTCTAGTCCATATTTCTAAGTTAGAACGTTATTATTATCGAGTATTCTCCATTTTACCACCTAAAACTCATTTACATTTACTATATAAACTGATGGGTCTGGGATTATCCTCATTACAGTATGAGGGTGATTCCTAGTGCTAACATAAATGGCATCATTGTCAGGGATGGATTTGAGAAGATTGAAGAGCTCCCTAGGAAGAACGACATAGATCCAACTCTTGATTGTAGACAAGAGAGGGATACAAAAAATTGACTGTAATCATATACCTAGTGAATCCACAATATGAGACTCCATTGGGGAAGATCCTATTGACAAAAAGATGAAGGGAATGACTAGGTATTATCTTATGATATTTTTGCATGAACTTTTCTTATTCTTTATCATCTCATTTTTGTTTTTACCTTCAAATATAAACATGATCATATTTTTCTTTGTTTATTTGGTTGATCACCAACCTTCCTTTATATATTTTTCCTTGGAGGAAGAATCCATACTTTCTACCCGTGTTGTATATGTTGATCCTATATCCTCATCTCAGCCTATTCATAAGGATAAACTTCATACTGAGATCCCTCCTGGATTCAATCACCCTTGCATCCCTGAGGAGGTTGAAACTGATCCATGACCTCCTCAAATCTCATCACATCCTGATGTTACTATTGAGCCTTGCCATTAGTGTGTTAAGCCTCATATTCATCCCACTAGTTTTCAATCTAGGATCAGAGACAGGATGTTTAAACCTTTAAAGCTTCCATATCATCTTCATCCTTATCCTCCTTATTTCTTTAAATATCTTCCTCATTTTTCTGGGGAAGATCATGTTACAACTGAGAGGCATGTAGAGGCATTTGAGAACTTTGTTGGTCAATTTGAGATTTCTCATGATGATGTTGCCATGAGATTGTTCTCAAATTTGTTCATAGAAAACCTCTACACTTTCTCACTGAAGTCTTCCTCCTATTCACCTTTACTCCAACTTACTGACTGAAGTTGATTCTAGACCTTAATTTCTTATGCATGCTAGTCCAAATTTATGAGTTAGAACATTATTATTATTGAGTCTTCTCCATTTGACCACCTAAAACTCATTTATATTTACTTTATAAACTGATGGGTACTAGGCTTATCCTCAATATAGTCCGAGGGTGATTCTGAGTGTTAACAAGTGTCAAGGTCCACTCCAATCCATGACTATTTCTAGGCCTTTTGAGCAATGGGGGTTAGATATCATAGGAGAAATTACACCAACTTCTTCAAAACAACATAAGTATATACTTACGACCACTGATTATTTCACGAAATGGGTAGAGGCCATCCCTCTGACCCATGCAAATGAAAAGGTGGTAATTCAATTCTTAGAACAATAGTTGATCACAAGGTTTAGTGTCCCTTATATCCTAGTTTTTGATAATGCAACTTACTTCTCTTCCACCCTGTTGACAGAGTTTTCTCTAGACAAAGGAATAGTAATTAGGTACTCTGCAAACTATTACACACAGGGAAACAAAGTGGCAAAATTAACTAATAAGAACCTAGTGAGAGTATTGAAGAAAATGGTTGTGGACAATCAGAGAAATTGGCATAATTTACTCCACAACCCCTTATGGGAAGATAGAGTCACACCCAAGGAACTTGTATGAAATTACCCATACTTTCTAGTGTACATACATGAATCCATTCTCTCGAACGAGCTTTATCTTCCATCTCTTCAACTAGCCCAAGATTCCAAAAGATAGTCTTCATTAGTCATACAACAAATAATTGACACTCTTCTCATGCTAGAATAAGAAAGGGAAAAATATAAGTCAAAATTCATAGCCCACCAACAAATAGTGAAAATATGGTTCGATAAGCATAAGGATAAAGAGAAGAATTTTGGAGTAGGAGACTTAGTCCTAAAATGGGATAGAACAAATGAGCCTAAAGGAAAACATTCTAAGTTTCAGAATCTCTTTCTTGGACCTTTCTAGGTGGCTAAGAAGATTAGGGTAGGAACTTATCAGTTACAGAATCTGAGGGGGGAACTTGACACCCTCCCAGTAAATGACCAAGCCCTAAAACAATATTTCCATTAACAAAAAAAAATAAAAAAATAAAAATAAATAATATATATATATATATATTGTTGAATTTCATTTTATGTTTCATGTGCGTGTTTCATAAGTTTGTTTCAGCTAGCTCGATTGTGATTTCGCGTTGTTTTCTTTTGTTGTTTTGATTTCCACACTTTCGAAGGTTGTGTTTAGAAAGACAATGGTTGACCTAAAATAATGCGACATAGCAAACTTCGTTCCTAATTCATCTCTCATAGTCAACATAAGAAGCATCGAGGAACCTGGAGTTGTTTCGAGGGGCCCTCTATCTAAACCACGCATATGAACAACTTTGGATAAATGTAGAAAGGTCTGATCGGTGGTCTTGTGAAACCTTAAGGGAAAGTTAGTAAGATGAAAAGGACTACATGAACCCCAAAGATAAATCTAGAAACAAATTCACCTTAACCATCTCACTTTGCAAATTAAACATACGTCATTTTCTCTCACTCTTTCATGGCATTCTCCCGAAATACAAGTTAACTATACCAAACTGAGTGAACAGTGGGAGAGGGTATGCAAATATCTCTGTCAAGGATATGGACACTCGCTGGCAGTGAAACAATGTCTGTGATGTCAGGGTGACTCTGTCGGGGCTATGGACGTTCGCTGGCAATGGAGAAACACTGTAGAAAGTGAGTAAAGGTAACTAAAGGCTCCATGCCAGTGAATGATTTATTGGATTTTGTCAAAGAGGGCATGAGTCAGGGTTACAAGAAATGAAGGAGGAATAAAGGTTAAAACCCCACAGGTAGACATGAAAGAATCAACTAGAGAATTTCAAATGCAAGGGTAAAAGAGGCTCTGATTTAAATCCAGTTAATTTCTCCACCTGCTTTCACATCAACCAAGCCTGAAGGAGGAACAAAGATTCTGATTTCACCCAGTAAGTCGCCATTTGTTGAGCACTCAACACACCCTAAAAAGTCTGTGTCAAATTTTACTTTTTGGGTACCACTTGATCTTTTTGCACTATCTGATTGGACTTCAGTATGGAAAATGTTGCCTTTTCTTATCATTCTGACTCTCATTAAGTCTTCAAAAGTTTGTTTGAATCTGTGAAAACCCATAAATTAAAAGACTAATATTTAAATAAAGAATCGACAGTCCAAAACTTTTCCCCAACGTACCCAAAGATTCGACATCGAAAATAATTAAAAAAAGAAAGAGAATCATTCAAGAGAACCGAGGTCATTGAGCATCGATTTTTTGGCATTGACAAATGAAATTATCTCTTTCACAAAAAATATCACACAAGGATATTACCGACAACCGATTTCCTTCGGTGTCGGTAAAGGGAGAAAATAGTAAGAATTGGACGAAGAAAAAAATGATATCATTGACTGCCGACTTCTGAAACGTTTTCGGCATCGAGGGGTTTTCGAGGATGATGACCCAAAAAGAAACTATGCGATAGGTTTATCTTCGAAGACTGATCCCCGATACCTTTTCAGAATCAGGATTCCCAAGTTTACCTTAGAGTGTACGACTTGAACAAATTCCCGAGTTCGACCAATGCCCGCGAGCTAAGTTCTCGATCATCAGTACCATGAATCCCAAGACAATAGTGCCACGTCAATGTCGTACTATGAAATCGATCAGTATCAGAGGTTTTTTATAGAAGGATATCAATGAAAATACAATGTAACTCAGAGAACCACTAAGTATAATTTCAAGACTAACTTACAAGAAAATTAGATAAAGAACACAATAGATACACACGCAAATGGAAGACATGATGCATCCATTTCAAGACTTTATAATAGATCCCCATTAAGCTCAGTTTACATAAAAGAGACACTATCTACACCTTTAGGGCCAATCAACCAGGTTTACATTAAGAACATGAAAACTTTCACAAAAAAAGAAAACTATCAAAATTGTGTTTCATGTCTAATAATACAAAATGGATTTTGTTAATCATGCCTCTTCTACACACAAAATTTCTCCTCGAATACTTTGCACACCCTAAGATGTTTTCATTTTCTATTCTTCCGACACCTTGTGTGCTTCGCGCAGCTGCACAATTGTATCTTGTGCTTCCCAAAGATTTTTCTTGAGCCATGTTATGTTCCCTTCATGACCTTGTGATGCTGACACCTCGAAGATCTTTTCTGCCAATTATCATCTTAATTCTTTATTTCCCTGGTAGAGTTCAACGATGGAAATTTGTTCCTTCTCTAACTGTTGAATCGACTCTCAAACGTTAGAACACGAGGAATCTATCCTCCTCATTCTACTCTCGCTTCCCTGACTTGTGTTTTCGATAGGTTCTAGGTGGATAGCACGCATAAGTAATGCCTCAGCAGCTGATCTTGCACATGAATCGATTGAGATTTGGTTTCCACAAGCTTCCTTATTCTTCCTTGGCCTTCCTCTTCTCCGGGGTATTTTTTATTGGGGAGGCATAGCATCCAACATTTGTCCTCTCGTTGTAATGTCTTCCACTTCGACCTCCACATGGGGTGGTACCATCATTTCCATGCATAGGTTAGAGTCTCTCTTGGAAGCCTCAGGAATGCCCACTGCAAATAAGAATGAATCCCAGGTGTTTTTGGGCTCAAGCCTGGTGCTTCGGCTACTTCGAATTCCCATTCTTTCATTTTGAGGAGTTCCCATGGTGCAACAATGTATCTTTCTTATGCGTGGGGAACCTGACAAGGGCCCAAAGAAGAAAATTTGATCCAGCTAAGCTCGCGAGAAGAATTACTAACAATGCACAAGCTCGACTAATGAGTAGAACACATGTGATGTAGGAGCATCATATAAATCCCAAGTCCGTGCCTAAAACCGAGGAGACAGCTGGACACACAGAGGAAATTAAATATGTTTTTTTGAAAACATCGTGAATATCAAAATATGAAACATTAATGTAATGGATGGGAGGAAAGTGCAGTTTCATTTATATCTGAAGATCCAAACTGATTTTGGAGTGTATGTTCCTGTCCGTGGATGTAATAGGCATTTACTTATGTTTAATACAAGTAGGTAGATTCAATTTAATAGATTAGATAGTTTAGGAGCATAGGAGAGGAAAAGGATGATAGACACCCTCAACCCTTGTATAATTGTAACATAATTCAAAATTCATAAGTTGTAGAGCTGCTCAGACGAATATAGGAGAACAAAGAATTTTATGCATTTTAGTTATTTTCCATGTACAGGAGCATTGGAATTAATAGAAGAATTTTTTTATTCCAATCTATGTGTTTATTATGGTTGCTGGAACCACCAGTTAAATGGTATGTTGCAGGCTTGTTTGCATTCTCTGTATGCATTTTTCTTCAATGCTATGTGTGTGTATATGCTCTAGAATTCTATGTTGAGTGATTGAATTCTAGATAAGGGGAGAATGACTTTCAGTTGTTTCTCTTTCTGAGACTCCTGCAAAGAGTGCAGGGGAGGGTCCGCAAGGAGTGTGTCGACCAGGCTCTGAGTTTCATCTCAGAACCCTTAGAGGAGATTCAAATTCTGTCTTTATAGACAAGAGTTCTAGTATATCATAGATCCATGCAAAGTGTGTGCAGGCTGGGAGAAGGGAACAAATTCTTTCAAACTCACAGGGGAGTTGGAGAATTCTCTGTCACAAAGCGTGCACAGAGCCAAATACCCAAATAACCAATGGTTATTTGAAAATTTTCCGTAAGGAGTGCATGTAGGGACCCTTTTGGAAGCCTTGAGTCCGTAAGCGAAAGCTCAGAAAGGATAGAACATTTGAAGAGTTCAAAGGAAGGCAGAGGTTGAAATTTCCTTGCAGGAGTTAAGTTTAGGAGGAAGGATGCCAAGTCATTTAGCCAGAAGTCCTTGAGAAGTTGAAACGGACATTGGAATCGCTTCAGGAGGAAGTGTTGAAGTTATGTAGGCCATTGAATCTGATAGACCAATAGAGGGATTAAGACTGAGAGTCTTTCAACACCCATAAGCCCAGGAGGAGTAGTGACCGTCAGATCCGGATCAACGAGGACCGTTGATCTTGTATGTGAATTCGTGTATTGGAATTCGGGGAATGGAGTGACCAGTGGTTTGGGTCGAGTGTTGTGGATTTCCGGTTGGAGAAATCCTGATACAACTAGGACCGTTGGATTGAGGGAGGCACATAGCTGTCGATCTCGCTGAAGGTATGATTTCAGATTCAGGGATCCATAGAGGAAGAGGAACGACTATTGGTTGCTCGCTTGAGTCACAAAAGCTAGAAAATCCATGTGGAAAGGTGGCAAGAACTCACCCCGTAAGTAGAGTAAAGAATAAGTGATCAGTGGCAAGTTCTCGTCGCTTTGGGTGGAGTCAACCTTTGTTGACAAATCACGTTTCGGGGATTCGCAAGGGAAGAGCACGAAAAGTTGGCACTCCAACTCATGAGTTCATGATTTTTGAAAGGTGCTTGCATAAGGCTTAGCTATGGTCCTACAAGAAAAGGGGCTGAAGAGAGGGGCTTACACCTTAGCCCATTTGCATTTCGCATTTCGACGATTTCTGAGAGTTGTGGCATTGCACTCAGATTTTCTCAACCTGCAAGAAATGAAATCGTTGGGGTCTTGGACAAGGGGTTTAATTAACCTTTGTCATTGGTCTAAAAAATATCCTACACAGATCTCAGGCCCGAGGGAAGGAGGTCTGCACTAACATGCAGAATGTCTAGAATTTATAATAGAGTGGGTAGTGAGTGGAAATGTGCCAGGGGACACTGGATTCCAGGGAACAAGATGTTTTGAAGAAAACAAAAAACAAATTGTGGCACATCCGCGTGACAAGTAGTTTCTGGGGCATGTGAGACGCGACCAATAGGAGTTGCAGAGGGTGTGTGGTATGATCACCTCGATTTTTCATTTCCCTAGTCTCCATGATGAGCTGATGATGGTTGACGGGCTTGTAGATGCAACTTCTGTTTGCACAACTTGCCTCGACCTACGGTGCCTAACGAACTCCCTTATGACAGGATCCAATTATTTTGGAACATACTCATACTTTTGGCACATGTTTTCCTCTGACATCCTTTCCTGACTCTAAGGGCCAATTGACCACTGGCGTGACTTTGACTCTTACATTTTTCCATACCTGATATTTCATTTTGTGGCATGCATATTTAAACCATCCTAACAAGAGAAAACATGACGACGCTAACAGAAGCGGTAAAATCAATTCGAAGGGTTGTAGAGATCGTGTAAAGTATCAAATAACCAGGTTTAGCAAGCTTTACAGGTATGGACCAGTCTGGATTCTTCATTCTTAAACTTTTTACATATATTTTGCCAAGTGTTGTTCTATACACAATCTATAAACGATTTTAATTTTAATTGTAGGAAATATGCCTTCTAGTACTAAGCAAGAATGGCTCAACAACCTCACTAAGCAATCCGAGAGAAATTGTGTCAGAAAATCAACAAGGTGATGAAGGATATCGGACTTCTCGAGTTTGGAACACTTGATGACTTTGTCAAATTACATGACATAGTCGAATCGTACACTAACAAATATTCTTCATGGGACAAAAGACTGGAAAAGGTAACTAACACAGTGCCAGGACATGTGTAACAATTTATGGAACACTCGATAAGAGCTCGGGTTGTGCTGCAACAGTTAAGCGTTAGTCTGGTGAAATATAAGGCACATGTAGTAAAGATCAGAGAGATTTGCAGGACTCTGATGGAAAAACACAGATTTCTATGCCTCCACACTTGCGAGGATCTGTTCATTAGTTGGTCGAAGTATGAGAAAAGTCACCCTTTCAAAGTAATATCTTGAGATGACTGTTGGAAAACTGTTAGGAGAGAACGCCATGTGGCAAATTCTATTTTTTTTAACTGCACTTTAGCTGTTATTTTTAGTTATTTTTATGTTATAAATAAGAGCATCGACTGATTAGTTAAGGGTCGATGGCTATTGCAAGAAACTCTGTTTTTTGGTTTTGTTAATAAATATTTCCGAGCTACCTTTAATAGATAAGTTGTTATGGACCAGAGACAAGTTATATTTTCATCAAATGCATGTGTGATTGGACCTAGAGAAGAACCATTTCCTATCTTGTTTCATGAATGGATGTTGTAATGAGTAAGATCTATTGAATCTATTGTTAAGTTATCTGATGCAATGTTTTACATTTATTTTCTTTAATGATGAAGATGAATTGTTGTGTTATTATGTGATGGATTATTAGAGTAGGTGAATTTTTTTTCTTTCCATTATCTTATTGCATATGTGTTTTCTTTCTGATAATTAGTATCTCAAACAATAATTGGATGCTCACATGGTTAACGTATTAGTACTAGGCCTATGGTATAAAATTTTCGTCTCCATGCTTGAGTAGCCATTTATCCCAAGCTTAGCCTCATCTTCAGTAGTTAAACTTAATCTTGTTTGTTGCCAAGTTGGTTTATACCGGCTTACATCTTATATTGGTCCCACCAAAGAGAAAATACAAAAAGATAAAGTTTGAACTGAAGGAGATTCCTTCGCAAGAAAATGTAAATCCCATCGATTAAATTGACCGGATCGCAAGATCTAGAGATCCATTCTCATTGGCATGTTTATAGGAAGAATGTGCTTGTCATTGATGGCAAGAACATAAGAAAACCAAACCTCGAGAGCACAGAAGATGAGAAATCTCATAAGAGATAACGGTTTCCGAAAGTGCAGATGAGGTCCAAGAGATGGACTCGCAAGAGGAGCAAAGGTCGATACCGTGAACACTTAGAAAACCTTATAAGTCAGAGAGATCAAAAGCTCAAGAGAAAGAGAAAAAGTGGTCATTGGATCATTGATCTAGAGGACCAAGAACCATTGGATTGAATTAATGGAAGGATAGGATAAGCGAGGAAAAATGATTGAGAATTCGATCATCCAAATTTTCATCAGTCATCAGATTGATTTAAGTTGAAGGACAGGATAAGAAAGAGTCGTTGATCTAAGATCTTGATCAATGAACAAAATTCATTCCAAGTCTAAAGATGTGAGGATATTACGCTCTGGAGAAATCACTTCAAGAGTTTCAGTTTGAGATCTGAAATCCCTGATGTCTGGAGAGCCGTAGTAAATGTCAACCATCATATCATTTTAAAGTGGAAGGATAAGATAACCTAGAAAATCAGCATCACAGAAAGATCGAGCCATCAATCTAAGAACATGATCGACGAACAAAATTTAGTTCGGGTCTAAAAGTTGTGAGGAGGTTACTATTCTGGTATTCTCACTTCGGAAGAATTGGCAACTTGAAAAGTCAAAATACCCGAAGTCCCGAAGGCCGAAGTCCCCAAGTGAATGAGGATCCATGTTAGAAAGACTATTTTAGGAAGGACACATGGCACAATCAGATAATGAAAAGTGTCAAGTTGATTCAATATTTTAGGTACGTGCAAATCACAAATTCGAGTGACATGTGGCATCTACTAGGATCATGACATGTCATCAAGTGACATAAGTAAGTGATGTCACTCTAGGATTTTTACTTCAGGAGATTTACCACCAAAACGTGTCCAAAGTTTTGAATTCCTGAAGTGGTTTCGGGTTATCCATCGTCGAGGAGGACAGGTGGCATGAGATCCACAACTTAGAAAGTTTGTGGATGGGGAGAACGTGAAAATCGTCGAAGACAAATATCGACCGTTGATCGTCAAGGGGAATATGTGTCAGCTGATCTGAGATTTTGGAGAAATCTCAATTCAAGAATTTTCAGTTGAGACTTGAGAATTCTGAAGTCTAGAGACGTGAAAGGATCGTGACTGTTTATCCGAAAGGGACACGCATCAGTGGATTGTTAGCTCCGAGAAAAAGAAAAGGAAGTTTGAAAAGTTGGAAAGTGTTGACGGGAAAAATCGACCGTCCGTCAACTGAGAGAGTGGAACCGGTCCGGGGTTGTCTAATAACCCAAGCCATTTGGGATGAACCACCCTGACGGGTTTAGCGGCTCCATTAGTCTATCTAAGGTCCTAAGAAAACACAAAAGAAAACTAATCTACAATAACTAATCTAACTAAAAATAAATAAAATAAACTAGTATACTAATCTAACTAAAACTAACTATTAAACAAACTAAACTAAAACTAATTATTAAAACAAACTAAACTAATCTAACTATTCTATATATACAATCTACTAACTACTATTATACTAATTCTAACTAATTAACTATCTAACTATTAACTGAAATATAACTTATTCACAAAATGTACAGTATCTACAATTTACAGATTTAAATAAAACCTGAAAAACTCATTTCTATTCTGCCCTAAAACAGAGAAAGATGTTTTTGTTGATTTTATAATTTTATGAACAGAAATAGAATGAAAACTAACTAAACTTAACAACTAATCTAAACTACAAATATATGTAACTAAAATACTAATAGTATACTAACAAATTAATGAAAATAAATTACAAAACTGACCTGGAGAAATGCTCTAGATTTGTCCTGTGTATGATGATTTTCTCAGCTGATCGGAGGGAGGAAAACCGCACCGAATTATCCAAGCGCTTTTTGTAAACGATAGTTGTAGTGCTCTTTAATATATTTACAGGACAAACAAGACATAAAAATCACAACAATCATATAATTTATAAATCTCCACAGTTAGATAAACCCATATGCAAAGACTTATACAAGATAATTCAATTGATGAAGAAGAGAAATATGTCATTCATTAACTGAATAGAGTAATTGTTGTATTTTTAAGTATTGAAAGAAATCAGACATGAATAACATTAATTAAATCACATCATTGTGCAATAGACTATGATAGCTAAAGTAGTCTATAATCAATTGTTAATGACATGCATAAACTTGCAACAAAAAATTGATATTATGAAAGCAAAAGTTGTAGCAGAACATCAACTTTTGTCTTAGTTTGTATTAGAAATCCATAGCCTGGTTCTCCCACAATTGAGGATGATCCTTATTACAAAAAATAATAAGTATTTATAGGTTTTCCACAGCGTAAAACCTCCCTGTGGAAGTTATCAAAACTGTTTACATAAATTTGGGAAGATATCCCAAGTTTTCCTAAACTAGGAACCTACAATAAAACTAAAATACACAAATATTTCCCTAGCATGTCCAACATGTCCCATGCAATTCTAATTTACCTGAAAAGCGTAAAAAATGAACAAGTTAGAAGGATCCTTTATTAATAAAATAATAAAAATCTAATTCTATAGACTAGCTACATAATCTAGCGATTCTGTAGCTGGTCTAAATAAGACACAAAATCAACATTAAAATTGATTGAAAATCTTTTTAAAGAATTAACATTCAATTAACATTCAATAGCTATTTGAAAACAAATCAATCAATTGGAAATTGTTACACCACTCAAAATCAAACAGGATCAAAATCAATCAAATGGGTACAGAGATACGCGTACTCTGTTTCTTCTGTTACCACAAAATCAAACGAATAGAATCATAATAAACAGTTGTAAAATTGTTTAATATCAATTTGAAACTGATATAATCAAAACAAATCATAGGCAAAATGTTATGTTGCCTTATCAACACGAGATATGATCGAATCAAACCAAATCATTTTCAAATCGTTATAATTGTAATGACATAGCAAACGATTCATGCCACGAGTGGATCGACTCAAGATGGCGTGAAAATCAATTCAAATGAAATCATAACAGGATCTATTAATTAGTAACATAATTCGTAAGAGCTATCTAATCGCTTGTTATTGCGATTTGGGAAAACAAGATAGATTGACTTTGATCAAAATTGTTCCATTCAAACGAATTATAACCGGATTTGATAGAGATAACCTAAGTTGAGCAATTCGTTTTGCAAATTTAAAATCAAACAGAGAAGCAATTATAATCCGAATCCAACTCATAAAACAATCTTTCCAACTCAAGACCTGGGATAATCCAATCATAATAGGAGCGAATCGAACAGTTAAGGTTTTAACATAGTTATTATGAATCAAAACCATTCCACGATTTAGGTGCATTTGCACAGACTTAAATGAGAGCATTGTTTTCATATGAAACAGAGTAGTTCTTTCCAAATTGAAACCAAATAGAGTTTTATTCCTGTTCTTAGAAGATTACATGACACACATATTACAAGATCATAACAACCGAATTCATTGAAATCGTTTGCCAATCACAGCATATGAACCATATCAAAATCAAATCCAAACATGATCGTATTCTAAATTGAGCATGAAAAACTTCCTGTTCAGAGTAGATAGAAAATGAATTGAATCAAAAGCAGTCCATCAGTTTCGTTAACTCAATCAGACAAACGAACAAGCCAAATCCAAACTAATACCATTCAAATCCAATAAAAATCTATCAATGGCTAGACTGGGAATGATCAACTCATGTATATAAAATGAAATTCCATTTATTTTTAGAAAAGCGAAAAATATACAGGATGAACACATTATGACAGCCATTTTGAAATATAAACAAAGCTATTCAAAGACCAAATTCCAATCACTGTATTAATCCTAGTCATTTACAAAACTTAAAATGATATAAAAATCCATACCTGTATGGCGAACAGATGGCTTGATCACAACAATTTGGAGTTGATAACGACAGTGGCCGATTCAACATTCTTGAAAACGATGGAGCCAGTTGTCTTCTGCTTCGTATCAGTCGCTTGGAGCTTATCTCTTTGGCTGGTCAATACTGCAACTTGACTTTCCAACGATTGAATTTTCGATTGGAGTAGGGGAATGTCAATGTAGTATCGTTCCAACCACAAATCAAATTGGTCATAGGACGACTGTGTGGGCTTTGAAAGTGCAGGAGAGGGTTTGATTATATTGCCAAGGGTTTCGTTAGGCGGTTTGATACCAGGGTATCTAGGATTATTCCTTAGGCAAGGGGGAAGATTTGTCACGAAATCATAAGGTGGTTCAGGGCATAAACCCTGTGAGTAAGGGTACTCACTGGCTAGGAAACGTTCTATGTCAGAGTCTGAATCCTCACTTAGGACGATGGGCTTCTGCTCGATAGAGGGTTTAGGTTGATTTCTAGCCATCCTCGAAATAAGCCGTGCGTTCTTTTTACCCTTAGCAATAACAATAGGGTTTTCCTTGGCATTTTTGCTCGTAGGATTTTTAATAGCCTCAACCTTCTCAGTCACAGCGTCAGGTAAGTCAACATCAAGGTCGACCAAAGGTTTAGGAGAGGGAAGTAGGACATGGAAGGGCACGGGTGGCCCGACCTTAGTTTCATTTACCACAGGCTTATCAACCTGGACATGGTCTGTATCATCAAAACCATTTCAAGCGATGAAATCTCTCTAGCTATCACCGTGTAAACTCAAGTGGTAAACAATGATAAGTTTAATAAGTCCATGGTGGAACATGCTACTATCAGCCTTCTCCCTTTTAAACCTTTTAGACAGTTTATATAGGCTATGCTGAAAGTAAAAGGGCATATTCAACGGGTATCCCATAAAATTAATTAACAAACGTAGGTGGTAGAGAAACACAAGTCCATATTGTCCTTCATAGGTCATGAATTGTTTGACTATCATCAAAATATCATGCCATCGGGTTTTAAGTGCAGAGATTGGCATACCTCTGTCACAAGAGGTGACCTTTCAGGAGACAAATAGTAGTGGTCATGGAATCTCTTCCACTTTCGAATTTTTGAACCAACCCTATCCTATGCCAGGTAACCCTGTAGAAGAACTAATAAACTTCTCATCGATTTCCAACTGTATGTCACCCACCTTGGCTCTACAGCCATCAAAAGTCAGAGCGAACTGTTGTGCCAAAAATAAGTTAAAACCCTCAAATCTCTGCACGAAGGTAACCCAACCATTATCCTCCAAGTCTTTGCAGGCATTGTCAAATAACAGTAAGGATTTGATACCATTTGGTTCGATTCGCATCACTAGTGCCATGGAGCCGAGCACACAGTAAGTCCAGGGTTTGGATCATAGCACACACAGGAGAAAAATGCACGAAGGGTTATCTAAGCTAACAGAGGTAAACGAGGATAAGGGATAGGCATAAATGTTATCGTGTGAAGGTGGTGGAGCTTATCTCTTCCATGCATAATAGTTATTGCCAAGGTACAACCGTCGGCTTTCATAGTTGTTCTACCCACTATTCTATAGTTCAACAATCATGTCACTTGGCTGACCAATGAAAACAATGGCAAGTGTATAAACCAATGTGCACAATCAATGTTGTGCCATAGTTTTAAACCATCAATGATACAATTTGAAACCAATACCAAATGTTTAACCATGCGCCAATGTATTGTAACAGCTCATATTAATAGTTTAACCAATGTGCTAATGGGTCTTCATATGAAAACACGAACATATGCATTATATTAAAAGATATATATGAAGGATTTAACCATAACACCTATGTATTTTCATGAAACCAATGGTCAAGTAGGTCAAATAAAATGAAAATCCAAGTGCCAATGTGTAACAAACTCAATGAAACTGAGTCGCACAATCAATACAAGAATGTCCAATGAATATAGTTCGAAATTTTTTCCATCTGCATAACGATAAGTGAAAAGTAAGCACAATAGGCATATTGACAAGAAGGATCATGACAGTTCAAATAATGATTTCAATGCGACTTCGAAAGACTAAGTTTTCACGCTTACAGTCGTGAAAAAAAAACGAAGGTAAATGTGCAAATGTCGCAAAAATAAAAGTGTCGTTTATTTAAAATTTGCGACGAAAAATTGATGTTTGCAAAACATTGGTGTAGGCAGCTTATAAGACAATAAAAAAAAATGTGAATTGGCTACCAACAATGGCGACACACTGGTAGAAGCAGTTATCTCTGCCAAAAGAAACAAATTCAGATTAGGAGAGAAAAGATAATTCCAACTCAAAAATAACAACCAGAAAATTGTATAAACATCATCATTAACCAACTATTCCAGTAGTGTTTCAAAAGATGAAAATTGATAAAAATCTTAAGATCAGCAAGTCACGATATTAAAGATAAAATATCCAATACTTTTGGCATAGCCACTGCTGCTAGCAGGTGTCCATATCCTCGACAGGGTTTCCATTTAACCTACTCTAACATCTGTATCTTTCCAAGAAGTCCTGGATCAGAATAAATGACGTTTTAAGGTTAAGAGGTTTCTTATTTACAAATTTTCATATACCCGACATTGCTTTGCTGCCAACGGGCCTTTTCAGTACCCTGACAAAGTTGTCTTGGTGCCATGCATGCATTTACCCAGTGCTAGAAGACCTGTTCAGTATCCCGGTGGGTTTACAAGCACTTCCCACAGATCTTATTAATAATTTATTTTGTTTTGTTTTTTCATAGATATATATTTGAGTGGGGTGACGCTGAAAATCATGATATTTTAACATATTTTTTCAGACCTCATCAGAATTTTTTAGAACTGTCCTGTATTTAGATCCAGAGATGTTTTATTTACAAAAACAACTTCCTAAGGTAGGGAGACATCCTCTGAGTCATTCCTTTATGGAATAGGGACAACGTAAAAAGATAATGGATGATCATGACGAACTTTACTTAGAGATCGAAATCAACCATCTTCTTTTAAACAACAGACTTTTCAAACATAGATATAAATTTCAGAAATAAACCATTGATGTTTATACCTTTTTCTTAGCAGTTATTTTAGCGAAGGAATTTTATATTGTCTTTGTCTAAATAGCTCAGTATACAGGTGTGTGTATTTCAAAGAAAACACAAACTGATAAGTTCAAAGAAAAATCAAAAACTAAAAAGGAAAACGAAAAAGAAAACAAAAGAAAAATATATACATAATATACAAGGGTTGTCATCAAGCAAAGTATCTTTTCAAGGCTTGGCCATTCACCGGATAGGTGTCAAGCTGCCCTTCAAGATTCTTTAATTGAAAAGAACTGGGATCCAAATTTTCAGCAATTAAAAATGGTCCAAGCCATAAGTTTTGAAATTTTGTGTGCTCTCCCTTTCCCTCATGCGGTTTGTCCCACTTCAAGATGAGATCACCTTCTTCAAAATTCCTATCAGAAGAAAAGTTAGAATTGAACCATCTTTTAACCAATTGTTGATGTTGATCTAACCTACGTTTATCTTGGGCTCTTGCCTCTTCTAGCTTCATCAAAGCGTTAATTCAATTTTCCAAAGGGGGACAATCTTCTTCTTGGACTTTCTGTGACAACTGGAGTGAAGGAAGAAGAATGTGAGGTGGTATAATTGCTTCTTTTCCATAGACGAGAAAAAAGGGGGAGTTACCTACAACATCTTTTTGTGTTACCCTATCAGCCCACAGCCCATTTAGTAGTGCATTGTGCCAATTCTTGTGATTTTCAACCACCGTTCTCTTGATGATTTTGATCAAGTTCTTGTTTATTGATTCTGCCAATCCATTGCCCTGGGGGTAATAGCTAGAAGAATACTTCAGCTTAATTCCTTTTTCCAAAGTGAACTCGGTCATCTCAACAGAGGAAAAGTGAGAAGCATTATCGAAAACTAAACAGTCAGGGATACTGAAACGAGTGATAATATTCGAGTTTAGAAAGGCAATTACTTGACTGGTGTTGACAGTTCTTAATGCAGCAGCTTCAGACCATCGGGTAAAATAATCTGTGGATGTCACAATAAAATTATGTTGTTGCAAGGATGGAGGGTTTATTGGACCTATGATATCAAGGCCCCACTGCTGAAAAGGAGAATCTACTGTAACGGGCTACAAAGGAAAGGATGGTTTTTGTAACCACCCTGATGCTTTCTGATAGATGATACATTTACGACACAAGGCATAGGCATCTCTAAAAAGTGTGGGCTAGTAATAATCGACTCTTAGAACCTTATGAGTAGTGGTGTCACCACAAAAATGACCGCCAACTTCTCTTGCATGCAACTCTAGCAAGACTTTTTCTGCTTCGTCTTTTTCAAGACAACGCATCAGTACGCCGTCAAAACTTTGACAAAACAAGATGCCATTAACCAGATGAAAGGAGGTAGACTTCAGTCTCAACACTCTTCTTTTGGAGGGGTTCAGGTGACAGGGGGCTGACCCATGTTCAAGACAGAATCTTATATCGTCGTACTAAGGACTAACAGGGTTTTGTGCGCAACAGATTAGACTTTGATCGCTTTGTCCTAGGTTTGACGTATTAATTTCTTCTTGTTGTCCCGCTGCTGAATCATCAACTAACTTGCATAATCCTTGGCCTCTCACTATCTAAGCTGGGGTGATTTCTAAATCATACTCTTGCAAGGAGGTGACCCAGTTGGCTCTCTTTTCTCCTAGTTCCTTCTGCACTAACAGGTTCCTCACGGCTGGGTAGGGGACAATGACTTTCGTCCTTGACTTCAAAAGATAGGACCGGAAGTGCTTAACTGCTTTGAAAATATCATAGGCTTTCCAATCTACCGCTGGGTAATTAAGTTCCGTTGCTTTGAAAGTAGAGCTCATAAAGGCAATGGGGACTTCATTTTTCTCAGCATTCTTTTGGGTTAGGATGGTGGCATAAGAATGGTCAGAAGCAAAAGTGTAGAGTGTAAAGTCTTGGGAAAAATTTGGGCTCATGAGAGATGGAGCGTCTATTATGGCCTTCTTTATTGCATTAAAATCTTGATTTTCTAGGGGTCCCCAGTGATATTGGGTGCCTTTCTTAATCAAATTGTGTAAAGGCTTAACCATTTCGGAGAAACTAGGGACAAATCTTCTCACGAAGTTAATCTGGCCTAAGAAAGACTGCATAGATTTTTTGGATGTAGGAGGGGGGAGTTTTGTGATGACTTGAGTCCTTTCGGGGTCAATAATCATCCCTTCACTAGACATAATGAATCCTAAGAGTTTACCCTGTTCTACTGCAAAGATGGATTTTTTGGGATTCAAGGAGATGCCGTATTTACGACATTGCAGTAGGACAAATCGTAAGTGAGCTAGATGATCATTTTTGTTTTTATAAAATATGGTCACATCATCTAATTAAACTACGACGGACTGATTGATTAAGCCTTGGAAATAAATGTCCATTACTCTCTGAAAGGTAGCACCGACATTAATCAATCCAAAGGGCATTTTACGATAAGCATAAGTGCCCCACGGAGTATGGAAGGTAGTTTTTAGTTGGTCTGGTGGAGACATCAGGACTTGGTTGTATCCAGAGAAACCATCCAGTAAGGATAGCCTCTCAGAACTAGATACCTATTGAAGGATCTGTTCCATGGGAGGGATAGGATAGTTGTCTTTATCAGATGCTCTATTAAGGTTTCATAAATCAACAAAGAGTTAGATTTCCCCATTTTTCTTCCAGACTGGGACAAGGTTGGAGACCTATTGAGTGTGCCTAAGAGGAAAAATTATCTTAGCATTTAGGAGTTTATTCAATTCTTTTTGAATGGTCGGTTCGAGTTTGGGGTGCATTTTCCTCAGTTTTTGTTGAAAGGGTAAGGTTTGGGGCTTCGTAGGGATGACATGTTGTATGATATTAGGGTCGAAAGTTTTGAGGTCATCATACGCCCATGAAAAGACATATTTAAATTATTTGAACAATTTAATGAATGCAGCTTTTTCTTGTTGAGGACATCCCAACCCTAGATTAATGCACTGAGGATTTTCATTAGTTCCTAAGTTTACTTTTTCATAAGATAACGAGGAACTATTGGTTTTACAATTGACCGTCTTTTTAAATTTATCTTGAAAATCATAAAACTTCTCTAATCTAATTACAGATTTAGGGATCGAGTTTACCATATCCGATGAAGATTCAGGAGTTCTTGGATCTGGTATTACCGTGAAATCACGCAAATTGTCGTCGCGCATGTGTTCATCTATCACCAGGCCTTGAAAGGTTTCTTCCATGTGCAGAAAGTTAATAATCTGTTGATCATCGTCAAATACTCTCCAGTTTGTGATGTTATCGGGAACAAATGGTTAGAAAAGCAACTCAATGGAGAATGCGTCTGGGGACAAGCCTTCTGCAGGAAGAAGTTTAGAAGCTACATTAGCTAATAGATCTACTTCAGAGTTATTCAATCTGGGAATAGAATTTATATTGAAAGAAAAAAATTTGTTCATTAAATTCCATACCTCAGACTGGTATCTTTTTAGATGTGGAGACAAACAATGGATAGAATATCTTACTTGTCTAACCACTATTTTAGAGTCGCCAAAGACTGTTAGATTTTGAATGTTCATGTCCAAATCTTTTCTGAGACCTTGCAGTAAAGCCTCATATTCTGCAGTATTGTTAGTACATTCAAATTCCAACCTACAGGCCATCAATGTTTTGTTACCTGCCGGATAGATAATGACGCAGCCTGCTCCGACTCCTTCTTTTGACTTTGACCCGTCGAAATACAGAGACCAAATTTGATTTGCATCGGGTACATGAGATCGTTGCATGGAAGTTGTTGGCTACATATATTCTACAATCTTAGACTGTTGTTCTGGATTGGTGATAGGTGAAGCCTCAGCCATGAAATTTCCGAAGAAGGTGTCCATCCCTTGTACTTTAGGTGAATCAGTAGAAGGTGTATACGATTCGTTGGGATCGTTCAAATCTGTGACCGTGAACTTAAGGTAGCGCTCACAATTTACTTTGATTTTATTAGGCTTGCCATTTTCTGGAAGTCATAGATGAGACCAATCTATTGCAAAATAACCATGCAGCTGTGCTGACCAGTCCCTACTTAAAAACAAACCATACACCTCTGGAATATCCACAACAATTATATCAATAACTTGATGAACCTTTGGGTTAGACGATAATCTAATAAGAACATTCTTTAGTTCGCCTATAACTTTGACATTTGTTCGATCAAGTTGTATGATTTTTAAAGTCGAGGGTTCGAGTTCAACATTAATCTTCTGGCAAATAGACCAAGGCATCACATTGGATGACGCCCCTGAGTCTACCATACAATTGTGCACATTTCTATTAAAGATCTCGAAAATTAATAGGAATGGAGGTACATTTTTGTGAGTACTAAGAGTAGTAGCTTGTGGCTTTTTACTCACAGTTTCTAAGGCTACTTTATCTACATTATTTACATTATTTACATTACTTACATGAAGGCTTCCTTTATCTTGAGGATTAGGATTATTTTTAGTAGAATTCTTCTGGGGAACTTTGTTTTTCACAACCTTGTTACCATTAGAATTACCATTCTTACCATTCTCTGAAATATTTTGCAGCATTTTTTGAAGAAGAAATGGAAACTTCAATAACTCATAAATATAAATGTTAGCCCTTAACTTTTTAAGATCTTCAACAACATCATAATCCAAGTTGGGGTTCACATTACTCTTTTTAGTTTCGACTGATTTAGATTGCTTTGGAGGAGAAGTTGTAGTGTTTTCGGTAGAATGTTTGTTTGTTGTCTTACTCCTAGTGTTATAAGGATGAACTGTCTCGAAGTTATCTTAAAAGATGCTATCCGAGAAGTGTCCAAAAATGTTTGGAGAAGACTCTTCTTCTTGAACTATCTCTTGTTCAACTACCGCCTCAGGGATCTTAGGAGGCATCAAGTTATCTTGGGCTTCTAGATTTGTTTGAAGGGTGCATTGCAAACTTTCTAGATTAAGGCCTTTGGTGGTTGGGTTAGGTTGGTTGGTGGGAAAAGGCTTCCGGAACGGGGGTTTGTAAGGCCCTTTTCTTGAAGAAGCTTCTTCGGTCGACCTTTTCAATTCTATAACTTGATTTGACAGTTTTTGAACAACTTTGGTTAATTTTTCCAAATCAGAGTTTTCAGGTTGTGTTTTACTTTGAGTGGGTCTGGGGAGGATTTCAATCTTCTTTTTGGAAGAAGAACTAGTCTCAGTTTCGTTGCTAGTAGAGTCTTTAAGACTAAGTATGTCTTTTTCAATCTGGCTGGCCTCCTCGAAGGCCTTTAACAATGTGGCTTTCTTAGATCGTTTGACCCAAATAGCTATGCTCTGATGCAAAGCTTTAGTGTAGTATGCGATTATAAGACTCCCAGCAGGCATAGAATCTGTAGGGATTAGGTTTTTAAGTGTTAAGAATCTTTGATTAAAGTCTTTAACTTTTTCTTTTGGGTTCATTCTTAAGCTAGAAAGATCCATGACTAGGACTTCCGTAGGCTTACCGTCTCCAAACTTTTCTAAAAAGAATGACTCAAACTTTTCCCAAGACATGATGGTATGGGGTTGTTGGGAAAAGTACCATGTGGATGCATTACCCTTGAAAGTATAAGGGAACAACCTACATACTACATCTTCATGTTAGACATTGCGGAGTCTTATGGCTAACATAAATTTTTTAATCTAATCTTCAGCGATCTGTTTTGAGTCGGGGTCAAAATTGGGAAGCCATTTCTCCGGATGCTTTGGAAAAGGGTGTTGAGCTCCAGGTATAGCTATGGCATCCTGGTCCAGCCAGGGTCTAGGGTTGTTCTGATTTTCCATTGGGGTAGTGGGTGTGGAAGGCTGAGAAGGGGAATTGCCTTCGTCAGAGGAATATCCTCCAAAAGAGGAAGGAGATTATGGGGGTGGTGAAGGAGGTATCCCATATCCTCCTGCAGGAGGATTTAAGATTGGATCTGAAGGATTCACAGTGAGGTTAGTGTCACCTAATTGTTCTCTGATATTGGAGAAGTCTAAAGGTTGACCCCACGGACAGTTTGGTTTCCTCAAACAGGCTAAGGCACTATGTGTTTTTATAAGAGATTGGCGGAGAATCTCTTGTATGTCACCACCTGTAGGATTAGGGGTTGCTGGCTCAACTGTGATCTATGGATCGTCAGTTGAAGTAGTTGTTGTTTGAAGGGGAATATTATCGTTTAAATGACTTCTAGTCACTATAGGTGAGAGATTAGGTGGTGCAGGATTCTTGCAACTGCCTTGTGCCATTAACTAAGTTCAGGCCCTCCTTCTAGCGCCATTTGTTGACGGGCGAAATCGACCGTCCGTTAACTGAGAGAGTGGAACCGGTCCGGGGTTGTCTAATAACCCAAGCCATTTGGGATGAACCACCCCGATGGGTGTAGCAACTCCATTAGCCAATCTAAGGTCCTAAGAAAACAAAAAAGAAAACTAATCTACAATAACTAATCTAACTAAAAATAAATAAAACAAACTAATATACTAATCTAACTAAAACTAACTATTAAACAAACTAAACTAAAACTAATTATTAAAACAAACTAAACTAATCTAACTATTCTATATATACAATCTACTAACTACTATTATACTAATTCTAACTAATTAACTATCTAACTATTAACTGAAATATAACTTATTCACAAAATGTACAGTATCTACAATTTACAGATTTAAATAAAACCTGAAAAACTCATTTCTATTCTTCCCTAAGACAGAGAAAGATGTTTTTGTTGATTTTATAATTTTATGAACATAAACAAAATGAAAACTAACTAAACTTAAAAACTAATCTAAACTACAAATATATGTAACTAAAATACTAATAGTATACTAACAAATTAATGAAAATAAATTACAAAATTGACCTGGAGAAACGCTCCAAATTTGTCCTGTGTATGATGATTTTCTCAGCTGATCGGAGGGAGGAAACCCACACCGAATTATCCAAGCGCTTTTCGTAAACGATAGCTGCAGTTCTCTTTAATATATTTACAGGACAAACAAGACATAAAAATCACAACAATCATATAATTTATAAATCTCCACAGTTATATAAACCCGTATGCAAAGACTTATACAAGATAATTCAATTGATGAAGAAGAGAAATCTATCATTCATTAACTGAATAGAGTAATTGTTGTATTTTTAAGTATTGAAAGAAATCAGACATGAATCAAATTAATTAAATCAAATCATTGTGCAATAGACTATGATAGCTAAATTAGTCTATAATCAATTGTTAATGACATGCATAAACTTGAAAAAAAAATTTGATATTATGAAAGCGAAAGCTGTAGCAGAACATCAACTTCTGTCTCATTTTGTATTAGAAATCCATAGCCTGGTTCTCCCACAAGTGAGGATGATCCTTATTACAAAAAATAATAAGTATTTATAGGTTTTCCATAGGGTAAAATCTCCCTGTGGAAGTTATCAAAACTATTTACATAAATCTGGGAAGATATCCCAAGTTTTCCTAAAATAGGAACTTACAATAAAACTAAAATACACAAATATTTCCATAGCCTATCCAACATGTCCCATGCAATTCGAATTTACCTAAAAAGGGTAAAAAATGGACAAGTTAGAAGGATCCTTTATTAATAAAACAATACAAATCTAATTCTATAGACTAGCTACTGAATCTAGCGATTCTGTAGCTGGTCTAAATAAGACACAGAATCAACATTAGAATCGATTGAAAATATTTTTAAAGAATTAAATTCAATTAACATTCAATAGCTATTTGAAAATGAATCAATCAATTCGAAATTGTTACACCACTCGAAATCAAACAGAATCAAGATCAATCAAATGGGTACAGAGATATGCGTACTCTGTTCCTTTTGTTACCACAAAATCAAACGAACATAATCATAATAAACATTTGTAAAATCATTTAATATCAATTTGAAACTAATATAATCAAAACAAATCGTAGGCAAATGTTATGTTGCCTTATCAACAAGAGATATGATCGAATCAAACCAAATCATTTTCAAATCGTTATAACTGTAATGACATAGAAAATGATTCATGCCACGAGTGGATCGACTCAAGCTAGCACGAAAATCAATTCAAATGAAATCATAACAGGATCTATTAATTAGTAACAGAATTCGTAAGAGCTATCTGTTAAGGTCCTAACCCGCACATAGGTAGATCAATGTATTCGGATGTAATAAAGGTCAATATTAATAAGACCTTTCAATAAAATAGAATAAGGTGGATGTAAGAAGACCTAATAGAAGCTTCTGCTTCTAGAAGGATCTTCCTCTAGATGCTTCTCTTAATAGACATATTTAGTATAAATAAGGGTCGAGGGTATGAAAACCCTAACTTGGATATTATTATAACAGAGCACTGCTCGACTGGAGGTTTCCCCCTCGAAGAGGCTTGTGAACATTGCTATCTGAATCAAAGTGTTGTTCTGTTGCTCTTTCGTATATCATTTATGTGTATTGTGAATATTATGCTGGATATTTTACTGTTATTCTATCATTTCTAGCATTTCATTTCTGTTCTGCATATTTTATATATCTGGTATCTTGAAAGTGGTATCAGAGCACTTTCCTTGGCAGAAATTGTGGGTATTTTTTTTTCAGGGTAGAGACGTATTCCAACGTCTTTAAGCCACAGAGATCTGTCGTTATGTGCATAAACCCGTGGTTGAGGGATTCATACAAGCAGGAAATACAAGTGGTTCTTAAGCGCACATCTGTTGGCCACCCTTGTAACCCCTTTTGGTACCCATTCAAGTGGTAGCGCATTAGACAACACCTGTGTACGGATCGACCTAGATTTCCTAAAGCCCTCTGTAGATAAACCTATTGGCCGCCGGACTGCTATAGTGTCACCGAGAATATCACTCGGGAAGATACTCTCTAGTACCTGGGTAGTCGAGTAGTACGGCTAAGGGTATGGTCTATCCTCCTTAG
>ML783374.1:544475-557229 GCA_009831015.1 Picea engelmannii | reverse complement strand
CTATTGACATGGGAGGTTGCGACATTGTGTTGGGTGCCGAATGGCTCAGAACCTTGGGTCCCATTCTCATGGACTTTCAAAACTTAACCATGAAATTTGACCAAGGAGGCCACAAACATAAATTTCAAGGCATCACTGCGGGTTCTCCTGAAATCATCAGTTCTCATCGCATGGAAAAATTGCTCAAAAAAGGTCATTCGGGTGTCATAGCCCAACTCCACGTTGTACAAGCCATAGAGATCCCACCCGTGCCCCAAGACCTCCAAGCCCTCCTATCTAAACATCAAATAGTATTCTCCACTCCCCAAGGAATCCCCCCTTCCCGTGGTGTCCATGATCATTCCATTCCCCTTGTCCCAGGAAGCCTTCCCCCCAACATATGTCCATATCACCACCCCTTTGCCCAAAAGAATGAAATTGAAAAAATGGTCTAGGAACTCCTTACTGTCGGAGTCATCCATCCTAGTACGAGCCCTTACTCCTCTCCGGTCGTCATGGTACTAAATAGAGAAGGTTCTTGTCGAATGTGTCCTGACTTCCGTGCTCTCAATAAACTCACCATCAAAGACAAATTTCCCATTCCTGTCATTGATGACCTCCTGGATGAACTGAGTGGTGCCCAATTCTTCACCAAACTTGATCTTCGCTCGGGCTATCACCAGATCCGTATGAAAGAGTTTGACATTCCTAAGATGGCCTTTCACACTCATGAGGGCCACTACTAGTTTTTGGTCATGCCCTTTGGGTTGTGTGATGCCCCCTCCACCTTTGAGAGCCTCATGAACCATGTCTTCCGCCCTTTTCTTCAATATTTTGTCTTAGTTTTCTTTGATGATATCCTCATATATAGAAACACATGGACAGACCATCTGACTCATGTGGATCAAGTTCTCAGCCTACTCTCTCAGCACCATCTTTTCCTGAAATAGTCCAAATGTGATTTTGGTGCATCCGAAGTAGAATACTTGGGTCATATCGTGGGCAAGGATGGCGTCAGGGTGGACCTAAAAAAGATTGAAGCTATGAAAGATTGGTCGCATCCTAATACTCTCAAAATCTTGCGTGGAATTTTGGGCCTCACAGGGTATTATTGCAAGTTTGTCAAGAACTATGGAAAGATTGCAGCACCTCTCACGGCTCTCCTTAAAAAGAACTCTTTCACTTGGACCCCAGCAACTACTCAAGCTTTTCAAACCTTGAAGACGGCCATGTGCACCACTCCAGTGCCAGCTCTTCCCAACTTCACAAATACATTTGTGTTGGAATGTGATGCCTCAGGGAAAGGCATTGGCACTGTCCTTATGCAAGAGGGTCGACCTTTGGCCTTTACTAGCAAACAACTGTATGAAAAGAATCTGGGCAAACCTATTTATGAAAAAGAAATGTTTGCAATTCTGCATGCAGTTGAATTATGGCATCCTTATCTCTTGGGGCAACAATTCCAAATTAAGACATACCATAAAAGCCTCAAATACTTTCTGGAACAACGCATTTCCTCCCAAGAGCAACAAAAATGGGTCACTAAGCTCTTTGGATATGATTATGAGATCATTTACAAGAAGGGAAAAGACAATGTAGTGGTGGATGCACTGTCCCGGAAATATGAAGATGAAGGATCCCTTTTTTCTCTTTCCTTCATTGTACCTGATTGGCTGCAAGCGGTGCACCAGGAATGGCTGCAAGACCCCAAAAGTTCGCATCTGATTCAGCAACTGCAGAACAAGGCACAGGCTCCCCCAGGGTACTCCTGGATTTAGGATGAGCTTTGATACAAAGGTCGCTTGTATTTAAGTAAACAATCCAAGCTCAAATCCACGGTACTCTCTGAGCTTCATGCTACACCCACAATAGGGCACTCAGGGTTCACCAAAACATATGACAGAGTTAAACGTTATTTTTTTTGGGATGGTATGAAACAAGACATCCGTAATTTTGTGGCTGAATGTGAGGTATGTCAATGCAATAAGGGAGAAACAGTCAAATCTCTAGGCACCCTCCAACCGCTTCCGATTCCCCCTGATATTTGGAAGGATATCTCTATGGACTTTATTACTGGCTTACCCAAATCAAGGAATAAATCAGTGATAATGGTGGTGGTGGNGCTCATTTTTGTGCTCTTCACCACCCATTTACTGCATCCACGGTGGCCCAAATTTTCATGGATCAGGTCTTCAAGCTTCATGGCATGCCAAACTCTATTGTTTCTGATCAGGACCCAACTTTCACAAGCAATTTTTTGCAAGAACTGTTTAAACTACAAGGCACACAATTGCATCTCAGCTCAGCTTATCATCCCCAGACAGATGGTCAAACGAAAGTCATCAACAAGTGTTTGGAAACCTATATGAGGTGCTTTGCCTCTGAAAAACAACACCAGTGGGCTCAATGGTTACCCCTCGCCGAATGGTGGTACAACACTACATACCATACAACCACCCACATGACTCCTTTTGAAGCAGTGTATGGATAGAAGCCACCGTCAGTTCTCTCATACTTACCGAGTACCTCGAAGGTCCAGGCAGTCGACCAAACACTTACAGTCCGAGAGGATATCCTTCATACCCTTAAAGAGAACTTGGTCATGGCCCAGAATAGAATGAAGCAGCAAGAAGATCAAGGTCGCTTGGAACGTCAATTTGTAGAAGGGGATCAGGTGTTTCTGCAACTGCAACCATATAAGAAAAATTCTCTCAAGGCCGAGTAGTGTTAGAAGCTAGCACCCAAATTTTATGGCCCTTACATAATTCTAAAGCGTGTGGGACAAGTCACATATCAGTTAGCTCTGCCCAGTCAGTCGAAGCTACATCCGGTTTTTCATGTTTCCTGCTTGAAGAAGGTGATTGGAACCAGGTGCCACATTCAAGCCAACCTTCTAGAGTTAGCTGAAGAAGGATCCATTTGGATACAACCAGAAGCAGTTTTGGACCAGCGGGAGCGTCGCCTGCGTCAAAGAACCATCAAGGAAGTGCTAGTAAAGTGGAAAGATATGACTCCAGCAGATGCCACTTGGGAACCAACTACCATTCTGCAGCAGTTTCCACATCTCAAGCCTTGAGGACAAGGCTGTTTTTAAGGGGGCAGACATGTTAAGGTCCTAACCACACATAGGTAGATAAATGTATTCGAATGTAATAAAGGTCAATATTAATAATACCTTTCAATAAAATAGAATAAGGCGGATGCAAGAAGACCTAATAGAAGCTTCCGCTTCTAGAAGGATCTTCCTCTAGATGCTTCTCTTAATAGACATATTTAGTATAAATAAGGGTTGAGGGTATGAAAACCCTAGCTTGGAGATTATTGTAACATAGTGTTGCTCGACTGGAGGTTGCCCCCTCGAAGAGGCCTATGAACATTGCTATCTGAATCAAAGTGTTGTTCTGTTGCTCTTTCGTATATCATTTATGTGTATTGTGAAGATTATGCTGGATATTTTACTGTTATTCTGTCATTTCTAGCATTTCATTTCTATTCTACATATTTGATATATCTGGTATCTTGCACTATCTGATCGCTTGTTATCATGAATTGGGAAAACAAGATCGATTGAATTTGATCAAAATCGTTCCATTTAAACGAATTATAACCGGATTTGATAGAGATAACCTAAGTTGACAAATTTGTTTTGCAAATTTAAAATCAAACAAAGCAGCAATTATAATCTGAATCCAACTCATAAAACAATCTTGCCAACTCAAGACATGGGATAATCCAATCATAATAGGAGAAAATCAAATAGTTAAGGTTTTAACATAGTTATTATGAATCAAAACCATTCCACGATTCGGGCGCATTTGCACAGGCTTAAATGAGAGCATTGTTTTCATATGAAACAGAGTAGTTCTTTCCAAATTGAAACTGAACAGAGTTGTATTCCTATTCTTAGAAGATTACATGAAACACATATTACAAGATCGTAACAACCGAATTCATTGAAATCATTTTCCAATCACAGCATATGAACCATATCGAAATCAAATCCAAACATGATCGTATTCTAAATTGAGCATGAAAAACTTCCTGTTCAGAGTAGATAGAAAATGAATTCAATCGAAAGAAATCCATTAGTTTTGTTAACTCAATCAGACAAATGAACAAACCAAATCCAAACTAAGACCATTCAAATCTAATAAAAATCTATCAATGGCTAAACTGGGAATGATCAACTCATGTATATAAAACAAAATTCCATTTATTTTTAGCAAAGAGAAAAATATACCGGATGAACACATTATGACAGCCATTTCAAAATATAAACAAAGCTATTCGAAGACCAAATTCCAATCACTATATTAATCCTGGTCATTTACAAAACTTAAAATGATATCAAAATCCATACCTGTATGGCGAGCAGATGGCTTGATCACAACAATTTGGAGTTGATAACGACAATGGTCGATTCAACATTCTTGAAAACGATGGAGCCAGTTGTCTTCTGCTTCGTATCAGTCACTTGGAGCTTATCTCTTTGGATGGTCAATACTGCAACTTTACTTTTCAGTGATTGAATTTTTGATTGGAGTAGGGGAACGTCGATGTAGTATTGTTCCAACCACAAATCACATTGGTCACAGGACCACTGTGTGGGCTTTGAAAGTGCAGGTGAGGGTTTGATTATATTGCCAAAGGTTTCGTTAGGCGGTTTGATACCAAGGTAGCTAGGATTATTCCTTAGGCAAGGGGGAAGATTCGTCACGAAATCATAAGGTGGTTCAGGGTATAAACCCTGTGAGTAAGGGTACTCACTAGCTAGGAAACGTTCTATGTCAGAGTTTGAATCCTCACTTAGGACAATGGGCTTCTGCTTGACAGAGGGTTTAGGTTTATTTCTAGCCATCCTCGAAATAAGTCATGCGTTCTTTTTACCCTTAGCAATAACAGTAGGGTTTTCCTTGGCATTTTTGCTCGCATGATTTTTAATAGCCTCAACCTTCTCAGTCACAGTTTCAGGTAAGTCAATATCAGGGTCGGTCGAGGGTTTAGGAGAGGGAAGTAGTACATGGAAGGGCACGGGTGGTCTGACCTTGGTTTCATTTACCACAGGCTTGTCAACTTGGACAGGGTCTATATCATCAAAACCATTTCGAGCGATGAAAGCTCTCCAGCTATCACCGTGTAAACTCAAGTGGTAAACAATGATAAGTTTAATAAGTCCATGGTGGAACAGGCTACTGTCGGCCTTCTCCCTTTTAAACCTTTTAGACATTTTATATAGGCTACACTGAAAGTAAAAGGGAATATTCAACGGGTATCCCATAGAATTCATTAAAAAACACAGGTGGTAGAGAAACACAAGTCCATATCGACCTTCACAAGTCATGAACTGTTTGACTATCATCAAAACATCATGCCATCGGGTTTTAAGCGCAGAGATGGGCATACCTCTGTCACAAGAGGTGACCTTTTGGGAGACGAATAGTAATGGTCATGGAACCTCTTCCACTTTCAAATTTCTGAACCAACGTTGTCCTGTGGCAGGTAACCCTGTAGCAGAACTAATAAAATTCTCATTGATTTCCAACTGTATGTCACCCACCTTGGCTTTACATCCATCAAAATTCAGAGTGAACTGCTGTGCCACAAATAAGTTAAAACCCTCAAATCTATGCACGAAGGTAAACCAGCCGTTATCCTCCAAGTCTTTGCGGGAATTGTCAAATAACAGTAAGGCTTGGATGCCGTTTGGTTCGATTCGCACCACCGATGCCATGGAGCCGAGCACACGGTAAGTCCAGGGTTTGGATCATAGCACACATAGGAGCAAAATGCATGAAGGGTTATCCGAGCTAACAGAGGTAAACAGGGATAAGGGATAAGCATAAATGTCATCGTGCGAAGGTGGTGGAGTTTATCTCTGTGATGCATAATAGTTATTGCCAAGGTACAACCACCAGCTTTCATAGCTGTTCTACCCACTATTCTATAGTTCAACAATCATGTCACTTGGATGACCAATGAAAACAATGGAAAGTGTATAAACCAACGCACGCAATCAACGTTGTGCCATAGTTTTAAACCATCAATGATACAATTTGAAACCAATACCAAATGTTTAACCATGCACCAATGTATTGTAATAGCTCATATTAATAGTTTAACCAATGTGCCAATGGGTCTTCATATGAAAACACAAACATAGGCATTATATTAAAAGATATATATGAAGCATTTAACCATAACACCTATGTATTTTCATGAAACCAATGGTCAAGTAGGTCAAATAAAATGCAAATCCAAGTGCCAATGTGTTACAAACTCAATGAAACCGAGTCACACAATCAATACAAGAATGTCCAATGAGTATATTTCAAAAAAAATTCCAGATCCATAACGATAAGTGAAAAGTAAGTGAAATAGGCATATTGACAAGAAGGATCATGACAATTCAAATAATGATTTCAATGTGACTTCGAAAGAATAAGTTTTCACGCTTATAGTCGTGAAAACAAAACGAAGGTAAGTGTGCAAATGTCGCAAAAATAAAAGTGTCATTTATTTAAAATTTGTGACGAAAAATTGATGTTTGCAAAAAAATGGTGTAGGAATCTTATAAGACAATAAAAAAAAATGTGAATTGGCTGCCAACAGAAATTTGATATTTTCGAACCCCGAATAGACGAAGGGATTGTGACTGTTGATTCAAAAGGGACACGTGTTAGTGGATTTTTAGCTCTGGGAAAAAGAAAAGGAAGGTTGAAAGGTTGGAAATTTGAGATTTCTAAAACCTGAATACCCGAAGGGATTATGATCGTTGATTCAAGAATACCACACATCGTTAGATCGTGGACTCTAGGTGAAATTCTCCGGGAGAAAGCAAAGTTTGAGAATAGAGACTCTTGAAGCCTGAAAGGCGAAATCGATCTCATCCATTGGTTTGGAGGGCCACATGTCGCTTGGTCATTGAGACTAAGGATCACCCGTGGATGGAGGTAAGAATGCAAGAAAATACAATAGATTGGAGTCGTTGACCGAGGGAATCTGTCAGAGACTGCGAGATCGATGATCACACCTAATTGTAGGATCAGAAGTTGCTCATAAGTTAATTTTCTGAGGACAGACCGTAATTGAAACCATGGTATTAGAGAAGGGGTACGTGGCAGTTGGAGGTAGATTGCGGGGATAAAAGCAGTTAATCCCAAACCACTCTTGGATGTGCCTGCAATAATTTTCTTATGCAAGTATGTAGCCTGAGGTCACATATGATAGCGGGATAACGAGAAGAGAGTTCATTCTTGCAATCACATGGTCATGTGAAGTTAATTGCCCAAGGTCATATCAAAAAATAAGGAGCTAGTGCTCACCAAAACAAGAACGCAAAGTGTCTTTTGAATAGGTGTATGGTCACCGCTAGAGGTCACATGAAGGAAGGGAATTATAAGCCAAAGAAGCCAAACAATGACTGGATGTAACTTCCAGAGAAGATGAAGAATTTCGATTGACAGAGAAGAAAAATATTCTCAGGATAACTTCCAGAGAAGCCAAAGAAACTTGAATAACGTCCAGAGAAGATGAAGAGTTCATATGATGATCAGGAAGACGACTCGACGTGTGAAAAACATGAAAAAAGGAGAAGAGATTGAGTGTCTCTCGGATTGTGATGCATGTGGGAAGGACAAGACGAAGTGCATAATCTCAAGGGGACATTTGTGGCACAGTAAAGAGTATGCATAGGAAATACAGAGTATAAAAGGCAGAAGAGAAGTTGAACAGTGATGGTGTTGTGTGTAGAAGGAAAATGAGCAGAGCATAGAAGATGAACGATGAATAAGCATAACAGAGTATAGAAGCTGAAGAAGGCACAGGAAACATGGAGCTATAATAAACCATATCAAAGATAGAGCAGGTAAGTAAAGTTTTGTAAGATTCATTTAGGGTGGTAGGGTGGTCCTAGGGAGGATTGTAGTCCTCTAAAGTTTGGTTGGTGCTAGAAGATATTTTCGGAGTTGGTGCTTCCATATAGTGGGTGTTAAAGAAACCTGGGAGTTGGTGTTTCCATCTAGTTGGCGCTAGAGAAATCTGAGAGTTGGTGCTCTCTGTAAGTTGTATCTTTCTATCATAGGTTGTAGCCTTATATTTGAGTCAGAGATCAAACATTGTGATGTACAAGAAAGTTGGAGCTTGATTGACATCCTAAGAAGAAAAGGTTTTCACCCTTTATGGGTTTCCTCAGGAAAATCAGTGTCTCTGTGTATTCTGTGTGATCGATCATTGTGTATCTATACATGTTAATTTATCAGCAACACATTAAATAATAATCTATAAATAATAATAAAAAAACAGGAAAAGTTTCAAGTTTATATACATAACTGATTCACCCCCCCCCTCTCAATTATATTTACAACAATTGGTATCAGAGCCGGTGCCTTTGATGAAAGGTATATCCATAATGTTGAACATGACTAGTCATTATGGAAGTTCAACTAATAGAACCCCTCTGTTTGATGGAACAAACTTTTCCTTCTGGAAAATAAGAATGAGAACACATTTAATGTCTTTGGGTTCTGATGTTTGGGATGTCATTGAAACAGGATATGTGAAGCCTATAGTCTTGGCCTCAAAAGATGATAAACTAGATTTTAGCTTTAATGCAAAAGAAATGACTACCATCCTTAGTGGACTTGCTGAAGATAAGTTTGTCAAAGTCATGCACTTTGATTCAACAAATATTATGCGGGACAAGTTGATAAGTAGTTATGAAGGTAATGAAAAGGTTAAAGACGCAAAAATTTAGACTCACAGACTAAAATTTGAGCAGTTAAAGATGGATGAAGAAGAAACTATCAGTAAGTAATTCTTACGTATAGAAGAACTTGTCAACGCTATGAAAGGCCTAGGTGAAATGATAGATGAATCTTTTCTAGTCCAGAAAATATTAAGATCTCTTCCTGATAGATTTAACTCAAAGGTCTCTGCTATAGAGGAAATAGATGATCTCAAAACATTGACACTAGATCAATTTCTTGGAACCCTAACTGCTTGTGAAATGAGAATCACCAAAGGTAAATCCACTACAAGAGAGGCATATTTTAAAGTAGAGAAAAACATAGACTCTTATATAGATGAGATTGAAGAAAATTTTGTGAGAAGACTGAAGAAAGGATCAGGAAAATACAAAGGTAATCTTCCCTTCAAATGTTTCAACTGTGGTAATATAGGTCATTTTGAATCTAAGTTTCATCAGAAAAGAAAGAATCAGGAATATGACGATGAAGAGAAGCGCAAACACAAGAAGGTCTATAAAGAGAATAATTTTAAAAAGAAAATCCTTTGTGTAAACAATGATGATGATCCCTCAGATTATGAAAGAAGTGACTCTTCTATTGAAGATAAAATAAATGATATCATGCTAATAGCTTTATAATATCTAAACATTGAAGATACAGTAAGTGATTTTGTTGATTGTGAAGCAATAGTAGATCTTGAAGCAGAACTTGTCAGTCCCATGGAAGAGATTGATAGACTCAGAGAAAAGAAAAGAAAAAAAAACAATTATTGCTCAGGTATGAGAAAACATGCAATGAACCATTTGAATAAATTGATCTATTGAAGGTTAATATAGAATAAGCTAAGACTATTGAATACATCCTCAAACAAAAATTAAAGGAAGTCGAAAAAAAGGTAAAAAAATGGAAGCTGAAGTAGTGACTGTCAGAAATGATCTAGAGAAATTTCAAGCCTTGTATCATCAAAATCTGACAAGTATGAAAGACTCAGAATAATTATCCTCCATTCTGAATCAACAAAGAAATTCAAAGTTGAAAATTTGTTTGGGTTATGAAGAGGGATCAAGTAGTGGTCAACCGAGCAACAAAGAATCCATCAAGTTTTTCAAATTTACAACCATTGACAACAACAAACCTGAAGAAACAAAGGAAGAGAATTAGTCGCCAAGGAGGAGTGAAGGAAAAGCTACCAGAACTGAATCTGTAGAACAAATAAATAATACACCCTCTGCTCAAGGAAATCATCAGCATGGAAGAAATCGACCGTCTCAAAGAAGACACCCATTTTCTAGGTACAATTGTTTTTTCTATGGATATTGTTTTTACTGCTGGAACTTTGGCCACAAAGATGTAAATTGTTCTTTGAGATTTAGACATGAGAAATCAAGACAACCAAGGAATAAATATCTTCCACAACAAATAATGAGACACACAAGTAACAAACAACCACAAACTGTAGACCATGTGATGGTTGGGAAAAGGATGAATATTACACATAACAATCGTTATGATCATTTATTCAATGAACCAAAATGTTACATCTTCCATATTTATGGACATAAAGTTGCAGATTGTTGCTTAAAAAACTATAAGCTAGATTCAAATCACAGAGCTTAAAATGTCAAGGTTTGTAAGAAGAATGAAGATAACAAGTGTGGATTAGTGTTGTCAGCTCAAAGACAAAAAGACACCTGGTATATTGAAAGTGGATGCTACAGTCATATGAAAGGTGACAAAAGTAAGTTCCTATTACTTAAAGAAAATAAGTCAGGGAGTGTGACCTCTGGAAATGATGCTACAGGAAAGATCATAGGTAAAGGTCTAGTAAGCTTAAGTAATGGATGAAGCAAATCTTAAGATGTATTATTTTTTTATGGTTTAAAGAATAATCTTCTTAGTGTCAGTCAGATATGTGACAGAGGTTGTGAAGTCACTTTCATTCCAAGAATTGTAAAATAAAGACAGTAAACATAGGAGAGATGATTGCAAAAGGGTTTAGAACTGAAAACAATGTATATGTTCTGAAGGAAGATAAGGAGAAATGTCATTTAAGAAAACTTGATGAAATTTGGTTATGGAATAGAAGGCTTATACACCTGAATTTTGATCATATTTTCAAACTGAATAATGAAGGCGTTGTGAAAGACCTTCCAAGAATATCTAAGCCTAATAACTCTGTATGTGAATCCTGTCAAATGGGGAAGTTGACTCGTGCTCAATTCAAATCGAATAGTTTGACATATTCATAGAAACCACTTCAAATTGTTCATATGGATTTGTGTGGACCATCGCAAAAGGAAGAAACTAGAGGAGAATGTTACTTTATGCTAGTCATTGATGACTTCTCCAAACTTACGTGGGTTTCCTTTCTGAGAGAAAAATCAATTTCATTTGAGAAGTTCAAAATGTTTAAGGCATTAGCTAAGAATAATACAGGAAGGAAGTTAAAGGAAATTCGCTCAGACAGGGGAGGAGAATTTCTGTCCAGAGATTTCAAAGAGTTCCATGAAAGACATGGAATTAAAAGAGAATATACTATTCCAGGTACTCCTCAACAAAATGGAGTTGTAGAACGCCAAAATAGATCAATTCAATAGATGGACAGGGATATGATGAGTGAAAGGGAAATTTCACAAACCTTCTTGGCGGAGGTTGTTCACACAGTCATACATATTCTAAACAAAGCACATCTAAGGCTGAACAGTGATAAAATGCCATATGAGTTGTGGTTTGGTCGACCTGCATCAATCAAACACTTCAAAGTATTTGGAAGTAAATGTTACATCAAGAATAATGATGATCATCTGGGAAAATTTGATAGTAGATATGATGAAGGTATCTTCTTATGATATGCAACGAACAATAAAGGATACAGATGCTTTAACAAAATAATTCACAAATTAGTAGACTATATTAACATTGGAAATGATGAAGAAGCTCATGTAAAAGATCAATAGAGAATAAGCACTAAGCCAGATGAAAAAGATGATGAGAAAAATGAATATAAAGAAAAATATATATAAGAGTCACAAGAAGATGATGAGACACGTGGAGAAGAGACACCCAAACAATAAGAGTCATGACATCAATCAATATCAAATCCTTCCTCCAGAATTACTCAAAAGAATCATCCTGAAATTCATATAATTGGTGAGAAAGACAAAGGTGTACAAACCAGGAGAAGGATAATCAAAGACAATGAGCAATCACATATAGCATTCATATCCATGGTGGAACCTAAGAAATTTAATGAAGACAATAAATATGTAAATTGGTTAGAATCAATGAATGAGGAATTGGACCATATTGAAAAGAATGACACTTGGGAACTCATTCCTATGCCAACAAATAAAAACATGATAGGATCCAAATGGTTCTAAAAAAAAAAGATGAATGAGCAAGGAAATACTGTAATAAATGAGGCTATATTGGTCTGCAAAGGGTATTCTCAAATAAAAGGACTGGATTTTGATGAAACATTTTCTCTCGTAGAAAGATTAGAATCTATTAGAATGTTTCTTGCCTATGTGTGTCATAAATAGTTTAAAGTCTATCAAATGTATGTCAAGTCAAATTTTATAAATGGAGATCTAAAAGAAGAAGTCTATATGGAACAACCAGAGGGTTTCCAACTGTCAGATAACCCTGACTTTGTTTGCAACCTAAAGAAATCTGTTAAGAACCAAACATCAATATAGCATAGAAAAACCTCAGGAAAAGTACTCAACGCCTTGAAAAAGAGATAATTTCAGATAATAAGCCTCTTCGAGGGGGAAACCTCCTTTTACCCCACTTAAATGTTCAATTACAATATGATTCAAAATGAAAATGTCTCCTTGGTATATATAGGAGACTAGGAGGTATAATTACAAATAATGGCCTAAAGCTGACATAAATAAAATAACATTACTAATCTAAATTACAACTAATGGCCTAAAGTTGACATAAATAAAATAACATTACTAATCTAATATGCCCCAATTAAGGGGTAATGAGCCAATATTAGGGCTTAACATGCCCCTCCCCTTGAG
>ML783374.1:512694-539874 GCA_009831015.1 Picea engelmannii | reverse complement strand
GAAAATGTCTCCTTGGTATATATAGGAGACTAGGAGGTATAATTACAACTAATGGCCTAAAGCCGACATAAATAAAATAACATTACTAATCTAATATGCCCCAATTAAGGGGTAATGAGCCAATATTAGGGCTTAACAAAATCCTTATATGGGTTGAAACAAGCTCCTCATGCCTGGTATTACAGATTGGATAAGTATCTTCAAGAAAAAGGGTTCAAGAGAGGAACAATTGAAAGAAATATATATATCAAAACAAAGGGTAATGATTTGCTCATTGTGTTGTTCTATGCATATGAGATCATCTTCGGAAGAAATAATGATTCATTGGTACAATGGTTTGCTTCTTCTATGCAGTCTGAATTTGAAATGTCTATGATAGGGGAGCTTCCATTTTTTCTTGGTTTGCAAGTTAATTAGAGGTCTGAAGGAATATTTCTTTATCATGAGAAATATCTAAGAGAAATGTTTAAAACATTTCAAATGGAAGATTCTACACCTATGAGCACACCTATGGTCACTGGATGCAAGTTAAGCAATGATGACAACTCACCTGATGTTGATCATAGTTCATATAGGTCTATGATAGGTAGCCTATTGTACATCACAACATCCCATCCATACATAATGCATGTTGTTGGAATGGTAGGAAGGTATCAGGATGCACCTAAATAGAGTCATCTATTAGCTATCAAAAGAATATTCAGATACTTGAAACGAACAATGAACTATGTCCTATGGTATCCTAGGAATCATAATTTTCAACTATCAGTCTATTCAGATGTTGATTGGGCTAACTGCATGGATGAAATGAAAATAATGAGTGGAGGTGAATTATTCTTAGGAGATTCTCTTGTAGCATGGTTGAGAAAGAAGTAAGGTTCCATTTCCTTATCGACTACAGAAGTTGAATACATTGTAGTTGCCGCTTGTTGTACCCAAGTATTATGGATGATTCAAGCACTTGCAGACTTGGAGGTAACATATACTGCACTGATCCCAATTCATTGTGATAATACTAGTGTGATTAGTGTGTCAAAGAATCCTATATTTCACTTCAAGACCAAGAATATACCCATCAAGTATCACTTCCTGAGGGAACAGGTAACCAACATTGTTGCTTCTTTGCATTATATTCCATCCAATGATCATATTGCTGATATCTTTACTAAACCGCTTGCAAAATATCATTTTGAGTATCTACGCCATAAGTTGTGCGTGACCCTGTTATCGAATTAAAATAATCTATCTGATCAGGGGGAGAACATAGTCACTCTCTCTTTTCTTTGACATTGATGTCAAAGGGGGATAAAAAGTTGTTGTCTGTATGCTAATGTTGGAGGTCTAAGAAAAATAGTGCAGCCCTTCAAGGTTTCCATCAAAGCCAAAGGGGGATATTGTTGGCATGTCTATAGGAAGAATGTGCTTGTCATTTATGGAAAGAACAACATCGAACCAAACCTTGAGAGTGCAGAAGATGAGAAATCTTAGAAGAGATAGTGGTTTCCATAAGTGCAGACGAGGTCCAAGAAATGGACTCGTAGGAGGAGAAAAGGTAGAGACCCATAAACACTTAGAAAACCTTCTAAGTTGGAGAGATCAGAAGCTCAGGAGGAAGAGAGAGATTCATTTTTGGATCATCGATCTAGAGGACCAACAACCGTTGGATTGAATTAATGGAAGGATATGATAAGCAGGGCAAAAATGATTGAGAATTCAATCATCCAAATTTCCATCAACCATCAGATTGATTTAACTAGAAGGACATGATAAGCAAGATTTGTTGATCTAATATATTGATCAACGAACAACATTCATTTCGGGTCTAAAGAAATGAGGATATTATGCTCTGGAGAAATCACTTCGAGAGTTTCAGTTTGACATCTGAAATCCTCAAAGTCTAGAGAGCCAGAGAGTCAGAGTAAACATTAGCCATCAGATCATTTTAATGTGGAAGGATAGGATAAGATAGAAAAGCAGCATCACAGAAATATTCAACCGTTAATCTAATAACATGATTGATGAAAAACATTTAGTTCGGGTCTAAAAGTTGTGAGGAGGTTATTGTTTGGGGATTCTCACTTCACAAGAATTGGCGACTTGAAAATTTGAAATACCCGAAGTTCCAAAGGCCGAATTCTCGAAGTGAATGAGGATCCATGTCAGCAAGACTATGCTAGCAAGGACATGTGGTGCAATTAGACAATGACAAGTGTCAATTTGATTGGGTATTTTAGGTACGTGCAAATCACAAATATTAGTGACACGTGGTAGCTACTAGGCTCATGAAATGTCATCGAGTGACGTAAGTAAGTGATGTCACTCCAGGAGTTTTACTTCGGGAGCTTTACCACCAGCATTTTTCCAAAGTTCCAAAGTCCCGAAGTGGTTTTGGGCCATCCATCGTCAAGGAGGACAGGTGGCGTGAGATCCACAACTTCATAAGTTTGTGGATGGGGAGAATGTGAAAATCACCAAAGAAAAATCTCGACCATTGCTCGTCAAGTGAAGTATGTGTCAGCTGATCTGAGATTTTGGAGAAATCTCACTTGAAGGATTTCCAGTTGAGACTTGATAATTTTGAAGTCTGGAGACGCAAAAGGATTGTGACCATTGGTCCAGAAGGGATACGTGTTAGTGGATTGTTATCTCTCAGAAAAAGAAAAGGAAGCTTGAAAGGTTGGAAAGTTGAGATTTCTGAACCTCGAATACCCATAGGGATTGTGACCATTGATCCGAAAGGGAAACGCGTCAGAGGATTGTTAGCTCTGGGAAAATGAAAAGGAAGGTTAAAAGGTTAAAAAGTTGAGATTTCCAAACCCCGAATACCCGAAGGGATTGTGACTGTTGATTCGAGAATACCACGCGTCGTTATATTATGGACTCCCAGTGAAATTCTCTAGGAGCAAGCAGAGTTTGGAATTGAGACTCCCAAATCCTAAAAGGCTAAATCGATCTCATCCATTGGTTTGGAGGCCCACATGTCACTTGGTCGTTGAGACTAAGGATCACACGTGGACGGAGGTAAGAAGAAAGGAAAAGACAATATATTGGAGCCATTGATTGAGGGAATCTGTCAGAGACCGCGAGATCGACGATCATGCATGATTGCGGGATCCAAAGTTGCTTGGAAGTTAATTTTCTGAGGACATGTCACAATTGAAACCATGGTATTGGAGAAGGGGTATGTGGCAGCTGGAGGTAGATTGTGGGGAGAAAAATGATTAATCCAAAACCACTGTTGGACATGCTCTCAATCATTCTCTTATGAAAGGACGTAGCCTAAGGTCACATACGAAAGGGGGCTAATGAGAAGAGAGCTCACACATGGAATCACATGGTCATGTGAAGTTAATCGCCCAAGGTCATATCAAAAAATAGGGAGCTAGTGCTCACCAGACCAAGAATGCAAAGAAAATTTTGAATAGGAGTATGGGAACCACCAAAGGTCACATGAAGGAAGGGACTTAGAAGCCAAAGAAGCCAAAAAGTGACTGGTTGTAACTGCCAGAGAAGATGAAGAATTTCGACTGACAGAGAAGCAAAAGATAATCAGGATAATTGGTAGAGAAGCCAAAGAACCTTGAATATTAACCAGAGAAGATGAAGAGTTTGTATGATTATCAAGAAGATGAATTGAAGTGTGAGAGACATGCAAAATAGAGAAGAGACAGAGTGTCTCTCAGATTTTGATTCATGTGGGCAGGACGAGACAGAGTGCATAATCTGATGGGGAGATCTGTGGCACAGTAAAGAGTATGCAGAGGTAGCCAAAAGTATAAAAGGAAGAAGAGAAGTTGAATAATGAAAGTGTTGAGAGAAGGGGGAAAAAGAGTAGAGCATAGAAGTTGAACGATGAAGAAGAAGAACAAAGTATAGAAGCTGAAGAAGGCAGAGGAGACAAGGAGCTGTAACAAACCATATCAAAGATAGAGCAAGTAAGTAAAGTTTTGTAAGATTCATTCGGGATGGTAGGGTGGTGCTTGGGAGGAGTGCAGTCCTCTATTTGGTGCTAGAATATATTATGGGAGTTGGCGCTTCCATCTAATGGGTTCTAGAGAAACCTGAGAGTTGGTGCTTCCATCTAGTTGGTGCTAGATAAATCTGAGATTTGGTGCTCTCTGCAACTTGTAGCTTTCTATTAGAGGTTGTAGCCTCATATTTGAGTTAGAGCTCAAATATTGTGATGTACATGAAAGTTGTAGCTTGATTGACATCCTAAGAAGAAGAGGTTTTCACCCTTTATGGGTTTCCTCAAGAAAATTAGTGTCTCTGTGTATTCTGTGTGATTGATCATTGTATATCTATACATGTTAAGTTATCAGAAACACATTAAATAATAATCTAGAAAGAATCAGAAAAAAAAGGAAAAATGTGAAGCTTATATACATAACCGATTCACCCCCCCTCTTAGTTATATTTCCAACAATTCCACTATTAAATGCTGCAGAGTCTAATTGGGCCTCGGTGGCGGGTTTGGTTCATGTTGTTGAACTAAAGGGATTTAAGACCCATCAACAGATAGTAATATTGAATTCTTTCCATCTAGTAAATCTAGCATTTGTCACATGTTTATTCATTAAGAAACTAATTGATCCAGGTGGATATCAGTGGCTACCTACATTTTCCAACTGGCTCAAAATAACTTTCTGGCAATTTTGGTAATTTACTATTTTTAGCAGTTTTTAACTTTTGGGGCCATTTTGAGGGCCTAAATGGAGGTTTTTCATGATCAAGCTTCTCAATGATAGCCAAAGGCTCTCATTGGTCCCCCAAAATGAATCTCCTCAATGATACCTTTCGAACGAGCTATCGTGCGCCCCAAAAGAATATCGTATGCCAAATTTATGCCCCGGGGAAGTTGATACACCAAACTACCCAAAACGAGGTCCACAAAACTATTGGCTTTTCATCTTCTGGGGTTAGGGTTTTGGATTTTATTTAGGAAAAAAGGAATTTAGAGCCTCATTTTAAATGAATATTTTGCAAATGTGAGTAGCAGACACATCTCTTCTCAGTGATTATCTACCACCATTCTAGTGAGTCTTTCACTCTGTATTTTTATAGTCTTTGTACATTTTTGCTCATTAATAGAAAATTATGTATTACTGTATCTTTGTGTTTATGGTTTCATATATGATACATTTTTTTTAATATTATTGGATATCTGAGATATCTCTGTACATTTCTTTATTATATCTCTGCTCTCATTTCATGTCGAAAAATAATCTGGATCAGTGGTATTAGAGCAGGCTGCTCTTGATCATTTTTCAGTGCATGTCCCCGATAAGGTCTGAGTATAGAAATTTAGGTATTGATATTGTATCTCTTGAAGAAAATCGCTCTTGCACATCCAAGAAACCCTCCATGGAGGAAGAAAATAAAAGAGACAGAGCAGATGATTTTGTTAATCTATTTCTTGAGAAAGATCTCACGTGATAGAGGGACAAAATGATAGAGAATTTTTCTCACATCCTTCAATGCCCGTTGATAACAATAGGAACGTATTCATCAAGTGACCACTTTGGAAGTACCTCACCTTTAAAGGTACTAGTTAATTTTTATATTCCCATATTTGAAGGACATATAGATTAAGATGCCTTAGAAAAATGGTTAAATTTGCTAGAAGGTTATTTCTTTGTTCATAATTTCTCTGACAGGGAAAAGATAACCTCCACACTCCTTAAGGCTCTCCGCTATGTCAAAAATTGGTCAGAAACTTACTGGGAGAAAACTTCCACAGAGGAGTCTGGAATATATGGGGCAAAGCCCACTTGGGATTTGTTTTTGGATGCAGTAAGGGAACAATATTACCCTGTTGGAAACTATGAGGACCTTTACATGAGATGTACCACACTGCAGAAAGAGAGGGGCCAAGTAGTTTCAAAGTTCACCAATAACTTCCATACCTTACGTACCAATATGGGTATCAAAGAATCTAGATGACATTTGGCTATGAACTACCATGGGGCTCTACATAGATACATCCAAACTAAGATGGATTTTCTATACATCTCATCACTCAGTGTTTCTTATCGATATGTTGTTAAAATCAAGAAGAAATTTAAGCACCAAAACAAACGAGAGTTCAGGTTTGAAAATCCACAACAACCAAAGTATGATAAATATGACCCTAACAAAAAGTCTCCCAAAAACTTATCCAAGCCTGTAACACCTTGTTTTCCCCAGTCTATAAAAATAACTATATTGGCCAAGAACTATGGAAAACTCAAAGATGTGAATATTTGACATGATGGACCTTTGTATAAAAGGTCGATGAATGTAAATTATGTTATGAATATGTGTTGCATGACTACTGGGAGGGGGATGTGCTAAAGGAGACCATGATGGCTAATGAGAGGTGGTGGAAGGGATCTGGAATGGTTGTGTTAACTTCCACAGAGCTAGTACTGTACTGGTTTATACTTTCTCACAAACCGAAGCAACTCTCTGATCCTGGAATGGATTTCCCATTAGATTGGTAGGTGGGGAGGATCCTCAAGAGTTAATGAGGGGATGGGGGTGAACCACCCATCCGTAACAGCCCTCAGACCTGACCACGGACGATGGAGATCATGCCACACACAACCTTGCAGACATAAATTGGCAAGAGAGGAAATGTGGTAAGGGGAGAGAGTAGTGTGCGCGACGGGGATCGCGAAAGAGAATGGAGAAACCATGGAAATGTAGGGAGTTATGAATACTAGGAGAAGGAGAGTAACCTTCATCCTGGATTATTTTCCTGCATTCGGAGAAGGAGAGTAACCTTCGTCCTTAATTTCTTTTGAGCTAGAAGTAGGAGACTAAACCTCAAAGCATCGTGGTCTAGCTCGGGGGTGGCTAGTGGTAAATCTGTTTGGAGTCACTGAACCTACGGTTGGGTGGAAATGAGCACCCCTCTCAGTAGTTACATCATGCCTGGTAGATCTGATAAATTCTTTATACCTTGTATTTCGAACTAAATATGATGAATACATGCTTATGTTTATATGCCCATAAGAATTTCTGTGTAGAATGATTGCCTGGTGTGTTAGACTGGAAATAATTAATGCCTATGTATGATTACATTCCATAGTCAGTTTTTGTACAAAGGATTAAGGTTGGGGCATGAATTCATTCCACTAAGAATCGTCTTGTTTTCTTGACTCTCATAACGTTCCGGGAAGGCTCCTCAAGAGTACTCTTCCTCAGGGATTACCCCATAAACCTTGGAACCGTGCCGAAACTTTATCCAGAGACTCGACTAATATTTAGGACAATTTCCCAAGAACTATCTAAAGGTTCATGTGACCCGGGTCTGGAAACCTTATGCAAGGAAGGATAGCTCTCTAAGGTCTCAGAGTCATGGGATTTTGAAGCCCCGAGAAGTTGAATTTCATGATTCAAGATTAGAAGGGATAGCGAGCCCAATTATAGAAAGAGAGATTACCCTATCATTTGGTAGACGAGTGGTTAGAATCCTTTCGGGAATACCCTAGATCTGTCAAGACCAATGGATCTAGAGAAGGAGCGCAGTCATTAACACCTCAACCCTTTCATCCTTCGCATGTAGCGATGGGATCCCAGACTGTAGATCCAAGGCTCTGACAGAGCCCTATTGACCGTCGATCTTAGCCTTTGTATAGGTAGGAGAGTAGCATTTCACTGACTCGCGACTTGGAGTGGTCAAGGGTAGGGCTGTAGGAACTCATGATTTGCGAGATCGTGACCATTGGATCCAAGGCATGGGAGAACTGTTGGGTCAGAACTTTCGTGGTTATCGCCTATCAGGGGTTTAGAGCTTGAGGGAGTTTCTTTTCGATTGTAGAAGTCACAAAGTGCCAAGCACCGAGGGCTCATGCAAACATGTGACCCTTCCGTAAGTGGGGACTGTGTGGTTGATAGGTGGCGTAACAACAAGCACCCACAGAAAGGTGGGAACGGATGATAGGTGATGGACACATGTCGCCTGGGAAGGAGTAAAACCATTGTTGACTTATTGTATCTTGGGAACTTGCAAAGGAGGAGCATGAGGGCTCAACACTCCAACTGCGAAGTTGCAAGATGCGAGTAGTGCTAGTATTTAGCCTAGGAAGTGGGTAACCGATGGTGGACACATGTCACACTAGGAAAGAGTCAACTCACTGATTGACTTATTGTGGCTCAGGGTTTCGCAAGATGAAGAAGCTACACCTTGATTGCTAAGGCCACAAAATGCTGAGAGTTGAGGTATTGTGTGACAGGTAGCGGTGACAAATCTCGTGAGCAGAGTATAGCGGGGTTGACAAGTGGCGTGTGCGCATCACTTTGGCAGAGTCCACGCAACATCGACCTCTTGCGTCTTGGGGATTTGAGAAGGAGGAGCATGAGAGCTGAACACCTCAACTGGCGAGGCTACAAGTGGTGCTAGTGTTTGGCCTAGCCTATGGTTACATGTAGCAAGCGCTAGTGAGGAGGGAGCCATACTGTATAGTTTCTTGGGTATCGGTGTTTGGAGAAATCAGAATTGAGAATCTTGATTCTCGACTCATGAGTTGAGAAAGGCGCTTGCACTAAGGCTATCTTGTGGTTGTTTGGAGGAGGATAAGGGAACATAGGGTCTGCACTAGGCCCCATAGAAGTCTCGAGGATTCTATTCCTTGAAGAAAAAGACAAACAATCTAACTTTTTGTAGTGGGTGTGTGACAAATTGGTATCAGAGCATGGTTACAACACTTGACCTGCTTGGGCTCATGAACGAGTTGCGCAGAAACTCCATTTGAAGTAATATTAAAGGGAGTAACCTTCTATCTTAACCCCTTTAGAAAAAGCCGAAGTTAAGAATGAAAATTCCTATTGTGTGTATGCATTTGAAAATTTTGAATTATGCACTGATTGTGAATGAATATAATGTTGACTAACAATAAGTGTTTTTCTTGCAAAACAAGCGGATGATCAACCGCAGGAAACTGCATATGCATAGAATGGTGACGCAACATGAAGTGGGGGATGATGCAACAGAGATGAATATTTTGACGAAAGGAGAGCGATAGAGACCCCACTCGATCTAACTGAGACCGTGATAAGCCTCATGGTCAAACTATAGAGCTGGAAGGCTGACAACGAGAGGTTGATAAAAGAGAAAGAGAAGAAGACAAGGATTAATGCAGTCTTTCTATAGAGTTTATCTGACATGCAAAGACAATTACAGCATGAACCTGACACCAGTCACGTGGACCGACGACAGACAAAGAAAAGTTGAAGTCCACCTGAGATATAGAAATGTGGCCTTTTAAGTGGACAAACTAGGAAGAGCACCTCAAGAAAGGTCCACCCCAGAGATAAGGGACAAGCGTCGGACAATTCCCCTGGAAAGGAAACTGGCAACTCGGAGGGATCTTCTAGTAGCATAACTAGTTCTTATTCCCAAATAAAATGGAAGAAGCGAAAGAAATCCAAAAGTCACAATCTCGAAGAATTCAAGAAGGCCAAACCACCCTCTTTCGATGGTGAAATAAAGAAAGGGGAGGAAGAGGAGGCCTGGCTGCTTGGACTAAAGAAGTATTTTAGAGTCCATGACTTCTCAGAAAACTTGAAGGCCCGAGTAGCCACTTTCAACTTGAGTGGAAAGGATTCCATTTGGTGGGAAGATATTAATAATGTAAAATGGATTCATGAAGAGGACCTATCTTGGGAACGTTTTGAGAAATACTTCAGAAAGAAGTATTTGTCAAAAAATTATTTGGACGAAAAGACTAAAGAATTCTATGAACTCAAACTGGGGCAATGCACCATAGAAGAATATGTCAACAAATTCCTCGAATTATTGAGGTACGTACCATATATAAAAGCAGAGAAGGAAAAGGTACAACGATTCATCAATGGACTACCTAAGGACTATCGGAACAAGATTGAGTTTGATGAGCCAAAGACCCTAGAAGACACTATCTGAAAGGCAAGATATTATTATGAACAGCTGGGGCATCAGATAAAACCTTGTGAAGGATGGAAGCAGAAGAATAGTTTGAGATTCCAGAAAAAGGGGTTTAAATCCCCAAGATTTAAAAACTATAAAAATGACTCAAGGATGATCTTCCCAACCTGAAGTGTGCACCAATAGAATTTCCCCTCCCAGAGCGGAAATAAACTTTCTGGACCTACCCCAGGAAAGATTGATAATCCAAAGAGAGAACCCTTGAAATGTTGGGGTTGTGGAGAAGAACATCTACTGAGGGACTGCCCGCACTGACAACAGAATAGTCAGAGAATTTACAACATTCAATAAGCTACCACCGTCAATGATGTGGCCAGGAGTGTACTATAAATTTATGCAGCCTTGGATAATAAACAAGCTGACCACCAAGCTTCAGTGGTGGAGATGGAAGGTATGATCACCAACCATCTAGTGTCTATTCTAATTGACCCTCATTCAAATTTGAGTTATATAGCTCCTAAGGCTATTTATAAGTGTAAATTATAGCCACATAAACACACCAAGCCATGGTTGTTATTGTTAGCCACTGACACCAAAAGAAAGGTAGTGGAGGTCATACTAGCTTGCCAATTCACTATGGGTGAATTCCCCACCAAAGAAACCCTTAACATACTACCCCTAGGATCATATGACCCATTGATTGGAATGGACTGGCTAGCCACATATAAATCCAGACTGGACTGTTACCATAAAACTTTAGAATGTGTAGGTGAAGAAGGAAGAAGGATAACCCTTCAAGGGATCTAAAAACCTGTCTCAGTGAGACGAATATCAACCCTTCAAATGAGAAAGTATTTCAGAAAGGGATTTCTACTTTATGCGATACAGGTGTTGGATTCAGTTGAAGATGACAAACCAAGCCTCTATGACCACCCCATACAGAGAATATAGAGATGTATTTTTGAAAGAGGTACTGGTTCTACCTTTGAGAAGGAACATTTCCTTCTTGTTAGAACTTGCATCGGGAGTAGTGACAGTGTCTAGGACACCCTACAGGATGAGCACACCTGAGCTAGTTGAGCTTAAATTACAACTAAAAGAAATGATGTACAAAGGCTATATCCGGCCCAACGTGTCTCCATGGGGAGCACCAGTTCTGCTTGTAAAGAAGAAATATGGTACCCTCCAACTATGCATAGATTATAGACAACTAAACAAGGTAACCATAAAGAACAAGTACCCCTTACCCAAGATCGATGACCTATTCGATCAATTGGGAGGTGCTTCCATCTTATCAAAGATTGACTTGAGAGTTGGATACCATCAAGTCTGAATCAAGGGTGAAGACATCCACAAAACTGCCTTCAGGATGAGATATGGTCACTATGAGTTTGTGGTAGTACCATTTGGATTAACCAATGCCCCTGCCACTTTTATGTGCTTGATGAACAATGTGCTCAACAAATTCCTAGACAAATTTGTACTTGTTTTTATTGATGATATATTAATTTACTCCAAGAATAGAGAGGAACATGAGGAACATCTTAGACTTGTTCTTAAAGTGCTAAGAGAACATCAACTCTATGCCAAATTTAGAAAGTGCAACCTTTTCCAAAAGCAAATACATTACTTGGCCCATGTCATATCTGAAGAAGGAGTAGCAGTAGACCCTGACAAGACCAGGTCTATCATGGAGTGGCCTACCTCAAAGGACATTTCAGACATTAGATCCTTTATGGGCTTAGCATGGTACTATAGGAGATTTATAAAAGGATTCTCCAAGATTGGTTGTCCAATCACCGCCCTCCAGAAGAAGGGAGCTAAATTTACATGGATAGAAGAATGTGAAGAAAGATTTCAATCCCTAAAACATTTACTGACCCACGCACCCATGTTTAAGATCACCGATCCTGAAGATGACTTCCTCATGTGCACATATTCCTGCAAGGAAGGGCTTGGAGGAGTCCTTATGCAAGGAGGAAGTTTATTCTACTATGAATCCTGAAAATTGAATGAGCACGAAGTCAACTATGTGAGCCATGATCTAGAACTGGCCGCCATAGTGCACGCCTTAAAAATGTGGAGGCATTACCTCCTGGGAAGGAAATTTGTACTTATGATAGACCAATGTGGATTGCGATATCTATTTGACCAACCAAAACTCAATTCTAGACAAGCTAGGTGGATGGCTCTTCCTAGTGAGTTTGATTTCAAAATCAAACATATCAAGGGAAAGGAAAATAAGGTGGTCGATGCCCTTAGCAGAAGTACGAAAACAATTCATCTGGCAGCGGTGAGCACCTGTAAGACGAATGTCAAGGAAAGAGTCAGGAATGTACAAGAAACAGACACATTATTCCAGACTATGACCTCATACTTGGAGAAAGAACCCACAGGAATAAAGTATGAAGGCTACAGGATGATAGATGGAGGTTTGCTAACTTACAAAAATAGATTGTATATTCCAGAATATGATGACTTGAAGAGGTTCATAATGGATGAACTACATAAAATACCATATACTGGTCATCCTGAATACCAGAAGATGATCACAACCACCAGGAAACAATTCTATTGGCCTGGATTGAAGAAAGACATAACTAAGTACTTATTCAAATGCATAGAATGGCAATAGGTTAAATAAGAACACTGACACCCAACAGGATTATTACAACCTCTACCAATCCTGGAATGGAAGTGGGAAACCATTTCCATGGACTTCATCACCGGATTACCAACAACGACCAAACATAATGACACCATCATGGTAGTGGTGGATAAATTGAGCAAGTCTTCCCATTTTATCCTCGTCAAATTGACTTGCAAGGCAGTAGATATTGCCAACATATTCATGAAGGAAATATTCAGACTACATGGTATGCCTAAAGAGACCATGTCTGACAGAGACACGAAATTTACTTCCAACTTTTGGAAATCCTTGATGGTTGGTCTAGAGACCAAATTATTGTTTAGCATAGCCTATCATCCTCAAACTAATGGATAGATGGAAAGAGTGAACCAAATATTAGAGGACATGCTAAGGATGCATGTAATGCATCAACCCAAAAAGTGGGAAGATTTCCTGCCATTGGTGGAATTCGCCTACAACAATGGCTACCGGGAATCCTTGAAGATGAGCCCTTTCAAAGTCCTCTATGGTAGACCATGCAACACTCCAGTCAGTTGGAGTAATATCGTGAACAGAGTTACTATTGGAATCAATATTTTTAAAGAAATGGAACAAGAAGTGACTCAGATAAAACAAAATCTAAAGGTCACAGACAGAAAAGTTACGTTGACCGAAAGAGAACTCCAAGAGAATTCAAAATAGGAGACCACGTATATCTCAAAGTTAGGCCCAGGAAGATTTCCCTGAGGATGGGAGCTTGTGACAAGTTGGAACCTTGGTATTGTGGACCCTTTGAAGTTCTATATAGAGTGGTACTTGTAGCCTATAGGCTATCACTTCCTCCCACAGTAAAAGCACATAATGTTTTCCATGTTTCATTATTGAAGAACTATGTACATGATTCTAATCATATAATTGAGTGGTCTATGATCCGGGTGGAACTGGAGGGATAATTCCTATATGAACCTCAATGCATACTGGACAAAAACGAAAACCCACTCAGGAACCAAACCATTGCACAGGTCAAGGTGTAGTGGAAACATTTTGGCCCAGATGAGGCTACGTGGGAAATGGAAGATGCCATGAAACAAGCATATCCAATTTTGTTTACTTCTATACATACATGTTATATTGATAGATAGAACATAAAGGATGATGTTCCTTTAATGGGGAGGGAATTATAACACCCTGTTTCCCCCAGTATGTAAAAATAACTATATTGGCCAAGAACTATGGAAAACTCAAAGATGTGAATATTTGACTTGACAGACCTTTGTATAATAGGTCAATGACTGTAAATTATGTTATGAATATGTGTTGCATGACTGTTGGGAGGGGGATGTTCTAAAAGAGACCATGATGGCTAATGAGAGGTGGTGGAAGGGACCTGAAATGGTTGCGTTAACTTCCACCGAGCCAATACTGTACTGGTTTATAGTTGCTCACAAACCGAAGTAGCTCTCTGATCCTAGAATGGATTTCTCGCCAGATTGGTAGGTGGGGAGGCTTCTCAAGAGTTAATGGGGGGATGGGGGTGAAATTACCATCCATAGAAACCCTTATACCTGACCACGGATGATGGAGTTTGTGCCATACACAACCTTGCAGACATAAATTGGCAAGAGAGGAAATGTGGTAAGGGGAGAGAGCAGTGCGCATGACGGGGATCACGAAAGACAATGGAGAAACCTTGGAAATGCAGGGATTTCTGAATACTAGGAGAAGGAGAGCAACCTTCATCCTATATTATTTTCCTACATTCAGAGAATGAGAGTAACCTTCATCTTTGATTTCTATTGAGCTAGAAGTAGGAGACTAAACCTCAAAGCATCGTGGTCTAGCTTGGGGGTGGCTAGTGGTAAATCTGTTTGGAGTCACTGAGCCTACGGTTGGGTGGAAATGAGCACCCCTCTCAGTAGTTGCATCATGCCTGGTAGATTTGATAAGTGTTTTATATCTTGTATTTTGAACTGAATATGATGAATACATGCTTATGTTTATATGCCCATAAGAATTTCTATGTAGAATGATTTTCTGGTGTGTTAGACTGGAAATAATGGATGCCTGTGTATGCTTACATGCCATAGTCAGTTTCTATATGAAGGATTAAGGTTGGGGCATGAATTATTTCCACTGAGAATCATCTTGTTTGCTTGACTCTCATAACATTCTGGGAAGTCTCCTCAAGAGTACTCTTCCCCGGGGATTACCCCATAAACCTTGGAACCGTGCCAAACCTTTATCCAGAGACTCGACTAAGATTCAGGACGATTTCCCAAGAACCGTCTAAATGTTCATGCAACCCGGGTCTGGAAACCTTATGCAAGGAAAGATAGCTCTCTAAGGTGATCCGGATTATTTTCGGCATGAAATGAGAGCGGAGATATAATAAAGAAATGCACAGAGATATCATGTATATCCAGTAATATAACAGAAATATATCAGAGATGCAACCATAAACACAGAGATACAGTAATACACGATTTCTATTAATGAAATAAATGTACAGAGACTATAAAAATACAGAGTGAAATACTCGCTAGAATGGTGGCAGCTTATCTCTGAGAAGAGATGTGACGAATACTCGCATTCGCAAGAAGATAATTACAATGAGGCTCGGAAGGCCTTTTTACAATAGACTGGAATGGAAAAAGTCCTAGACATCCAAAAACCTAAACCTAGGAGATGAAGCGCCAAAAGTCATGTGGGCCCCGTTTGGGTAAGTTGGTGCATCAACTTCCCGGGGTCGTAACTTTTGCATACGATCTCCGTTTTAGGCGTGTGATAGCTCGTTGGAAAGGTATTGTCGAGGAGATTTATTTTGGGGCCTCAATCATGCCTTTCGCTATCATTGAGAACCTTGATCTCAAAAAAACTTCATTTAGGCCCTCAAAATGGCCTTGGAAGTTAAAACCTGCTAAAAATAGTAAATGGCCAAAATGGCCAGAAAACTGTTTTGAGCCATTTGGAAAAGGTGGGTGGCCCTTTATATCCACCTGGATCATAAGGTCTCAGAGTCATGGGAGTTTTAAGCCCCGAGAAGTTGAATTTCGTGATTCAAGCTCAAAAGGGATAGCGAGCCCAATTATAGAAAGAGAGATTACCCTATCATTTGGTAGACGAGTGGTTGGAATCCTTTCAGGAATACCCCAGATCTATCGATACCAATGGATATAGAGAAGGAGCGCAGTCATTAACATATTGACCCTTTCAACGTTCACATGTAGTGATGGGATCCCAGACCATAGATTCAAGGCTTTTACGGAGCCCTATTGACCATTGATCTTAGCCTTTGTATAGGCAGGAGAGTAGCATTTCACTAACTCATGACTTGGAGTGGTCAAGGGTAGGGCTATAGGAACTCACGATTCGCAATATCGTGACGTGATCATGACTGTTGTATCCAAGGCATGGGAGAACCATTGGGTCAGAACTTTCGTGGTTATCGCCTATTGGGGGTTTGAAACTTGATGGACTTTATTTTCCATTGTAGAAGTTATGAAGTGTCGAGCGCTGAGGGCTCATTCAAACACGTGACCCATCCATAAGTGGGGACCACGTGGTTGACAGGTGGTGTAAGAACAAGTTCCCATAGAAAGGTGGGAATGGGTGACAGGTGATGGAAACATGTCACCTGGGAAGGAGTAAAACCATTGTTGACTTATCGTATCTCAGGAACTCACAAAGGAGGAGCACGAGGGCTCAACACTCCAAATCGCAAAGTCGTGACATGTGAGTAGCGCTAGTATTTATCCTAGGAAGTGGGTAATCGGTGGTGGACACATTTTACACTCAGAAAGATTCAACCCACTGATTGACTTATCGTGGCTCTGGGTTTCGCAAGATGAAGAGCCTACACCTTGATCGCTAAGGAAGAAACACTGAGAGCCGAGGTGTCGTTCAATGGGTGGCGATGACACAGATTGTGAGAAAAGTATAGCAAGGTTGACAAGTGGCATGTGCGCATTGCTTTGGCAGAGTCCACACAACATCGACCTCTCGCATCTCCGGGATTCGCGAAGGAGGAGCATGAGAGCTCAACACCTCAACTGGCGAGGCTGTGAGTGGTGCTAGTGTTTGGCCTAGCCTATGGTTACATGTATAAGGTGCTAGTGAGGAGGAAGCCATAGCCATATACTATCTCAAGTATCGGTGTTTGGAGAAAAGGGAATCGAGAGTCTTGATTCCTAACTCGCAAGTTGCGAAAGGTGCTTGCGCTAAGGCCAGGTTGTGGTCATTTGGAGGAGGATAAGGGAAGAGAGTGTCTATTCTAGGCCCCATAGAAGTCTCGAGAATTATGTTCCTTCAAGAAAAAGATGAAAAATATAACTTGTTGTAGTGGGTGTGTGACAAAGCCAAAGGAAAAGAAGGGTCACGAAAAGATGAAGAAGGGAACCAGAAAATGGTGTGATTTCCACAAAATCCTCTGGCACAACACTGATGAATTTCGCTCAAAACAATCATTGGTGGACGAGATCATATACAAGGATATGAAACCTGATTCAAAATCTAATTCAAAAAATATTGATAGAAGACATATGATCGACGCAGACCCCATTGCTATTGTCGTGATCTCAACAATTTAACCAGAAGAACCCACATATCCTAAAGAGGGGGAGTGCCTTTTTCATTCAAATATGTGGGTGAAGTGGACCCCACTGCATTTTATTGTTGATAGTGGAATCCATAAGAACCTCATCTCAGCAGAGGTTGTCAAATAGTTAGTATTGTCGATAACACCATACCCGCAACCATACAACATTGGTTGGCTTCGCCAAGGCCGAGATATTTGTGTCAGCCAACAGTATTGATTGTCATACGACATCCATCCCTTCAAGGATGAGGTCTTATGTGATGTTTCCCCATTGTATGTATGTGATGTTCTCTTGGGCCAACCATATATGTGGAAGCACCATGTTATCTATGAGTTTCAACCCTGTAGTGCCATTTTTACTTTGGGGGGTCATCTCTATAGGATACTAGAGGTAGTTCCAACTATTTTCCCACCTAAAAAATGCTGCAAGGTAGTATGTCATACTACAAAATTCATCTTCTTCACAATATGTTCAAAAGGTAAACATAAGGATACTGCAACCAATATAGCCTCGGCCCAAGAACCTTCTATCCAACAGAAGAAGGTTGATAAGATTGCAACAAAGTGTAAATATTCCTTCTCCACATAGGCATCTCATGTATAAAAACTGGTTAAACGGGTCCAACCCTTCCAGCCACAGGTTCGTGATAGCCTTCAACAAGCTAAGCAACTCAATTTCTCCAACAAGGCAAGCAACTCATCAAGATGCAGATTCAGTAAACACTTTTCCCTCTCCCCGGGAACTCAATTCAATGGATAATATTGCTTCCTAAGGAGGGAGGATTGATCCAGGTGGATATTGGTAGCCGCCCACCTTTTCTAACTGGCTCAAAACAATTTTCTAGCAATTTTGGTAATTTACTATTTTTAGCAATTTTTAACTTCCAGGCCCATTTTGAGGGCCCAAATGAAGGTTTTCTGGGATCGATCTTCTCAATGATAGTTGAAGGATCTCATTGATCCCCCAAAATGAATCTCCTCAAAGATGCATTTCCAATGAGCTATCGTGCACCCCAAACAAAGATTGTATGCCAAAGTTACACCACCAAGAAGTTGATACACCAAACTACCCAAAACGGGGTCCACAAAATTGTTATCTTTTCATCTTCTGGGGTTAGGGTTTTGGATTTCATTTATGATAAAAATGCCTTTGATGCTGATTAATTGGGTTGGCTGTCATTGATGTCAACCCTTGAAGAAAGTCCGGTAGTACAAAGCTTTGTGTAATGGACCCAAGTTTGTTTGATAGAGAATGGTTTTGATATATTTGTAGGCAAGACTATTTTACATGGATAGTACATGTCATGCCATTTCCAGTGGTATGTGGAACGTCACATAACTCCTCACAGTTTGAGAGTTATGGCCATGTGAAGTTGGAAAACCCTCATGAGTCGTCTAGAAACCCCAAAAGGTCAAAGTAGTCAAAGTGGTTGCAAAGAAGAAATTATTTAAATAATAAAGTGAATTGATGAGTGTACTATAAGTCAAAATGGATACAAAATAAATTATTTAAATAATAAATTTAATGGATAAATGATTAAGTGGACAAGTGGTTAGAAGTGGGTTAGCCCTAAAATAAGGAAAGTGGGTTAAGATGGTTAGAAGGTAGTTTAAATAATAAAGTGAAGTATGAGTGTACAATAAGTCAAAGTGGATACAAAATAAATTATTTAAATAATAAATTTAATGGAGAAATTACTAAGTGGACAAGTGGTTAGAAGTGGGTTATCCCTAAAATAAGGAAAGTGGGTTAAAATGGCTAGAAGGTAACCCCTTGAGGAAGCTACATGAAAATATAAATTAAGAGGCAATGGTCTATTGTTTTTAATCACACTTGAGAATATTGAATATCTACAAGTGACTGAGGTAACAAAATGATATCTAAGTTGAATTTTAGAGGGAAGGTGAAGTAAAGAAGGTCGAAATTCAAGGGAGGGTAAATTCTTTTGATGATGCTTTATAAGGTATGTTATTTACAGGTCATCTCACCATTTTCGAAATAATGTTTTTTCTAGAATGATTCAGACCATGAAATTGGAAGGTCATTGCATAAATATATCCAAGTAGTTGTGATAAAAATTTTAGTTTGTTGTTCGTTGTATTTTTGGAGTTATACTCCATGGAATATAGGGTTTGTGGCTAGTCTTGAAACTAGTTTAAAACAAATGTTTCGGGTAAAAATGTCATAACTTCTTCATAACAGATCCAAATTATGTAAGAACAAATGTATTAGTTAGAGTATAGTCTTTAGTACTCTTTGTACCATTTTCAGATCCATACAATAAATATTCTATCTGGGGCACGCTCTACAAGTTCACTCTGTAGAATAAGACAAAATTCAGCAAGGCATTCCATTTTTTCTATAACTCCTTTTCTGATAGGTTCCAAGTAGTGAAACCTGGAGGAATTGCATAAAAGACACTGACTAAAATTGTTTACTATTTTCAAATCTTTATTCATTACAGGTACATAGTTATGATTATTTCAAGTTAGGGTTGTTGACTAGTCCAAAATTAGTCATGTGAGACTAAAGTAAAGTTTGATGAAAATGTTAGTCTCTTGTTGTTAAAGTTAAAGAAGGTTTGTAGGTATGTGATAATATACATCAGGTCTATTACAGAGTTACAAATCAGATTTGGATGATGAAATTGATGAGATATTTTGGTTGAGGTACATGTTGGGTACATGGTTGAGACAAGTAGTTGATGAGTTGGCACATACATGAGGTGTATAGTTGATGATATTGGTACATCTCGATGACTCATAGTTTATGTGTATTTGATGCATGATTGGCACATATTTGGTGCATGGTTGATGCACTCATTGATGGTATAGGTTGAGGTATAGGTTGGTGCATGGTTGATGCACTTGTTTATTGTACAAGTTGATAATAGGTTGTTTGGATAGGTTATTGTGGCAGGTTATTTGTATAGGTTTGATGCATGGATGATGCATTTGTTTATGGTAGAGGTTGAGGTACATGTTGATGTATGGCACATGTTATTGGTACAGGTTGTTATAGTTTTATTACAGGTTGATTGGTATAGTTTTAGAGCAGTATATATCATAGTGATAGTGTGACATTGGTTCCATCATTCTACTTCTACATCAGGGTGGTTGGACAGGGAAAGGACATGTGGTTGTAGGCACCTTTTGGTTGTAGTCAAAGAACATAGGGGGTTGCAAATTCCTTTTAGTTGTATCTAGAGAATTGGGGAGTTGGAGCTTCCTTTAGGTTGTAGCCTAAGAAACTAGGTGGTTGGATCATCCTTCCAGTTGCAGCTGGAAAACAAAGGAATTTGGTGCTTCAAATGAATGTAATTCTTAAATGCATATAAGAAAAAACATTTTGTGGTTTCGTCCTGCTTTGGGTTTCCACGTAAAAACATTGGTTTACTGTGTATGTGTATTATTTCTCACTTGTTCATTGTTTATTTACTCTGCAACTATTGGATGATAATGCTACATTGATATAACACTTGCATTTTATGGTTATAAAGGATTAAATTGCTCTATTACTGATTCACCCCCCCCTCTCAGTAATCCAACATTGTGGAGCCTCATTGTAAAGGAATATTCTTGTGAATGCGAGTAGCAGACACATATCTTGTCAGAGATAAGTTTCCACCATTATAGCAAGTCTTTCACTCTGTATTTTTGCAGTCTTTGTACATTTTCTCTCATTAATAGGAAATTGTGTATTATTGTATCTCTTTGTTTATGGTTGCATCTCTGATACATTAATGTTATATTATTGGATATTCGAGATATCTATGTACATTTCTTTATTAGATCTCCGCTCTCATTTCATGTCAAAAAATAATCTGGATCACTAATGGTTGAGTGGTCTGTGTGTACAAAAACCTCATACGCTATTATGTAGTGTCTGGATTTATTAATGGTATGGACTACTCATAATAATTCTGTTTCAATGAAAATATAATTTACTTCGGTAGGGGAGAGATTTTTGTTGACAAATTAGATAGCATAAGGAAGTTGATTTTATCTTTGTCATAGAACAAATCCCAAATTTGTATCTGAAGCATCAGTGAAAATATGAAAAGGAAGGGACCAGTTTGGTCCTCTTAAAACAGGGGCACTTGAAAGATTTTTCTTTAAAATTTCAAAATAAATCTAACATTGTCCATCCCATTGGAATTCAACCTCTTTTGATAACAATTTGAACAGTGGGGCAGCTAAGTTGTAAAATTTTGAATGAACCTCCTATAATATACAACATGTGCTAATAAGCTCCTAACTTATTTCTGTCAGCTAGGGATTCAGATTTGAGAAATAATGTCAATTTTGGTAGGGTTTACCCTTATTCCAGTACCAAAAATATGATGGCCCAAGAAAATCCCTTTAGTGAACATAATTCTGGATTTTTTATGGCCAAGGGAAAGGTTAGTCTCTCTACACCTAATCAATACTTTATCCAAATTGCCCAATGCTTGTTGGAAATCATCCCCATATACCATGAATTCATCCATATAGACTTCTACATAGTCATGGGTTAAATAAGAAAAAATAGCTAGGAAATCCCTTTGAAAGGTGGCAGAGGAATTACACAAACCAAAGGGAAGAACCCTATAATCATAAGTTCCCCATGGGAAAGTAGACATGGTTTTCTCCTGATCTTCAGGGGAAATTTGGATCTAGTTGTTCCCACTAAGCCCATATAAGAATGAGAAGTACCTCTTCCCAAACAAGGTGTCCAAGACCCGGTCTATAAAAAGAAAAGGAAAATAATATCTATAGGTAGCCTTGTTCATCTCTCTAAATTCCACACAAATCCTCCATTTTCCATTCTTATTAGGGATAACAACTAATGTGGATAACCACTTGCTATCTGAAATAGGGTAAATAAAATTGACATGTAGGAGTTTTTGGAGCTCTTCTTTCACTATATCTTTTAAGGTTGGATTCATTCTTTTTTGGGGCTGCCTAATAGGTACAATTTGATCATTGGTCTAAATATGGTGTATACAAGTATCCAGGTGAATTCCTTTCATGTCAGATTAATACCATGCAAAAGAACCAGACTGTCCTTGAATCATTTGGATCATTTTTTTTCTTGATCTCACTCCAAGCTATAATTGATATATAGAGATTTTCTAGGACTGATTTCAATAGTATGAAAAACTAACTCTTATTCTTCATTTATTGATGATATAGTGAAAAATGTAGAAGTGGAGGGATGCTAAACCTCCTGAAATCCAGGGATGAAAATATGTGTAAATTATGGAATAGATTGAAGATACTCAATGCATTCTATATTGGATAAAAAAAGGCTTAAAATATGTTCTTCAGTTTGTTCTTGAACTCCCTTTTTTTTCTCAAGTGTTAACAAGAGTTGATCATAGTTCTCCTCCCCATAGGGACTCTCCAACCATAAATGAACTTCAGTTCCTGGTTGGGAAGGAGGAAAGAGAATAATTTTTTGACTGTGGGTCCCATTAGAAATTGTCATCTCCCTAGACCAAAAACTAATAAATGCATCAGCAGTGGCCAACCAAGGTCAACCAAGCACAATTGGATTTCCAGGTTTGGAGGATTTTAAATGAATTACCAAGAAGTCCATAGGATACTCCTAGGAGGCTAGGGTGATGGTTACATCAATTAGGCTTCATGTTGGGCTGATGACTGATTTGTCTGCCAATTCCAACAAGGTCTTTGTTGGCCTTAAGTGATTTAGTTGTAGTGTTCGCATGGTGTCAACAATCATAAAATTTATTGTTTCTCCCATATCAATAAGTGTATTTGGTATAAGTCACCACTGGATTTCCTGGATCATTATATTTAGATGGAATTTCTGATATAAATTCCAACAGTTGTCCAATCACCTGTATAACAGGAGGTTGCTTCCTCTTCCTCCCAAGATTTTTAATAAAAATATCCCTTATAATTTTGGCATAGATAGGAATATCTTTGATGGCTTGAAGTAGGGGAATATTTACACATATATTCCTTAGTTCAACTTCTAAATCATGTCCTCTAGATACCTTAGGTTTCATCACAAGTAACCTTTCTAGATAAGGTCGAGGATTAGTTTTCTAATCTATTTTTGATGGTTGAGGAGTGTGAGGATGAATTTCCTCTTGTATAGTGGTGTCTTCTCCTTCCTCTGGTTGGTTATCTATTTGTTCTTCTTCTTGAATAACCACTGCAGAATTTGGTTTATTCAAGACCTTCCCAGATCTTAATTGAATTTCATTCAATGAAGTAGGAGTTATCACATAAGTTGGGAAAGTATATACTTCAAGATTATGTACATGTTGTGTAGGTCTATTGTTCATATTAGGTATGTGTTGTGCAGGAATATGGGTAGGCCGAGGGGGTTTTGGATTAGGTTCAAATTGCATTTGTTGCTATTGGTTTGGGTTCAATGGCAATGTGAGCTATTGTTGTAGTTGGGAAGGTGGAGGTAGAGCAGGTAAATTAAATCCAGGTAACAAATCAGAGATATTGGAAGTGTTATCGCATAGAGTTGTGGGGGAAATCAAAAGTCATTTTAGTCTTTTTATTTGGATCTTGTGGTTGTGTCCTAGGTTGAATTTTAGTCATAATGAAAAGGAGTGTTAGTTTTCATCAGTCACAACCTTTTAATCACCATAATCACCTTGAAATTTTAAATCCATTAGCTGTGTGAAGTATCTCAGGCTGTTATTTTACCTGTTCGTGCTGTCAAATCAGTTTGTGGTTTGAGCATTGCCAACTCACTAGGAGAGTTCAAAACGCACTCAAAGTACCCCCTTCTTTCAAAATAATCATTTAATTATGACATGAAAGGGGTTTTTATAGTTTTCAAGGTTTATCTATAACAACTTACAAGGATCATATTTGGATATCCTAACTGTTTCCTTGAAGCAATCAAAATCAAATTTTCGAGCAGGCGCTGTGAACTGTGACTCATACTATAAACTGGTCGTAGAGAATAGTCGATGGTTAGACCACTTGTAGGCATCCCTGTGAAAATATGAAGGTATCAACATTCAAATCCAGGTTACTAGGTACTCTATGAACTTTTCCACCTTTCTTTAAGGTCTAGAAAGGGCTAAGTGGTTGTTTCTCTTTGTCGTGTTGTGAACTAATGATTGGCACTGCAAACTGTCTTGGATGAGGGTTGGAGGTTAGGCAACTTGTAGGCATCTGGATGAAAATATGAAATTACCAGCATCAACCTCATAGCCATCAGGTACTCCATGATATTTTTTTTCTCTTTTGGAGGTCAGGAAAGGAGTGTGGTCACTTGTTTTCTCTTGGCACTGCGAACTGTTACATGCATTGTGAACTCATTTCCTGTAGCAAATGCATCTACAGATTCAATCATAAATCCAAAATGATGATGTGGGTTTTTCTGAATTTGTGTGTGGAGGATAATAATAATGTCATTGAATTGATGCCCACATTTCATCCTGACTTAGTTTGGCATTCGAGAGATATAATTAAAACACCAACACATTGCAAGTGGCACTGCAAACTCTCTGTTTCAAATAATTATTAGATATTTTCCTTGTTTGATTGTTTCTACCTGTCGAGGGGCGTTCAAACGACTTCTCAGAGATCAGTTAGATGCTAAGGGACACCTGCACCTAAGTTTTAGCTCCATTAAAAACCTCATGCAGTCAGTTGGAAACAATTTATTAATGACTTCCAACAACTTCCTGAATATTAGCAGTTTGTTGGATTCTTGTCTCTTTGATTGTTGCCACCTATATCCAAGGTCGAGAATCCTATGAAAGAGGGGAAATTTGAATTTTAAAGATGTCATTGAAAACCTAAGATATAATAGAGGCATTAGAAATAATTGAGGAGGTTTGGAATGGTTGAATGGGGACTCACTTTGTAATATTGTGAATATAACAGAGCCATCTATGGATTGTGTCTATCAAACCCGAGAATTTTTTAGTAATAGAAATCAACCTCTTTCCTGTCATCTTATTTTTGTATTACTCTTATTCTACTATATTTTCGATGCTTCAATTGATCTATTGTATCTGTATTACAATAAAGGTTTTGTTGTGATGTTGTTACAATTCTATCAGAGTTTATTTTTTGATTAAAAAAAGTTCTTGTGTCAAAAGGTTTTCTTCATATGCCTACTAATATTTCCTATTAAGCCCTAATATTGGCTCATTACCCCTTAATTGGGGCATATTATATTAGTAATGTTATTTTATTTATGTCATCTTTAGGCCATTAGCTGTAAGTATACCTCCTAGTCTCCTATATATACCAAGGAGACATTTTCATTTTGAATCATCTTGTACTTGAACATTTAAGTGGGGTAAAAGGAGGTTTCCCCCTTGAAGAGGCTTATTATCTAAAATTATCTCTTTTTCAAGGCGTTGAGTACTTTTCCTGAGGTTTTTCTATGCTATATTGATGTTTGGTTCTTAACATATGGTATCACAACTCAAGGTCTTAGGGTTTCGCTGCTACATCTGAGACACCGTGGAATTTTCTCTATAACTTTTTTTCTACAACGTTTCAGAAGGAACGACTTGGAGGATATTTAGAAAATGGATCAAGGTACATTGGATCAAAATTCATCTCCTGAGGCCTTATACTTTCGGAGATACATCCTATACAAGATAGGGTTCTGGAATCATCCTGAAATGATTCATTGCGGAATTTCACTATAAAAAAAATTCTGTAATGTTTCAGACCCTGAAATCTGGAGGAAATTTACAGAAATTAGTAAGGTATATGTGGTAAAAAGTTTAGCTTCTGGGTCATCTCAAATTTTTAGATACACCTTGTGTAAGATAGGGTATATGACTAGTCCTATTGACTAGTCTCAAGAAGGTGTTCCAGGTAAAACAATCATAACTTCTTGCTAGAGTATCCAAATTGAGTGGGACTGGTTTTATTGGATCGTGGATAGTTTATTGTATTTTGGGTGTGCGTTTCAGAATTTTATATCAATTATATTGTGCGGGGCATGCTATACATGTGAGATCTCCTGGAAAGGCCAAAAATCAGCAAGTTGTGAGGAAGTTACCGTAAATTCCACTTGGCACATCCAATTTTGATTAGACCTATGGCATTACAGAGAAGAAATATCAGAGAACTACCTAAAATAAAGTTTCATACCCAGAAGGGCCAAAACTTGGGAGATAGAATAGAATAAATATTGTCTAGAAGAACAGCCTCAAAATCAAGATTCAAAAGTGATACTTGGCCAACATGCCACCAAAAAAGGGACCTTCTACACCAAATAAGCCTCCAAAAAATCCTAATTGGACTCTTGATGAAGGTGAAGAAATGCATAGGGACATAAATGAACTACAAAAGAAGATGGGTTCAATGGAAGCTAAGTTGGATAATAATATGGATTCAATGGAAGCTAAGTTGGATACTAAGATGGATTCAATGGAAGCTAAGATCATGGAAGTATTGAAAAATTTCGTAATAGAGAAGACACCCGAAAGTGAAAATGCATCTCATGAAAGTCATGATGAAGACACAAGGAAGGTGAATCAAGAATGGAGAAACTCCAACTTTGGTTTGAATACCAACCATGTTCCTAAGATTGATATGAGGAAGTTTGATGGTAAAGACCCAATCATATGGATACTTCAAATGGAGCAATTCTTTGATCTCCATAATGTGCCACATACACAAAAGGTACGAATTGCTTCTTTATATTTAGAACCTAATCAATTTGTTTGGTATCGATGGCTTCATTCTCGTAAATCACTCATCACTTGGACAATTTTCATGGAAGAAATGATAGCACACTATGAGGATACAAGGAGAAATACCTTCTTTAGCCAATTGATAAATCTCAAGCAAACGGGTTCTGTTACCCAACACATTGAGAACTTCCAAATATTGAATATAAAGGTAACCGATATTCCAGATGAGCACTTGATTGATGTATTCATAGGAACTTTAAAGGATAACATTCAACATGAGATTAGCCTTTGGGAACCCAAATCATTGGAGAATGAATTTAAGGTGGCAAGAAATGTTGAAAGTAAAAATATGGCTATGGCTACTAGAAGGACCTATCCTAACATCTATAGAGAGAATAATGCTCCTTCTCCTAAAACACCTCAACCT
>ML783374.1:475698-503050 GCA_009831015.1 Picea engelmannii | reverse complement strand
CATAACAATGAACACAAGAAATAGAGAAAACCCTTGAGGTAGGGTAACACCATATATTAATCCTTATGGAAGGATAAAACTCCTCAAGCAATCTTTGCTTGTACAATCACAATATTCTTCACTATGTTTCATTACATTGCCTAGACTACTTTATATAGCTCTCCCTATCTCCTAGGAACCTTCTAGAGAGCCTTCTCACATTTATTACATCCAACTACCATAGTGGGCCTTTATTAATATAGTGGACCTATTCCACCTTACATTGAATGACCTCCACTATTATCACTATGGGCCCTCTGGGCCCCCCCACTACCTCTCTAGCTACCTTACATGGAAATCCTCACTTTTCGCCTTTCTGTCAAAGACTCTCTTGATCTTTTGTTGACGTTCATGTGCTTTGTCCAACAACTTATCTCTAGTCTGCTAGAATTCTACCAGCTATTGCACCCTCTTGATCATATCATCGAACTCTCCTTGATAATCCTGAAAAAACATTTCCACAGGTAGGGCAAGTTGGGAAGGAAAGACTGCTTTCATACTATATACAAGTTGGAAAGGAGAGATACCCAGGGACCTTTTTGGCATCACTCGATCAACCCACAGAGAAAATTTGAGCTTTGAATCCCATGCTTTCTTGTTGTCCTCTAATAGTCTTTTGATGATCTTTATCAAGATTTTGTTAGAGGAATTTATTGATCCATTACCTTGAGGGTAGTAGGGGGTGGAGTGGATCAATGAAATTCCAAATTGCTCACAGAATTTGACCAATGGCTCAACCTTGAAGGATGCAACTTTGTCAGTTATGATTCTATTTGGACAACCAAACCTTTCCATAATATCTTCAAGAAAATCAATGATCACTTTGTGAGAAGCACTCCTTGTGGGAATAACTTCTATCCACTTGGTGAAGTAGTTTGTTGCACTTAAGATCCACCTATGTTGACCTATTGAAGCAAGATGAATTTCCCCAATGAATTCAAGACCCCACTACTGAAAAGGTTCTGAAGACACCACGTGATTTAATGGGAGAGATTTGAGTTGTTGCTTTGTAGAGAATTTCTAACATTTGATGCAAGATCTGAATTTTGAATAGAGATTAGCGAATAGAGTAGGCCAAAAATACCCATCCCTGAGAATTTTATAGGCTATTGTTACACATGATTTTGGTCACTCTGGTGATGTCTCAACAGTGATGTATCAAGGCTCCCAACAAAGACTTTTTGCTTGATAAAAGTGGCTCCTATCTTCTTCCAAAAACATATTTTTAAGATGAGTTCGCAGGCTTCTTATGGTCTAGGGTGTGAGAATCCTTCATTCTCGCAGGCCACCCACACTTAAGGTGTGAACTCTAGCAGTCTGCTCCATATATAGGGTGAGAACCTATTTTTAAGATTTTAAAAGAGAAGAGATCTCGAGGGTTCTAGAAGGGAATCTTCTAGAAAACGAGTTGGCATTTGCATGGTTGTCATTCTACTGACTTCTCATATTTTATGGGATCATCCTCATCCATTTAAGAATCTCTCCTTCTCCTATATATTGAAAGGTTTCTCATGGAAAAGGTTAAGTAAGATTGAATGAAGAACTGGTGAAATAATTGTGTGATGAACCCTGCTTGGAGAGAAGATTGAAGGATTTATTTGGTCTATCAAGAGGTTTTGGATCTTCTTCATGCAAGTAAAGAGAAAGTGTGTGTGTTGGAACCAAGGGTCATTGAAAGAAAGCTGGAAACATCAAGGAGATTAGGTTGTATCTTCTGCTTTCAATTAATATGATACAACGACATGTCCTTTTCCCATAAAGTCACTCTTACCTTATTGTGTAATTCCTTGATCATATGCATAGGTTGACATTGAATATACTTTGCTATCATCACTTTGGTTGTTTTTTGTTTTCTTAGACTTGACTTCATGAGAGCACTGGAGTGATGTGGGAACAACAGAGACTTAAGGAAGAGATATCAAGGTATGTCCCTTATTCCTTCTATTTAATAGATTCAATGGCTACAATTTAGTGAAAGAGTCGTGTCTTTTCCTATTTTGTTCTAGATCTAGGTGGATCTAGGGAGATCCGTTAGTGTATACACCTATAGATTTTTTCGATAGAAGCTGTGGTTCTCCAGAAGTGATGCCCCCCATATAGGTTGTCATGAAAATAAAATATAATCTTTTGGGCCTCTTGTGGGTCTAGACATGTCAGAAGCACACCTAGGGGGTATTTCCAGTACAAGAACTGGTCAATAAGGCAATACCTGATTGATTTGAGCTTTAAATCGCATGCCTTGCTTCTTCCCATACCATCAGTGGGTTTTAACTCTTGCATAAAATAAATAATGTCTTTATACCAGGTGCAGTCTTCCAATGGACTATTTTCATAAGGACTGCTGCCAATAAGCTCATCCTGTTGATCTTTTGAGAAAGTGTTAATGAAGTTAACCCCAACAGTTTGGCTAAACCTTAGCCTTTAAATGGCTTGGAGGTTTTTATTTCTAGGTCAAATTCAAGGATTCTGGCAATCCACTTGCTCCTTCTTCCATCTATGTCAAGTTGAATGAGAGTGTCCTTCACAACAACTAAAGGTACATATGCAACTATCTTCGAATGAAGAACATAAACTCTGAAATCTTTGAGATATTTCACCAAGGCATAGGCCTGCTTCTCCACGATGTCATATTTGACCTCTACATCCCTCAATGCCCTGCTGAAAAAGGAAATAGTTTGCTCCATCCCTTCAACATTGTTCTGCAATAAAATAATTGCCACTGTATCAGAAGAAGCAAAGGAAAAAATCAGAAAATCCTTGGAGTAATCAGGATTGATTAGTATAGGTGCTTCAGTCGGTGCCTTCTTTATTTGATTGAAGAATTCTCTAGAATCAATAGTCCATTTTACTTTGTCCCCCTTCCTAAGCATGGTTGTGATATGCTTCACTAATTCAGCAAAATTGGAGACAAACCTTCTCAGAAAATTGATTTTTCCTAGGAAGGACTGAACTTCCTTCTTGGATCTAGGAAGTGGTAAGGCTTGAATAGCTTCTACCCTGCTTGAATCAATCCTGACCCTGTCAGCTGATACTATATGTCCCAGTAACTTCCCCTCCTTCATGGCGAACAAAGATTTCTTAGGATTTAGGGAAAGACCAAACCTTTCACATTTCAAGAAGACCTTTCTCAGGTGAAAACAATGTTATTTATCAGATCTGGAGAAGCCTATTATGTCATCCAGATAGATAACCAAAAAATTATCCTTTTCTCCAATGAAGGCAATGTCCTTGGCTCACTAAAAGATTGCTCCTATGTTCATTAGTCCAAAAGGAATTTTGGCATACATAAATGTGCTCCAAGGGGCGGTGAAGGTTGTCTTCTCTCTATCTTCAGGCAGAACAAAGGTTTAATTGTAGCCAGAAAAGTTGTCAATCATGGAAATCCTGAATGCACCTGTTACCCTTTGTAATATATGTTCCATCTTTGGCAAAGGGTAATTGTCCTTCTTTGAGCTCTTGTTTAGATTTTTGAAATCGACACAAAGTTTGATTTCTCCATTCTTCTTCCTCACTGGGACCAGGTTGGCTACCCACTAGGAATATCTCAGAAGAACAATGATCTAGGAATCTAGAAGTTTCTTTACTTCTTTCTCCATAACAGGAAGCAACATATGATTTATTTGTCTTAATTTTTGTCTAAAAGGTTTAGCTTCCTCCTTTAGTGGGATCTTGTGCTCAATGACACTGGTGTCATATGTTCTGAGGTCTTCATAGGTCCATGAAATACATCGGCAAATTCCTTTAATAACTCACCATACTAAGATCTCTTCTCCCTTGACAGGCTACCTGACAACTTGACAAACTGTATCTCCTCCTCTATGCCAACATTGCACTCAGATACATCAACATTCTCAGTTGGGCCTTTAATATTTAATGCCACATAGTTCCCATCAAACAGTCTTTCTAAAGGAACTAGCCCCTTTGGAATGTGGTTACTAGGCATCTAAATGATATGGTGATTAGAAATTTTATTTAAAAATACATCAGCAGGAGGGTCACCTTCAGAATAATGATCCTGGTCAATGTGTAATGCAGAAAACTCATCAATAGATTCAAGAAATTTTTTGATCTCAAGAGAATCCTCAAACACCTTCCAATGATTGATATTGTTAGGTATAGAGGGCCTATATATTACCTCAACATCATACCTGAGCTTGGGCGGCAAAGGGATTCTAAAATTTCTTGTTGAAACAACCAAAGAATCAGCCATTGTGTTTTCCTCTCTTGGAATAAATGAAATCTTGAAAGCTAAGAATAAATTGTCGATTAGATCCCACACCTCATTTATGTAAGTCTTAAGCCTAGGGTTCTTAGCTTGATAAATATTTTTGACCTGATGAACAATTAGTTCAACATCTCCAAATATTGCTAGCTTTTAAATCCCCATGTATTTCACGGCCCTTATACCCAAAGTAATAGCCTCATACTCTGCCATGTTATTGGTAACTTCAAATTCTAGTTTATAGGAAATAGGTATAGCCTCTTGACAAGGTGACACAAAAACCACTCCATCATCATTCCCTTCCTTAGAAGAGGCTCCATCGAAGAACATCTTCCACACAGAAGAAGTTGGGGGAGGTATATCATGAAAAGAAATGGGTTTCTTTCTAATTTCAAGAGGGGATTCAGAAGCATCAGTGAGTTGTAACAAAGTAGACCCAAAATCAATGTCAAGTGCAAATATAGGATTATTGGTGGGGTTCACTTCATCACTAATAATATATGCCAGTTGAGGTTCCCTGTAGAGTCCTCTGTTGGCTTGTTTTACAGGCAGAGTATTCATTTCATTTATGGAAAGATCAGAGTATGCATCGATGGAAAAATCAGAATAGATTAATCTCAGGAGGAATTAGCATAGAGTCAAATGCAGTGCGAAGGTGTGGTTGTTCATTTGATGGAAAATAAGCAGGAAAGGAATACCAACAGTGCAACGATGATCGAATGGCAATATTGAAGTGTTGGTCAAACTCCATTTCAGAGTTTCGACTATCGGGATTTCAGATACCGGGAGTTGGAGATGTGGAGAACTCCCACTACAGGAGTCTTGAAGTCGCGAAATGAAAAATCACAATATAACCTGAACCGTTGGATCAAGAACAAATCTAGACCATCGATCCAAGAAAAAGACGTAGCGAAAGATCATGCTTTCGCTGACTGAAAATTCAAAGGAATGAAATGCTCCAACCTTTCAACTCATGAAGTCATGAAATGCGAAACCCCAAAACCCTGAAACAAACACCCCAACAAAGACTCCATTTTAGAGTTTTGGTTATCGGGAGATGGAGAAGTCAAGATTCGATACTCTCCAACACAGGAGTCCCAAAGTCGCAAAATGCGAAACCCCAAAATCGTGAAATAGATGCATCGATCGAAGTTTTGGCTACTGGAGTTTCAGATACTAGGAGATAGAGATGTCACAGACTCTCATCATCAGGAGTCTTGAAGTGCCGAAATGAGAAGTCCCAAAAACCCAAAAAAGGTGCATCACTTGGAGTGTTGGATACCAAGATTTCGGTTACTGAGAGATGGAGATGACAAGGACCCTTCATCAACAAGAGTCCTGAAATTGTGAAACGCAAAATGATCTAAGCCGTTGGATCGGGGAAATCATGGACCGTTGATCTGACTCCATATTGGAGTATCGAATACTGGGATTTTGGATACCAGGAGGTTGAGAAGTCAAGATTCAGGACACTACATCATAGGAATTTTGAAATCGCGAAACCCGAAGTCACGAAATGATAAATACTCCATACCAGAGTTTCGGATACCAGGAGTAGAAGGAGTCAAGAGTGAAGACTCTTCATCACAGGAGTCCTGAAATCACGAAACCCGAAGTCGTGAAATGTCACAGACAAGCTTCGTTTCAGGGTTTTGGGCACTGTGACATGGAGAGTCAAGAAACTTTACCACAGGAATACTAGAATTTTGAATTGCTAAAAATCCAAAATGTGAAACATGCTTAGGCTTGGCTAGAGGTCATAGCCTTTGGTCACATCGGTGGAAGATGGGGGAAGGAGTTAGTGAATACAAGCTTCTTTTCGGAGCTTCGGGGGTCAATAATTGGAGAGTACTAAAATCCTCTATCACGGTCATCCCGAAATGCCAAAATGAATGCAAGACTAATGAAATTCATCCAACGGTGCAAATGAAATTGAATCAAATCGGAGGACTACTATTGAACGTCACAGTGTAACTACCAGAAACCACTAATGGTTTCTGCCAAAGGACTCGAAGAGATTTCGATGTGATTGACAGAGGAGGTGAAGATTCTAAAGGCATCTACCAGTAGAATAAAATATTGTTCATGGAGGCGATTGACAGCTGGAAGAGCATTGGAGCCGTTAACTACAACAGAGAAGTTGAGCTTGACTGCAACAGAAGATGAAGAATTTGGACTACTGATGATGCGAAGGATTTTCAATATGACACCCAGTGATGATGGAAAGGTGTGTTGAACAAACAGAGAAGCTGAAGAGTTACCATGATGAATAGGTAGAGCACTTGATAGGCAGACAATGTAGAACCACTACATACAGAGAATGCACAAGATGCACAGGGAGTATAAGAATGTGGAACAAAGAAGAGATAAGAATGGTTGTTGTTGAGAGTGATGCATGTGTGAAGAAGGAGGTGGAGTAAAGCAACTGAAATAGACAGAAGACAAGAGGTACATTGAAATGGGAATGGTGCAGAAAGCACAAGAGGTAGAAGAATACAAAAGTGTAATGGATGCGTGCAGGAAGACAGTGAGGAAGACTGAGCAGCGAAATCTTGCAGAATAGTGATGAGACTGGTAAGTTGTTGTTGAACACTATATCATTGTAATAAGTTTCAGTAATTCATATTCATAATCTAGGGTGGAAGGGAGGTGCTAGGGAGGACTGGTGTCCTCATAGGTTCAAGTGGGTGCTTGAACACAGGGAGTTGTAGTGTCCTTCTAGTTGGTGCTAGAGAAACCGAGGAGTTGGTGCTTCCTTCTAGTTGGTGCTAGAGAAACTAGGGATTTGGTGCTTCCTTCTAGTTGATGCTATAGAAACCAGGGAGTTGGTGCTTCCTTCTAGTTGGTGCTAGAGAAAACAGAGAGTCGGTGCTCTCAACAAGTAGCAGCTTGAAAAATAGAGGTTGCAGCCTCATTATGAGTTGGTGCTCATATGTATGATAATGTAAAGAATGTAAATATTACTTATCATATAAAGAAGAAGAGGTTTTTACCCTGTATGGGTTTCCTCATGAAAATTTGTCTCTGTGTATCTCATATGTGTGATTGATGTTGAATATGCTATTTCTCATTGCCATGCATCATTGTGATTTTCATTGAGTGCTTTGTAAAGAATTAAAAATAAGTATAATTGTTCAAGCTTGGTAGACAACTGATTCACCCCCCCTCTCAGTTGTCCAACAATTGGTATCAAAGCTAGCCCCTTTTATCTAAAAGTAGATCCTAGAGCTTAAACATGTCAAACCATGAAGGAAATTCAACCAATAAGGCCCCTTTGTTCAATGGAACAAAATTTGCCTTCTGGAAAGTTAGAATGAGAATATACATAATGGATTTTGGTGCAGATGTTTGGGATGTGGTAGATAATGGTTATGTAAAGCTAGTTGTACTAGCTAATAAGGATGAAAAACTAGAATTTAGCTTCAATGCTAAGGCTATGAATGTTATCTTGAGTGGGCTTGCAGAAGCAGAATTTGTAAAATTTGTGCATCTAGGAACTGCCAAAGAAATGTGGAACAAACTCATTAACAGTTATGACGGTAATGAGAAGGTAAAGGATGCCAAGCTTCAAACCTACAAAATGTAGTTTGAACATCTGAAGATGAAAGAAGATGAAACTGTTGGAAAATACTTTCTGAGAGTAGAAGAAATGGTAAATGCAATGAAAGAACTTGGTGAAACAATTGAGGAACCTTCTTTATTTCAAAAAATCTTGAGATCTCTCCCAGATAGGTTCAATCCGAAGGTCTCTGCTATAGAAGAACTAAATGATCTAAAAACATTGCAGTTTGATCAACTTGTAGGAACATTGACTGCATATGAAATGAGAATAGTTAAAGATAAACCGACCTCCAGAGAAGCATCATTTAAGGCAGACAAGAATGATGATTCTGAGCCTAATGAAATTGAAGAAAAATTTGTGAAGAGACTAAAGAAGGGATATGTCATTTTGCAAATAAATGTCCCCACAAAGGAAAGGATCAGACATGTGATTATGAGGAGAAGTACAAACATAGCAATTTCTTTAATGAGAATAACTTTAAGAAGAAAAGTCTTTGCGTAAATAATGATGATGATCGTTCAGATGATGAAGACAATGATTCATATATTGAACATAAACTAAATGACTTTGTAATTATGGCCAAAGAGTACTATGATAATAACAACACAGAGAGTGATGTTAATGAAGAAGAAGTTGTGGTTGACATGGAAGGAGAATTGATCAGTGCACTGGAAGAGATTGACAGACTAAGAATCAAGAATAGAAAGCAAAGAAAATTGTTGATACAGTTCGAGAAAGATAGTAAATAACCTGATGAAGACCTTGTCCTACTAAATGTAGAATTAGAAGAGGCAAAGAAAACTGAAGATATTCTAAAATGACAGTTATCAAAAAAGAAGGCAAGATGTGAAGCGTTAGAACAAGAAGTAGTGAAAACTAGGAAAGAGATGGAGAAGTTTCAAGCCTTGTATAATCAAAATCTATCAAGTATCAGAGCCTCAGAAGGATTAGCCACCATTCTGAATCAGCAAAGGAATCCGAAGCTAAAAACTAGTTTGGGTTATGAAGAAGGATCAAGTAGTGGCAAGCCAAGAGATGAAGAACCCATCAAGTTTGTCAAATGTACAACCAATGACAACAACAAAACTGCAAAAACAAAGGAAGACAATCAACCACCTAGGACGAGTAAGGAAAAAGGTGCCAGGACTGAATCTATAGAACAAAGAAATAGTGTTCTCCCTGCTGAAAGATGTTATCAGCATGGAAGAAATCGATTTGCTCAAAGAAGACAACCATTTTCCAGGTACAAAGAATTTTTCTATGGATATTGTTTCTACTGTTCTAACTTTGGTCACAAAGATATAAATTGTTCCTTAAGACTTAGACATGAGGAATTAAGATTTCAAAAGAATAAATACTTGCCACAATAGAGAATGATAGAACCAAATAACAAACCTTCACAGATTGCAAATTGCCAAATTAAGTCTAGGGACATGCAACTAAGGAGGTCAAGAAATAATCAAAAGTCGATGAGTAGACAATGCTGCAACAATAATTTTGACCAATTGAACAATGAGATTGAATGCTACATCTGTCATAACTATGGACATAAATCTGTTGACTTTCGATTAAAGAACTATGAACCACATTTGAATTCCCCTGCTGGAAATGTCAAGTTTTGGAAGAAGAAATAAAGTGACAAGTGTGGATTAGTGTTGTCATCCCAAAGAAAAATAAACCCTTGGTATATATATAGTGTATGCTCCAAACATATAATGGGAGACAAAGGTAAGTTTCTATCCCTAAGTGAAATAAAATTAGTAAACATAACCTTTGGAAATGATGCTCCAGGTAAAATAAAGGGTAATGGGATGGTGAGTTTAAGTAATGGAAAAGGAAAAGCCCAAGATATTCTACTTGTAGATGGGCTGAAACATAATCTATTCAGTGTAAGTCAAATGTGTGACAGAGGATGTGAAGTGGTGTTCACGTCCAAGGACTATAAGATAAATTCTGCAAACTCAGGACAAGTGGTGGCCAAAGGCATAAGGATATAAAATAATGTATATGTACTGAAAGAAAATAGAGAAGAATGTCACCTAAGCAAACATGATGAAAGTTGGTTATGGCATATGAGACTTGGACATCTAAAATTTTACCACTTAATCAAAATCAAAAATCTCGAGGCGGTAAAAGATATTCTGAGAATATCAAAGCCCCAAGATTCAATGTGTAAACCCTACCAAGTAGGAAAGCTAAACAAGACACAGTTTAAGTCCAAGAGATTTACTTCAATAGAGAAACCACTCCAACTAGTTCATATGGATTTATGTGGACCATCAAGACAGGAAGGCATAGGGAAATAAAACTACTTCATGCTAATTATTGATGATTACTCTAGACTTACTTGGGTTTCCTTTATCAAAGAAAAAGCTAAAGAATTTGAGAAGTTTAAAATATTTAAGGCTTTAACTGAGACTCAAATAGGCAAGAGGTTAAAGGAAGTAAGATCAAATCGAGGAGGAGAGTTTATGTCAAGTGACTTCAAGGAATTCTGTGACAAACATGGGATCAAGAGAGAATACACAATCCCAAGAACTCCACAACAAAATGGAGTAGTTGAGAGGACAAACAGAACAGTGCAAGAAATGGCCAAGTCAATGATGAATGAGAAGAACATTGGTCAAACCTACTGGGTAGAAGTAATACACACAACATTCCATGTTCTTAACAAAGCCCACCTCAAAACAAAAAGTGACAAGACACCTTATGAACTGTGGTTTGGGAGACCTGCTTCAATTAAACACTTCAAAGTCTTTGGGAGTAAATGCTACATAAAGAATAATGATGAGAAACTTGGCAAGTATGATGATAGGGTTGATGAAGGTATCTTCTTGGGGTATGCTACAAATAGTAAAGGATACAGATGCTATAATAAGAGGCTACATAAAATGGTTGATTGTATTGATGTAAAAGTCGATGAAATCCCAACAAGAGAGATGTACAGGAATGAGTCTTCTACAGAAGACATAGCTAAAGCTGGAGATGAACAGGTCCAAGAATAAAAAAATGAAGACTCTGAATCAGATGAAGACTTAAACACTGAGACATACTCAAATCAACATTCAAATTTGAATTCCTCCTCTAGAATCATTCAAAATAATTATCCTGCAAGTCAGATAATTGGAGAAAAAGATAAAGGTGTACAAACCAGGAGAAAGATAATCAAAACCACCGAACAATCTCATATATCTTTCATATCCATGATGGAACCCAAGAATTTCAATGAATCCAACAAAGATGACCACTGGGTTAAAGAAATGAATGATGAACTTGATCAGATTGAGAAAAACAATATGTGGGAGATGGTTCATAGACCTACAGGTAAAAATGTCATTGGCTCCAAATGGATCTTTAAGAATAAGTTGAATGAGCAAGGACAAGTTGTCAGGAACAAAGCAAGGTTATTTTGTAAAGGATATGCTTAGATAGAAGGACTGGATTATGATGAAACATTTGTGCCCATAGAAATATTAGAAGCTATCAAAATGTTTCTTGTCTATGCTTGTCATAAAAGGTTTAAAGTCTATCAAATGGATGTCAAGTCAACTTTTCTAAATGAAGATTTAAGTGAAGAAGTCTATATGGAACAACCTGAGGGTTTCAAATTTTCTGATAATACTGACTTAGTATGCAAGCTGAAGAAAGATTTATATGGGTTAAACAAGCCCCTCGAGCCTGGTATCACAGACTGGATACGTATCTCAAAGACAAAGGGTTCAAGAGGGGAACAACTGACAACAATCTATATATTAAAATAGAGGAGAATAATTTGCTCATCATATTGGTCTATGTAGATGACATCATCTTTGAATGTAATAAGGATCCATTGGTACAATGGTTTGCTTCTGCCATGGAATCTGAGTTTGAAATGTCCATGATAGGAGAACTGTCATTTTTTCTTGGTCTGCAATTACTCAAAGGTCTGAAGGGATGTTCATTTCTCAAGAAAAATATCTAAGAGAAATGATGAAAAGATTTCAAATGGAAGACTCCAAACCTGTGGGTACACCTATGGTTATTGGATGCAAATTAAGCAAGGATGATGACTCACTTGATTTTGATCAAAGCTAATATAGATCAATGATAGGCAGCCTACTGTACATCACAACATCTCGCCCAGACATAATGCATGTTGTAGGAATGGTAGGAAGATTTCAATCTGCACCTAAACAGATTCATTTGCAAGTTGTCAAAAGAATATTCAGGTATTTGAAAGAAACAATGACTTATGGTCTGTGGTATCCCAAAAATCAGAATTTTCAGTTAACTACTTATTCATATGCAGATTGGGCAAATTGTGTTGATGAGCGAAAAAGCACCAGTGGAGGAGCATTCTTTCTGGGTGACTCATTAGTAGCATGGCTTAGTAAAAATCAAGGTTCCATTTATTTATCAACCACAAAGGTAGAGTATATTTTTGTTGCTACCTGTTGCACTCAGGTATTATGGATGATTTAGACACTTGCATACTTGGAGGTAAAATATGTTGCACCGATCCCAATTCATTGTAATAACACTAGTGCCATCAGTGTGTCTAAGAATCCTGTATTCCACTCCAAGACCAAGAATATTCCCATAAAATACCATTTTCTAAGAGATCAAGTCACTAATTAGGTTATTCAGGTCCAGTACAGTCCAACCATAGAACAAATTGCAGACATCTTTACTAAACTCCTAGCTAAGACACCTTTTGAATATCTCTAATAGAAGCTGGGTGTCATTCCATCTCACACCTGAGAGAGTCCATCTTGTTAGGGGGAGTTTTGTATTGTTTGAATATCTAATGCCTCCTAAAATTTACTGCAATAGCTCAAGGGGAGCATGTTTTCTTTGACATTGATTTCAAATGGGGAGAAAAAGAGTGGTCTGGGTCGGATGCTATAGTTGGAGGTCCAAACGGATTAGTGAAGATGCTCAGGGTTGCCATCAATGCCAAAGAAGGAGATTGTTGGCATGTTTTATAGGCATAGTATTCTTGTCATTGATGGCAAGATCAGAGTATGCATAGATGAGAAAATAGGAACAAAGTAAGCTCAGGAGTAATTAGCATAGATTCGAATGCAGTGCGAAGGTGTGCTTGTTCATTTGATGGCAAACCAGCAAGCAAGGAAGAACAATAGTGCAACAATGATCAAATGGAAAGATCAAAGTGTTGTTCAAACTCCATTTCAGAGTTTCGACTACCGGGATTTCGGATACTAGGAGTTAGTGATGTGAAGAACTCCCACTATAGGAGTCTCGAAGTCATGAAGTGCAAAATCACAATATAACCTGAACTGTTGGATCAAGGACAAATTTGGGTCGTCGATCCAAGAAGAAGACGTGGTGAAAGATCATGCTTTTGCTGACTGAAAAGTCAAAGGAATGAAATGCTCCAAACTTTCAACTCATGAAGTCGTGAAATGCGAAACCCCGAAACCCCAAAACAGGCACCCCAACAAAGACTCCATTTCAGAGTTTTGGTTACCGGGAGATGGAGAAGTCAAGAGTTGAGACTCTCCAACATAGGAGTCCCAAAGTCGCGAAATGCGAAACCCCGAAATCATGAAATAGGTGCATCACTCGAAGTTTCGGCTACTGGAGTTTCGGATACTTGGAGATAGAGATGTCACGAACTCTCGTCATCAGGAGTCCCAAAGTGCCAAAATGTGAAATCCCAAAAACGCAAAAAAGGTGCATCACTCGGAGTGTTGGATATCAGGATTTTAGTTACCGGGAGATGGAGATGACAAGGACCCTTCATCAACAGGAGTCTTGAAATTGTGAAACAAAAAATGGCGAAATGATCTAAGCCGTTGGATCAAGGAAATCTTGGACCGTTGATCCGACTTCATATTGGAGTATCAGATACTGGGATTTCAGATATCGGGAGGTTGAGAAGTCAAGAGTCAGGACACTGCATCACAGAAGTCCCGAAATCACGAAACCCAAAGTCAGGAAATGATAAAGACTCCATACTAGAGTTTTGGATACCGAGAGTAGGAGGAGTCAAGAGTGAAGACTCTTCATCACAGGAGTCTCAAAATCGCAAAACTTGAAGTCGCGAAATGTCACAGACAAGCTCCGTTTCAGGGTTTTGGGCACCGCTACATGAAGAGTCAAGAAACTTTACCACAGGAATACCAAAATGCCAAATTTCCGAAAAGACGAAATGTGAAACAAGGTTAGGCTCGGCTAGAGGTCACATCCTTTGGTCACATCGATTGAAGATGGGGGAAGGAGTTAGTGAATAAAAGCTTCTTTTCAGAGCTTTGGGGGTTAGGAATTGGAGAGTACTAAAATCCTCCATCACAGTGATTCTGAAATGCCGAAGAGAGGAATGCCAAAATGAATTCAAGACTAATGAAAGTCATCCAACAATGCAAATGAAATTGAATCAAATTGGAGGACTACTGTTGCATGTCACAGTGTAACTGCCAGAAACCACTGATGGTTTCTACTAGAGGACTTGAAGAGACTTTGGTGTGATTGACAGAGGAGGTGAAGATTCTAAAGGCATCTTCTAGTAGAAGAAAATACTGTTCATGGAGACGATTGACAGTTGGAAGAGAGTTGGAGCCATTAACTGCAACAGAGAGGTTGAGCTCGACTACAACAGAAGATGAAGAATCTGGACTGCTAATGATGCAAAGGAATTTCAGTATGACACCCAGTGATGATGGACAGGTGTGTTGAACAAATAGATAAGTTGAAGAGTTTCCATGATGAACTGGTAGAGCACTCAATAGGCAAACGATGCAGAACCACTGCATACAGAGAATGCACAAGATGCACGGGGAGTATAAGAATGTGGAACAAAGAAGAGATAGGAGTGGTTTCTATTGAGAGTAATGCATGTGTGAAGAAGGAGGTGGAGTGCAGCATCTGAAATGGATAGAAGACAAAAGGTATATTGAAATGGGAATGGTGCAGAAAGCACAAGAGGCAGAAGAACATAAGAGTGTAATGGATGCGTGTAGGAAAACAGTGAGGAAGACTGAGTAGTGAAATCTTGCAGAACAATGATGAGACTGGTAAGCTATTTTTGAACACTATATCACTTTAATAAGTTTTAAAAATTCATATTCATAATCTAGGGTGGAAGGGAGATTCTAGGGAGGACTGGTGTCCTCAAAGGTTCAAGTGGGTGCTTGAACACAGGGAGTTGTAGCTTCATTCTAGTTGGTGCTAGAGAAACCAGGGATTTGGTGCTTCCTTCTAATTGGTGCTAGAGAAGACAGAGAGTTGGTGCTCTCAGCAAGTAGCAGCTTGAAAAACAGAGGTTGTGGCCTCATTATGAGTTGGTGCTCATATATATGATAATGTAAAGAATGTAAATATTACTTATCATATAAAAAAGAAGAGTTTTTTTACCCTGTATGGGTTTCCTCAAGAAAATCTGTCTCTGTGTATCTCATATGTGTGACTGATGCTGAATATGCTATTTCTCATTGCCCTGCATCATTGTGATTGTCATTGAGTTCTTTGTAAAGAATTAAAAATAAGTATAATTGTTCAATATCGGTAGACAACCGATTCACCCCCCCTCTCAGTTGTCCAACATCCTTTGTACTCCCCCCCAAACACAAGAATAGTGGCATATGTGAGTTCCATTTGAAAGGTTCCTCCAAGTCTTTTTATCCAAGATCTTGAAAAAAGCATGCCAAACTTGGGGGGAACATCAACCACTACAATGTCCATAACAACACTTTTCATGGGACATTGAAACAAGGTTACAACCAAGTATTTGATAACCCCCAGACATTGCACTTTCCTTGAGTCAAAGGAATATAAGTCATGGTAAGATTTCGTAATTCCTAATCCCATCTCTTCCATGAAAATTTTGGGCATGAGGTTATGAGATGACCCTGAATCCATCAGATAATTATGCAACACCTTATCATGTATGTTCAATGAAGTGTAGAAGGGAGGGGATGAATCATCTATGTCTTCTATCATAGGACCTAATATAAGTATTGGCTTTTTATCTTGCAAATTTATTGAGTCCATGGGGTGAATCGTGGGTTCAAGCATCGACAATTTAGAGAGGCTCTTTTTGAAATCTTCATGCTTGACCAGCTCTGAAAGCGGTACAATGATCCTAATATTCTGAACCTCATGCTCAAAATTAAAACAGGAGGGAGGCTTCAGAATTTCTTTTACCCCTGGGATAGGACCTTTGGTTATTGGTGGGGGGTTCTGTGTTTTCATCTCCTTACTACTGCTTACCACATCTTTGGCAGGATTTTTTGCTAAAGTAGGTTGCTCAGGAAAATTAAGATTTCCTTCTTTCTTCTTGGAACTGAGGTTATATCTATTGGGGCTATCATTGGCCTTGTCTCCTTTGCTTAACTCATTTAGTTGATTATCCATGAGGGATTTGTCATATGAAAACTGAGTTAAGTGAGGAAAAGAGGAGGTGTCCCCAAGACAATGGATTTCAGGATCAAGGTCTCCATCCCCTTCTTCTTCATCAACAACAAGATTATTTTGGAGAGGGGTCTGGATTTTCTGATCATCTTTATATCTGCTCCTCTGGTCTCTTTGCATAATCTGAGGAGTGTTGTTAAGCCTCCTATAGTTTCCTCTATTATCAACATTTTGGGTATTTTTGAAGTTCTTCTTTCCTTCCAATTCAATCTTTTCCATTCTAGCAGAAAGTGATTTTAGTAGGTTGGTCATTTCATCTGTTTGAGGGGGGGGGGAACAGAGGAACTAGAAGTCAGGTTTTCAGTCCTAAATTTTCCATTGTCTCTATCAGCTTTACCCCTAAGTTTACCAACTGCCAATATATTGGATTCTACTTCAAGGAATTCATGTTGCATATGAGCCAAAGAGGTATCTCTTCTTTCTCTCAACATGAGGAAAAAGTCGGGGATGAAATCATTAGTGTAAGTCATTTTGGCAGATATCTCTATAGGTTTAACTTCGGTGGGGATATTTTTATACATCTTATTAAATATCTCGAAAAAGTGTGAAACATATTACCCCTCTTCCCTCTTAAGTGCCCCAAATTCTGTAATATAATAAAGGAGATCTTTTTTATTTCCTCAATTCCTCAAGAACGCATCATCTAGAGAAGCAATCTCGTCAATAGATCCAGGAGAAAAATCCTTGAACCAATCCATGGAATCACCATCAAGGCTCTACAAAAGAATGCTCATCCACACATCTTCATTTTCGATGGCCTAAATCTCTGCAAACATATAAAAGGATGAAAGGTGTTCTTCTGCATTTACATCTCCCTCCCTTGTGAACTGGGGCATGTACTTAAGGTAATCTATGGCTAGGAGAGCATTCATAGGTTGAGGTAAAACTAGAGGGGAATATCTAGCAGCTAATTTCTCAGCCATTCTGTTCTTAGAAGGATTAACACCTGCCACAGGGATAATAGGTTGAGGGGAATTAGGAGAAACTGGAACTGACCCTCTTGGAGGAGAAGGAAAAAATAGAGGATTCAAAGAAAAGGCTTCAGGTCTTGAGGGAACAGAGGCTTCCTTCTTTGTCAAAAAAACAACTATAATAGGAGGAGGAGTAGTGAAACTGAGAGAGGGGAAATCAACAGGAAAAATACCAAAATTTAATCTCCTAGAAGCTCCAACAGATGGTGTAATAGGAAAATGAGAAACAACTACTAGAGTTAATGTAGGAGGATAGTGAAAATCATCAGAAATACCTAGTTCGACAATAGAAGTACCTTCCTAAAGGGTCTATCGTCTTCGGATAATTTTATCTGGGTCATCTTCAGGTGTTTCTAAAGGTAGTTGTGGAGTAGAACTTGTGTGTCTACCTTTGGAAGACACAACTGAAACAGTGCAGTCGTGAAAATAGAGTCACCAGGTGCATAGTTTCAATCTTCAATGTACAAATTTTTGATGCACCTTCAGAATCACTAGAATTTTGTCATTCAATCACAGGGAAAATATTTAATTTTTCCCTGACAATGACGCCAAAAATGTTAGCAATGGAAGTCACTTCTGGATTGCTGCAGAAGTAAGACCAATACCCATCAGAGTTTTATGTCACAGGTTGGTTATAAAATGGTCAAATGGGTGCAATATCAAGAAAATATCATCTTAACTCATAAAACTAGACTGATATGCACAATAAGGTGAGGTCTTGGTTTAACTTAAGTCAATAGGTTGTATTAAGGGTGATTAAGAGGAAGAATTTAGTAAGAAAAAGTAGAGGCATGTCATGGACATCAGGCTTTCCAGCATCCCAAGGAAGAAAAACTTAAACACAAGGTCCTCTTGGATTCAAATTTCAAGGACACTGAAAGAAATCATAACAACATTACATTTGGACATTCAACATAATACATTCATGAAAATCCATGTGAATCAGTCATTCATGAACTCTCTCAGTAACAGAGGCAGATAAGACAGAGGAAGAAAGGTTGACTATTATTAAACAACAAGTCTTGGGCTACCACACATAACTAGAAAACCAGAACCTTCATTAAAACTTTTACAATACGGGAGCTTTGCTCTACCATCAACCCAAACAAAATATGAATAAGACTCATATATACTTAGAGCCAAAAAAACAGAAATGTTCTCAAGTGGTTGCATTGAAGGCATTATGTCTACATACTTCCTGACAGACTGTGCATGCAGTCTCTGGTCAGACATGAACCTTGGTCAGACGCAATCGTGCTTCAGAACAAACCTGTAGATGAGCCGACTAAGTGAAAGTCCTTCCCTAGGCTTTCCATTTATGGTGGAAATGATGTTCAGTTGCCTCCACCCAACCTCAATAACTAATTCATTGGGATCGAGGAAGGCCTAAGTCAATTATGAATCTGTAGGACGTGGCACCCTCTAGATTTTGTCATTTCGATCTGAGTCGGATGCTTGCAGGCAAGTATGACAGTAGATGTGGTTGCTAACAAGGTGATGGCGCTCTCATCACAGAATATAAAATGGGAGATGGCTAGGTGGTTGACCATGAATGGGGAAGAGAATATTGAGGATAGTGTGGGGACCACACAAGAAAGAGTTGAGGTGTAAGAGGACGTAGGTGATGTGGAGCGAGGTGGCAAGAGATGAGAAAGGGAGATGGGGCAAGTGGGATGGTGAGTGGAGGATAAGTGTGAGGGAGAGAAAGTTATAGGGGAGCAAGGAATGTGACAAATAGAAGAGAGAGATGGAGTGGGGGATAGTTGCCAGCGGGACATAGTGGTCACATGTCAGCCCAGGATAGGGAAATTATATGCACATGCACATATCGTGGTCGTGAAAAGGGATTTGATTCTTCTCCACTTTTGGACCCGATGTGTGTCCCTGGCTGAAATGTTGCATCTTTGCAAAACCATGGTTTCTTCCCCAGCCCGCTCTACATTTTTTAATGAGCGTGCATGTTGAGGCCCCGATATGATCAATGACTGTCGATCTAGGGCCTAAAGATTTGATCCACCCAGATATATGTGCCTCCTAGCACAGCACGCCAAATAGTCATAGTGACCCCTAAGGACTTAAGATAAGTTCCATTTAGTGGGTTTCTAGCCCCTTTCTCCACCCTTTGTCACCTAGAGGCCAAAACCAAGGAAAAAAATCCCCCTTGCAGAAACATGCGATAACATGTTGGTCATGGATACTCACCTCGGCCTATTGAGAAGAATGAGGTTTATATCTCAATCTTTCATGGACATGCTCAACCTTGTAATCATGAGGATGATGAAATTGAATCATTATCTTCTCAGATCTTATCACCTACTACTATCATTGTTGATCCTTGTAATCAACTTGTTAAACCTCATTTTCAGCCCACTGTTGTCCAAACTAGAATCAAAGAGAAAATGTTTAGACCTTTAAGACTACCATCTCATCTTCATCCTTATCCTATTAATTTCTTTAATTATCCTACTCATTTTTCCAAATAGGGTCATATTACTTACGAGAGGCACTTGGGATCCTTTGAGAACTTTGTTGATCAGTTTGCAATAGTACATGAATATGTTACCGTTATCACCTAAACATGTAGGGGGTGTGTTTCCCAATGAGCAACCCCTCTGGGAGAAAAGAGGGAAAGAAGTGATTCAAGACCCACTTATCATAAGTTGGGGGTGCAAAGCACTCTGGATTATTCAACACATAGATCTCGGTGGTCAGAATATGCGCACCCAGATCTAGAATTGAGGTCCCATTCCAGACACCCCCCCCATTGTTCTACCTTTAATGGGTGAGGGGGGGGGTCTGATATGACAGTTTTCTAGTGCACGGATCTGGAGGGTCAGGCAATCTGCGCCCAGTTCTATGGTTGAGGTCCCATTCTGGACCCCCCCTGCTATTATACCTTTAATGGATGGGGGCGTGTCCTATATGGGCATTTTTTCAGTGTGGGCCCCTTCTCTATCATGGTGTCTCCTCCTTGCGTCACCCCTCTCTTTCCTTCCAAAACACTTACTGCCTCCCCCTCCTCTTGCCAGTGGTGTTCCACTAGGCCTCCTATCCACCAATCACATCACTCACTTACCTTTGTCTCATTATGAAACACTTTCCTTCCACTCACCCTCGTGGCATATTATTTTTCATTTCACTCCCTCTTGTCTTCTCACACCTGTCCCTTTCTCTACCACTTCATCCCATCATAAGAGGCATGTTCTCCCTCGAAAAATCACATCCCACCACCGTATCTTCTTGCCCCCCACAAGATTTTCCACATCCATCCACTTGGCCTCTCTTTAGATCACTTCCACACCTAGTATGCCAAATCACCCCTGCCTAGTCATCGCTCATCCACCCCTTCCCGTCAGGTTCCCCAGTCTTCGCGTCTACCTCCATGTCTTACCATGAAGATGTTTAGCAGATCTAGGTGGTAGCATGAGAAGGCCTCCATGTCCCAAAGGTACAGAGCTAACCGGGGCCATTTTTTATCCTAAGGAAGTAGTTATTGAAGAAAATGGTGGTGGGTGGACATCGTTTCCACCATAAATGGAAATCTCAGGAGAGGAATGTCGACTTTTCAACTCCTTGCAGGCCCGTTCTGGAACATGGTGACATCTGACTGAAGTGCATGATTGTCTAGAGACTGCATGCGCAGTCTACCAATAAACATGCAGACATAATGCCTTCAATGTAGTAACTCGAAGATACTGTTGGGTTTTTCTCCGAGTATATGTAGGCATTTTTTCCATTTTTGTATCAATCAATGGTTGAGCTATGCTCCCAAATTGTAAATCTTTAATGAAATTTCTAGTTCTCTGGTTATGAGTTGTATCTGAGACCTCCTGTTCAATGAAAGTCAGCTTCTCTCCATCTCTCTGTAAGATTTGTTTTAAGACACTCGGAATTGGCAGGTCCAGTCGAGGGAGATTATGTTGTGTGACGTATGTTTGATCATGACAGTGTTTTCACCAGTTTTAAATCAATCTCTTGTGCCTTTTTCTTCCTGTTACCCTGAGTAGCTCATTGAAATATTCAAGCAAGCTATTACAGTAGCCACCATGATGCAGGTATGATCACTGTGTTACTGAAATTGTGTCATCCTGGCACATTTTAGTGTTTGTTCTTTCTTCTATGGGTTGTTGGAAGTTTGATTCCTACAACAGAACTTTGCAGTTTCTCTCCAAATTCTTCCTCCTACTCACTCTTATTACAACTTACTGAATGAAGTTAGATTAAGACCTCACTTGCTTGTGCATAGACTGGCCTAGGATTCTGATTTAAAATTATACTCTTCTAGGTCTGCATCCATTATATCACCCTCTTATATAACAATCGTGACATAAATCTGATGGGCATTAGGCTCTACTCTTACTGCAATCCGAGAGTGACTTATGACGCTAACATTTCTGGCGCTATTGTCGGGGATGAAGTTGAATATTTTCCTCGGGATTGAACGACATTGATCCTTTGATTCTGAAGGTGCATCAGGCATAGGAGCCCTATGAGGTTGCTACTGTGCACCTGGTGACTCCATTGTGGTGAATCCATTGAGGTGACTCCACTGATCCGACCCCATTGGTTCAGTTGTGGTTGCCTCCAGCATGCCTGAAACCTGGCCCTAAGGATTTTTCTCGAGAAGGCTTTAGTAGTTTCTTTCTTAGCCTAGGAGGTTCCCTAGGAGATCAACAATGATTAGATATGGCCTCTGAGGGTGAAAAGAGACCAGACACATTCAAAGCTTCACATTTTTTCACCTGGCGACTCCATGGTTGAAAGATTGATTGGCAACTCCACTGGTTCGCAATGGAAAGGATCTTGGATCGATGGTTTGCTCCTTTTGACTTTTTCAGCTATTCCTAGTTTCCCTAATGAGGTCCCTACTATAAACGAGTGGGGTGTTTATCTTCAAAGATTCATAGGAATCCAGCATGATCATCCTGGTGAGAATCTATTTAATTTTCATATATGTATGCTTGAGAACAAATTTTTTCACCAGGATGTCTTGATGAAGATGTTCAGATTTGCATTAGAGGAAGATGACCGTGAGTGGTTTTACTCCCTGCCCCTTCTAGCATTTCCTCCTGGAGCAGTTCCATGCAACTTTCAATGTCATTATCAGAATTTATACCCCTCTGAGCTTATCTTTCATAACTGTTGTGAGGGATGCAACGACTATATTCAAGATATTGCTTCTTCCTACGCAGGCTATGAGGATGGACCTGATGACTTGGATCATAAATTAGTTCTTTCTCATTCATGTTTGTCTACATCAGTGGAGGATCAGGAGGAGGAGGATTCTCTGAGTGAACTGATGAAACAGGTAAAGTATCTTCCTGCAGAGTTTGAACAATGGAAGGTAGGGTATGAGTCATGTCTTTTTGAAGAAAATGCAGAGGATTTTCCAACCCTTAGAGAGGATGTTCTTGGAAGTCCTACTAGTGGTGTCCATATAGAAAATTTCATGACTATAGAGTCCCTACATTTTTCCCACCTAAAGAGAATCCATCCTGTATATGAAATCTATGAGTCAGATTACGAACTGGACATGCAGGATATCCAAGAGCAGACAACAGGGCCATGTCCTCTATTCATTAATGAAAATTATTATGAATAAATTAGCTATTCTGAGCCCGCAAAATTCACCGAGCAACATATTTGGGAGAATATCTTTCCCATGACACCTATATATGACGATTATGAATCCAACCACTAGGAGAGCCATGAAGAAGAGTAGTAGAAGGAGCAGTTTATTTCATATCCAGAGCCTATCAGCAAGAAATCATCATTTGAGGACAGTCAGCCTGTTTCAACCTCTCATCCACCCGTGCCTACTGATGATATTCATCCCTATATGAGAGGCTATGGAGAAGAGAAGGCCTTCTACTACCAATTTCATAGGATTTTGCACTCATTCTATGAGCACGTTAGTGAGTACATGGAGTGGCATTTCCTCTGTGACTTGGAGCCGCCCATTTGCATCTCAACGACAACCCTTGGAGAGAAGATGAAATATGTTGTCGCTCTACTATCATGGTTACATCCTCTATTTCCCATCACTGACATATTGAAAGAACTTCCATTTAGGAAGTTACTTGGTTGGCTATGGTGGAATTTTTCTTTCACCTAGCACCATGAGAAAATTAATTAGGTTAGGGTTGTATATAAATAAGCTCCTATGGAGCCCTTGTGTTTTGCTTTGTTTTCTTTCTGATTTTTGGCATATATATTTTTAGCAGGGTGTTTTGAGCTAAATCCATACCCCAACAACAAGGCACTGAAGCTGTAGTAAAGTTCTTGGCAACCCACAGGGGGTGTGCCATTCCCCGTGGATCCTGATGTTATCACCTAAGTATGTAGGGGGTGTTTTTCCCAAGGAGCGACCCCTCTGGGAGAAAAGTGTGAAAGAAGCGGGTCAAGACCCACTTATACTAATTTGGGGGTGCATGAGCGCTCTGGATTATGCAGCGCATAGATCTAGGCGATTAGAATATGCATGTCTAGATCTATGGTTGAGATCCCATTCTAGACCCCCCTCATCATTCTAGCTTTAATGGGTGGGGGGGGTCCAATATGACAATTTTCCAGTGCATGAATCTAGAGGGTCAGGCGATCTGCACCCAGATCTATGGTTGAGGTCCCATTCCAGACTCCCCCCCCACACCATTCTACCTTTAATGGGTGGGGGGGGTTCGATATGGACAATTTTCCAGTGTGGGCCCCTTCGCTATCGTAGCACCTCATCCTTGCATCGCCCCCCCTTTCCTTCCAAACCACTTACCGACTCCCCCTCCTCTTGCCACCTATGTTCCACTAGGCCTCCTGTCCACCAATCACATCACTCGCTTCCCCTTGTCTCATTATGACACACTTTCCTTCCACTCACCCTCGTGGCATATTTGTTGTGGGTGGGAAATCCCTCCTATGGACTAGCACTAAGGGTTTTATCATGCATGTAGAAATGAACTAAAGATTCTTACTTTTTACCATCATCCCATGCCTAGACCCCCATTACTCATATGTAAATACAAGGCTCAAGAGATTAAGTTGACGTACCTTATTCTTCATTTTTTATGTCGATCCCTTTTCGCTCTTGCTCGTTCTTTGACTGCAACTCTCCTCCCAATGTTGGCCTACATTCACTAAATAAAAACAAAGAACTCCACATTCATTTGATCTATGAACTAACGGGTTACAGAATTAATCAATCATACAATCAATATTCCAATAATGACAATCTCATATGGTGAGACGATAAAATAAACTCTTTTATTAACTTCAGAATGATACCTTACAATGATAAAGTTGGCTACTGCTCCTCGATCCTGGTCCTAGGCTCTTCTTCCATTATCTTCCAACTACTTTTCTCTATACTTCTCTTTGCACAAGGATGGCTAAAGGTTGGGACAAATAGAATACTCAATCGGGTATAGTTTCCTTACTATGATTCTCCTCCTTTCAAATGGGACCCCTAACGCTTATTTTATAGGCTAGAAGAAGCTAGGTATTTGGTCGAGCGACCGGCCATGCATGGCCAAAAGGTTTAGTTAACTTACCCAAAGTTCTGTGTTCCATCAAAAACTTTCCTTTTTCCATGATTTTGTAGGTACATGCGAGTTGTCTTGGGTCAGCTAGCGTGTACACGCATGCAGTAATGGAGTAGGGTGCATGGGTATTTATAAAAGGGGTTTTTAAGAAGAGTTGTTCAATAGTGTTTTGGCAAAGAAGGAATTTGAGATGGCCTGATTCTAGGTAAGCAAGTCTGATGAAAATTAGGGTTATAACAATATTATTTTCCGTTTCTCTCCCTCATGTCTTCTCACGCTTGTCCCTCTCCCTACCACGTTGTCCTGTCATAAGAGGCATGCTCTCCCTCGACAAATCACATCCCACCACCGTATCTCTTTGGCCCCCACAAGATCTACCACATCCATCTACTTGGCCTCTCCTCCTCTCACTTCCACACCTAGTATGCCAAATCACCCCTTCCTAGTCATCGCTCATCCACAGCTTCCTGTCAGGTGCCCCAGTATTCACGTCTACCTCCACGTCTTACCATGAAGTTGTTTAGTAGATTTAGGTGGCAGCATGAGAAGGCCTCCATGTCCCAAAGGTACAGAGTTGATCGAGGGCATTTTGAATCCCAAGGAAGCATTTATTGAAGTGGTTGGTGGTGGGTGGACATCGTTTCCACCATAAATGGAAAGCCCAGGAGAGGACTGTCGGCTTGTCAACTCCTTGCAGGCCCTTTCTGAAACATGGTGGCATCTGACCATAGTGCACGATTGTCTAGAGACTACATGCACAATCTACCAGTAAACATGCAGACTTAATTCCTTCAATGCAATAACTCGAAGCTACTTTTGGGTTTTGCTTCGAGTATATGTAGCATTTTTTCCATTTTTGTATCTATCGATGGTTGAGATATGCTCCTGAATTGTAAATATTTAATGAAATTTTTGGTTCTTTAATTATGATCTGTATCTGATACCTCATGTTCAATGAAAGTCATCTTCTCTCCATCTCTCTGTAGACTTTGTTTTAAGACACTCAGAATTGGCAGGTCTAGTCCAGGGCGATTATGTTGTGTGATGTATGTTTGATGATGACAGTTTTTTCACCAGTTTTAAATCAATCTCCTGTGTCTTTTTCTTCCTCTTACCCCGAGTAGCTCATTGAAAGATTCAAGTGAGATTTTACAGTAGCCACCATGATGTAGGTATGATCATTGTGTTACTATAATTATGTCATCCTTTCACATTTCAGTGTTTGTTCTTTCTTCTACGGGTTGTTGGAAGTTTGATTCCTACAACAGGCCTTTGCAATTTCTCTTTGAAGTCTTCCTCCTACTCACTCTTATTACAACTTATTAATTGAATTTAGATGAAGACCTCACCTGCTTGTGCATAGCCTGGCCCAGGATTCTGAGTTAAAACGATACTCTTCTAGGTCTGCATCCATTCGATCACCCTCTTATATACCAATCATGACATAAAACTCATGGGCATCAAGCTCTGCTCCTGCCGCAATCCAGGAGTGACTTCTGATGCTAACAATTACCATGAGGTTGTTTTCCAAATCCTTGTTTGGGGATGCTTCTTTGTGGTTTAAGGGTTTGAGATTTGATTCTCTTGGTTCTTGGATTGAGTTATGTAATGTATTTTTAAACTATTGGGGTGGGAATAAGTCCTTTGATCAATACCTGGATGATTTTAATGTTTTGAGGAGAGGGGAAGAAGAAGCTCTGGTTGTATTCAACATGATATTTTACATTTTTTTTATCATAGCATTCCATTGGAAATCCGACCTTCCGAGATTGTTGCCATGGTGTACTATGTAGCAGCTTAACATTCATATCTTGTCCTTCTCTTGAGAGAAAGGAAATCCTCATCATCAATACAGTTGTTTGAAGATGCAGAGGAAGTCGAGGAGAACATTCGATCTTGCAAAAGGATTCAAGATCAGGCTTACCTTGAAAATCTGCATGCACAAGAACAACAAGAAGAATGCGAGTATAATTCCGATTTCGGATAACAAGAAGAATGTGAGTATTATTCAGATTTGGGACATCATTTGACAATTTTTTAGATTTTTCTATGGATTAGGATGTACATCATGCTTATGATCAGTTTCCAAATCATTTTGAGCATACATTAAAGGATGATTGTATAGATACATATACATTCTTAGATGATCATAATCAATATGCTTTAAATCCTTCTATAAAATTACCATATTTGTTGATTAAGGTTGGTTGTGATTGATGTCAACCCTTGAAGAAAGACCCATAGCACAAAGGTTTGGTTAATGGACCCAATAGTGTTTGATGTAAATATGACTCATTATTGTTTTTTCATGGTTGATAAGAAGTAAATATGTATGAACTCCAAAGTGGTCCCCTTATGGTGAAAGCCCTCACGGGAAGACGCTTTGTGGAGTAAGAGAACCCATGCTTAATTGTGGAATAATGAGATGAAGGAAAGTAAATTTGTTAGGGAAAATATCCTATATGGATAGTTCTTGTCATGTCATTTCTGGTGGTATGTGGAATGTCACATAATTCCTCACGGTTAGAGAGTTATGGCCATGAGAAGTTGGAGACCCCAGGTTCGGGTAATGGACCCAAGTTTGTTTGATGGGTAACAGTATGAGTTATGATAT
>ML783374.1:442176-461564 GCA_009831015.1 Picea engelmannii | reverse complement strand
TACAAAATAAATTATTTCAATAATAATTTTAATGGAGAAATTAGAAGTGGACCCAACCCTAAAATAAGGAAAGTGGGGCCAAGTGACCTAGAAGATGTTTTTAAGGAAGCTACTTGGAGAGTATAAATAAGAGGAAATGCTCTATCATTTGAATCAAGCTTGAGAATATTGAATATCTATAGGTTTATGAGGTTTAAAAATGATATCTAAGCCGAAATTCTGAGGAAAGTGAAGAAAAGAAGGCCAAAATGCAAGGAAGGATAAATTCTTTTGATGGTGCTTTCTAAGGTATGTTATTTTTCAGGTCATCTCACCATTTTCTCTATAATTGTTTTTCTATAATGATTCAGATCCTTAAATTTATATTCAAGTGAGAAAACATATCCAAGTATGTGTGGTTAAAAATTCATCTTGTGGGTCTTTTTATTTTGGGAGTTACACTCTGTGGAAAATAGGGTTTGTGGCCAATCCTGAAACTAGTCAAAATCAGGTGTTTCGGGTAAAAACATCATAACTTCTTCATAACAGATCCAAATTTAGTGAGATAAAATGTGTTGGTTAGGTTATAGTATGTAGTATTCTGTGTAACTTTTTCATATAATTTCATAAAACATTTTGTGTGGGGAATTCTCTACAAGGTCGCTCTCTAGAATAAGCCAGAAATCATCAAGGTTTGTCATTTTTTCTATAACTCCTTTTCTGAGAGGTTCCAAGTAGTGACACTTGGAGGAATTGCATAAAACACATTGAAGATAATTTTGTATCCATTTCAGATATTTATACATTACAAGTTCAAAGTTATGATAACTTCAAGTTAGGGTTGTTAACTAATCCAAAACTAGGCATGTGAGACAAAATAAAAGTTTGATGAAAATGCTAGTATCTTGTTTTTAAAGTTAAGGAAGGTTTGCAGGAATGTGATCATATACACCATGTCTATTACAGATCTACAAAGCATATTTGGATGATCAAATTTATGAGTGATTTTGGTTGTGGCACATGTTGAGTACATGGTTGAGACAAGTAGTTGATGAGTTGACACATACATGAAGTGTATAGTTGATGATGTTGGTAAATATTGATGATTCATAGTTTATGAGTAGTTGACACATGATTGGAACATACTTGGTACATGGTTGGATGCACCTGGTTATGGTACAGGTTGATTACAGGTTGGTGTATGGTTGATGCACTTGTTTATGGTACAGGTTGATTACAGGTTGGTGGATGGTTGATGCAATTGTTTATGGTACAGGTTGATTACAGGTTGGTGCATGGTTGATGCAATTTTTTATGGTACAGGTTGATTACAGGTTGATTACAGGTTGAGGTACAGGTTGATGCATGGTTCCGACTTATTGGTACAGGTTTATAGCAGTATATCTCACAGTGTTAGTGTGACAGTGGTTCCATCATTCTACTTCTACTTCAGGGTGGAAGGATGGGGCAAGGAGAGGTGGCTGTAGCCACCTTCCAGTTGTAGTTGGAGAACATTGGGGGTTGTAGCCTCCTTCTAGTTGTAGCCAGAGATTTGGGGAGTTGGAGCTTCCCTCAAGTTGTAGCCTGAGAAACTAGGAGGTTGGAGCCTCCTTCTAGATGAAGATGAAAACAAAGGAAGTTGGTGCTTCCAATGAATGTAATTCTTCAAGACATATAAGAAAAAGAATTATGTGGTTTTCTCCTGATTTGGGTTTCCACATAAAACACTGGTGTACTCTAGATGTGTGTGATTGTTTATTTATTACTGCTCATTATTGGATAATAATTCCACATTGATATAACATTTGAAGAAAAAGGATTATAATTACGTTATTACTGATTCACCCCCCCTCTCAGTAATCCAACAATATGACCATTCTTATGAAGGGGAAACTGTCATTCTTTATGATCAAGATCTTCTCACGAAAGAAAAATAAGGTCATCTATTTTTAGGAAAAGGGGAATGTATGGATTGGCAATTATCTTTTTTGAATCAACATGTTTCCGATCCTGGTTTTGACAATCTAGTAGCAGCTTTATTGGAGTCATATCTTTCAGATTCTCTGAAGATTTCAGATTTCATTATTTCACTGGTCTTTGTGGGTGAGTATGATTTTCTAAATAATTTTTTAGCATTGTTGTTATATTTCTATTAGTATCTATTGATTAGTGGTAGAGATGGGATTCTTTCAGTACTAAAGTTATTTGAATGGTTATTGTGGAAATTTTCATTTACTTGAGCAAGTTGCAGATCTGGTTAGAGATAGGATAACATAGGAAATATTCTTTCTTCCCAAGCATTTGTTTTTCTTGATCTTGCACAGTGTGATCAGATTTGCAATATGAGGTTTTTTTGCAGCAGGTTTATTAGTTTGCTTGAATAAGTGGCAGATTTTGGCAGTGTTATAGAGGTTGGTTGCACAGATGACTCCATAGCCTATGGATAAAGAATTTGGAACTGCATGTTCTTGGAAGCTCACAGAGAGCATGCCATCCCCTATGGATCCATATGTTATCACATAGACTTGTGGGGGGAATCAAAAGTCATTTTAGTAGTTTTGTCTGGATCTTATGGTTGTGCCTTGGGTCGATTTTTAGTCATCATGACAAGGAGTGTTAGTTTTCTTCAGTCACATCCTTCTAATCACCATCATCACCTTGACATTTTAGTTCCATAAGCTGTGTGAATTATCTCTAGATGTTATTTTACCCATTCATCTTGTCAAATCGGTTTGTGTTTTGAGTGTTTCCAACTCACTAGGAGAGTTCGCAGTGCGCTCAAAGTACACCCTTCATTCAAAATAATCATTTACTTATGACATGAAAGGGGTTTTTATAGTTTTCAAGGTTTATCTCTAAAAAATTACAGGGATCATATTTGGATATCCTAAATGTTTCCTTGAAGTACTCAAAAACAAACTTTGGAGCAGAGGCTACAAACTATGACTGACACTATGAACTCCGCTGTGAACTAGTTGCAGAGGATAGTTGGCGGTTAGACCACTTGTAGGCATCCCTGTGAAAATCTGAAGGCATCAACATTCAAATCTAGGTTACCAGGTACTCTATGAAAATTTCTACCTTACTTTAAGGTCTGGAAAGGGATGAGTGGTTGTTTCTCTTTGTGGTGTTGCGAACTGATGATTGGCATTGCGAATTGTCTTGGATGAGGGTTGGAGGTTAGGCAACTTACATGCATTGGGGTGAAAATTTGAAATTGCCAGCATCAACCTCATAGCCATCAAGTACTCCATGGGATTTTTTGTCTTATTTGTAGGTCAAGAAAGGAGTTTGGCCACTTGTTTTCTCTTGGCGTTGAAAACTTTCACATGCACTATGAACTCATTTCCTATAGCAGATGCATCTAAAGATATGATAATAAATCCATAATGTCTATGTGGGTTTTTATGAAATGTTTTTCGAGTATAATTATAATGTCATCAAATTTCTATCCAAATTTCATCCTATCCCTGTGTGGCATTCGATATATATAATTAAAACACCATTGCACTGCAAGTGGCACTACATACTCTTTTTTTTGCATAGTTGTTGGATATTCACCTTGTTTGAATATTGTCGTCTGTCAAGGAGTGTTTGAACGAATTCTTAGAGATCAACTAAAGGGACACCTGCACCTAAGTTTTATCTCCATTAAAGACCTCATGCAGTGATTTGGAAACAATTTATTGATGACTTCCAACAACTTCCTAAAAATTAGCAATTTGTTGGATTCTTGTGTCTTTGACTGTTGCCACCTATCTCCAAGGTCGAGAATCCTGTGCAAGAGGGGGAATTCAAATTGTAAAGCTTTCATTGACAGCATAGGCTATAAGAGAGGCATTAGAAATCACTGAGGAGGTTTGGAATGGTTGAATGGGGACTCACTTTGTAATATTGTTAATATAGCAGAGCCATATTTGGATTTTGTGTATCAGACTTGAGACTTTTTTACTAATAGAAATCAACTTATTTATTGTCATCGTGTTGGCAGCCAATTCAATTTTTTTTTTGCCCTAAAAAGCTACCTACACATACTTGTCCCATAAACGACAAGTCATCGTCGCATTTTGCAACTAGACATTTGTTTCATTTCTTGCGTTAATTGCGATTTGATTTCGATTCACTTTTCACAACTGAAAGTGTGAAAACCTCTTCATCGTTATTTGGACTGTTATCATATGCTGAAAAGAACTTACCTTTGGTTTGTTATTAAGTGGCTGGAGTATTCTTTCAAACCATATCCATTTATATACTCTTACTTTGATTGCGCATTTTGATTAATGAGATTTTGAGCATGTTGAGTTATGGGTTATATTTGATTTCATAAGGGTCATGATTGATGTTGGTTTTATATGATATGATCCTTATTGTTTTAAACCTTTGACTTGTCGATTTTACAAAATCTTTGGTCATAACGTTTTATAAGACTTTGATTATTTATTATGCTATGAGCACATGATCAATATATGAGTTTTGATTTGTATGGCAAAGGTTTGAATTATAAACCCCGACCGGGTAAACTTTTGGTTTGATAGTCTGAATTTATGCAATAGAGATTGGATTAACATTGGTTTAAATGTTTGTTTTGATTTAATGATTAATACGATGGTGCATTGGTAAAACTTTCGATTTCATGTCAGATTGAACTATACACTTGGCGCATGAATATAACATATGCTTATGGTTCTACATTTGATCGATGGCACGTTGATATGGTTATACACCGACTTGGGTTGGCCGATTAATATGTTTAAACGCTATGATGACTGATGGAACAGTGTTGTACTCAGCCATTAATGCACTGCATGGCGGTGATAATCCCACCACCTTCGCATTCATTACATTGATTCATCCCTTTTCGAGCGCTTGCAACTGTTAAGCCTCATCGTTTTACTCCTGCGTTTTTCATTGTTTAAACCAAACCCTACCATGTACATAAGCCATGGCTCCTGTCGTAAGGGTCGAGCCCAACGGGTGCCAAGCACTACTGATGTTTGATGATGCATATAGCGACCTGGAAAATCTCGGGTGGCTCCCATTCATAAGGAAATTCGATGGTTATAACCACACTGTGGCTCGGCAATTTGCGTTATCATTCGATGGTTGCCGAGCCAAAGTTGGAGTTGTCCAACTTGAAATCACTGAACAGTTTCTCAGCTCGGCAACCAGCCTGCCTATTATGGGACATAAGTGGTCGAAGAGTTGCAAGGTAGACGATGTCCCATGGACATTGTTGTTCCAATCTCGAACAGTGAAATCATGCGACAGAGGTTTGCCTGCAAAAATGCTAAAACCACGCTGGCATGACCTCCTAATGATAATCAAGAAATTCATTACTTACGAGGGTAGGTACGGGTTCGTTTTTCTGTTTCATCTTCGTCTATTGATGGTTTTTATGGGTTTCAAACATAGTATGCCCCACTACCTGCATAGAAGTTTGTTCAAAATGGATAAGAGGTACAAGCGTAACCTGGCTGATACCAGCCTCTTCCATTTGGGGTTGATTAAAATGATTATGGTTTACGAGTTGGGGTTACGTCGTGATTGTTGGGATGATTTTCTCAGTCGTAATGGCTTTGAAGAATAAAACCCTCCACAGGTTGATAAGCCTATGGTGACCGAAACCCAACCTATTCCCCCTATGCCTTACAGCGTTTTGTTACCCAAACCTCTACCTGACCCATCTTCGAAGTTGCCTATGGCTATGACTAAGCAGGTTGAAATTGATAAACCCGCAACCAAAAAGCCTAAAGCTAAAACTGGTGTGAATTCTAAAGGCAAGAAAAATTCTAGGTTAATATCTCGCATGGCGAGAAATAAGCCTAAACCCCCTGCCAAATCAAAGCCTATCGTGGTCAGTGAAGACTCTGATTCAGAGATTGAACGTTTTCTCGCCGACGAGTATCCTTACTCGGAGGGATTGTGTGATAAACCTACTTATGACTTTGTCAAGAATTAACCTCCTTGTCTGCGGGATAATCCTGACTTTCTTGGCATTGAACCACCCCATGAAACCCTCGATGAACCATGAAACCCTTGGCTGCTCAACCTGCTGCTCCACCTTGCGATCAGTGTGGGTTATGGTTGGAGAGATACTACTTGGATGTGTCGATGTTGCAATCTAGAATACACGATTTGGAAAACCAAGTGGCAAAGCTCACTAGTCATAATGTGAAGGTGCAACCCAACGAGAATTAACAATGAACAACAGGTTCAATTCTGTTCAAGAATGTCGAGTCAGCCACGACATTTCTCAATTCGAAATTGGCATAGCCTCAACAATCTCACTGGTATAACTTTCACCCATTTATATGGCACATTCATAAACTCTGTGTACATTGTTGACCTGCTCTGTCATGCATTTGCTGTATATAAGTTTTAATTAATTTTTGGATTGGTTTTTGATTATATTTAATTTGATTGATCGTGATTGGATTTGATTTGAATACTCTGTTATTAAAGATTGTCGATATATTTTCTAAACACAGGTTATTTTGGTATCCCAATCTTGGAACATAGTCAATATCTCTTTTGATTTGGTTATACCCTGTGCGATATGATGGGCAAATTGGTTAGCTGTTCCGATTGTATATTCTATGTTAGGACCAATTCATATATCATTTTGTTACATAATAAAATTACGAATAGATATGAATAGTGGCTGTTACGATTTGGATTGTATTCGATGGTAACAAATATATAGTTTTGAATGTGATTTGAGGAATGAAATTGATCGTATCCAGTCTTATGATTTGTGTCTATAATTAAATTTAGTCATATCCATTTCAGTTATATGCCCAATTTGTATTATGGATTCTGTTGACTCTGTCAAGACCCTATCTGTTGACTGTGTGGTGATCAAACATGAAAATCGTTGAGTCGATATTTATGGAGTATGATTTCATCCGATTACAATTGAAGCAATTTACATATCGTGCTTTTAACTGAATGATATCAATATGTTGTTACGACTATAACTAGTCAATGACAGTTACGACCATTATTTCGGTCATACCTGTGAACTGTTTGAGACTCAGCGAACGAAGTCTGTGGTTGGATTCTATGGATATAGTTATGCATGTTTCATCTTGATAATAATCTTGACGGATTTTCTATATTGGCAATTGATTAAACGATATGAATCCTATACAAATCAATTATGATTGTCTTGTATCTTATACAATTTGGTTCACCATTGATTGCATTTATGAAACAGTCATGTTAAGATTTGATCCGATTTTATGGCAATTGATAAAACAGAGCATTCTTACCCTGTCCCGATTTCATTCTTTTCGATTTGTTTTAATTTAAAGGATAATTTTAATTGAATCATTAGTAATTCGTTTTGGATTTGATTTTATTTTATTATACCTCGTCCTGTTTGCTATTTTTGACTAGCTACAGAATCAGGTGATTCTGTAGCTAAGTTCGTAGAGTCAATTTTTTATTATTTTTTCAATGAAATATCCTTCTAATTTGATCTTTGTGTTCTATTGCAGGAAAATTCGAATTGGCAATAGATATCATGAGCAGTTAGGGGATGATCTACAGATTTTACTTGCATTTTATTTCCTTAGTTTAGGTGATTTTGGGATATCTCCCAGGATATGCAAACTTATTTGATATTATCCACAAGGAAGTTTTACCTTGTGAAGAAACCTATTTATACTTATGATTTTTGTAATAATAAACATCCTCAGTTGTGGGAGAACAAGGATATGGAATTCTATCATGAACTGGAGCAGAATTGATGTTTTGTCATAGCTTTTGCTTTTCAATATATCGACACTTTGTTCCATGTTTTGTATATCACTTTGTTTATGGTTTAGTATTACTTTTGCTATCTAAATCAAATGAAAATGATATAATCTTATTACTGTCATCTATATCTTGTTTCTTCCAAATAGATTAAAGACATAACAATTGTTAGTTTAGTTTGTGAATGATAGTTTTACCTTCTTCATAAATTGAATTGTTATATATAAGTTTTCTGCATAATAGGTTTCCCTTATTGCAGGAATTTATAATCAGAAGATTGTTATGATTTTCTTTTATGTCTTGTTTTTCCTGTAACATACTTCAAGAAGCAGCATAGCTGATCGTTTCCAAAAAGCTTAAGGACTAAATGGTGTGAATTTCTTCCTCCAACCAGCTTAAGAAGTCATCATACACAAGGCAGACTTGGAGCATTTCCAGGTCAATTAGAATGTTGTTTATTGTTTTCATTAAGTAGTTTAATATAGATGTAAGTTTATTAGATTTATATTAGATTGTTTAATTTCAGTAAATATATTAGATCGTTTAATTTCAGTAGTTTTTATTTCTTTTTCATAAAATATAAAAGTCAAAAAAGGGATTCTTGGCTGTCCTAGGGCGGCAAACACTTGAGTTTTGCAGGTTTTAATCAAATCCGTAGGGTGTTCATAGTGTATATTTGTGAATAAGAAATATTATAACTGATAATCAGATAGTTGATTTGAGTTATTATTAGTAGTTTGTAGATAGAATAGTTAGAATAGTTTAGATTTAGTATATTAGTTCCTTTCTTTGTTTTATTAGTTTCTAGTTTCCTTTATTTTAGTTAGTTTCTTGTATTTAGTTATGGTTAGTTTTCTTTATTAGTTTAGTTAGATTAGTTAATTCAGATTAGCTTTTTCTCTTTGGTTTTCTTAGGAGACCTTAGAGCGGCCAACGGAGCCGTTAAACTCGTCAGGGTGGTCCATTCCAAACGGCTTGGGTTATTTAGACAACCCTGGACCGGTTCCACTCTCCCAGTTGACGGATGGTCAATTTCGCTCGTCAACAAATGGCGCTAGAAGGAGGGCCAAACTAAATTGATGGCACGAGGTGGTTGCAAGACTCCTCCACCCCCTAATCACTCCCCTATAGTGACTAGAAGCCGTTCATTCGATAGTATCCCCCCTCAAACAAAAACTACTTCAACCGAAGATCCACAGATCACAGTTGAGCCAACAACCCCTAATCCTACAGGTGGTGATATACAAGAAATTTTTAGACAATCTCTTATCAAATCACATAAAGCCTTTGCTAGTCTTAGGCAACCCAATCGCCCGTGGGGTCAACCTTTAGACTTCTCTGAAGTCAGAGAACAATTAGGTGATATAGACCTTACTGTGAATCCTACAGATCCAAACACAAATCCTACTACAGGAGGATCTGGGATACCTCCTTCACCACCTCCCTCATCTCCTTCTTCTTCTGGAGGATATTCCTCTTCTGACGAAGGTGAACCACCTTCACTTCCTTCCACACCCACTACCGCAATGGAAAATCAGAACAATCCTGCTAGACCTTGGTTGGACCATGATGCTGTAGCTGTACCTGGAGCCCAACATCCTTTACCTAAGCACCTAGAGAAATGGCTTCCTAATTTTGATCCCGATTCGAAACAGATAGTTGAAGATCATATCAAAAAATTTATGTTAGCCATCAGACTCCGTAACGTTGAACATGAAGATGTTGTCTGTAGGTTGTTCCCTTACACCTTTGAGGGTAATACATCCACTTGGTACTTTGCCCAATAGCCTCATACTATAGTATCTTGGGAAAAGTTTGAGTCATGCTTTTTGGAAAAATTCGGAGATGGCAAGCCTCTGGAAGTTTTAGTCATGGATATTTCAAACTTAAAAATGAATGCAAAAGAAAAAGTTAAAGATTTTAATCAAAGATTTTTAACACTTAAAAATTGAATCCCTGCAGACTCTATGCCTGCAGAAAGCCTTGTAATAGCCTACTACACTAAATCTCTACATCAAAGTATAGCTATTTGGGTGAAAATATCCAAAAAGGCCACGTTACTAGAAGCCTTTGAAGAAGCTATGCAAATTGAAAAGGACATACTTAGTCTTAAAGATTATTCTAGCAACGAAATTGAGACTGTTTCGTCTTCCAAGAAGAAGATTGAAATTCTTCCCAGGCCTACACAAAACAAAACTCAATCCGAAAACTCTGATTTGGAAAATTTAACCAAAGTTGTACAAAAGTTATCTAATCAAGTTATAGACTTAAAAAGGTCAACTGAGGAAGCCTCTTCGAGTAAAGGACCCTACAAACCTCCTTTCCGAAAGCCTTTTCCCCAAAACCGGCCTAATCCAAACCCTGAAGGCTTGAACCTAGACAGTTTGCAATGTGCTCTATAGACAATTCTAGGAACCCAAGATGACTTGATGCCTCCTGAAATTCCTCAAGAAGAAGTCGAGTAGGAAACAACTCAAGAAGAAGATTCTTCTCCAAATATCTTTGGACATTTCTCGGATAGTATCTTTCAAGCCAACTTCGAGACTGTTCACCCTTATAACACTAGGAGTAAGACAACGAGTAAACCTCCTGCCAATAATACTACAACTTCCCCCCCAAAGCCATCTAAATTAGTAGAAACTAAACAAAGTTATGCTAGCCCTAGATTAGATTATGATGTTGTCGAAGATCTTAAGAAATTATGGGCTAACATTTCTATTTATGATTTGTTGAAATTTCCATTTTTGTTACAAAAGATGTTGCAAAATATTTTAGACAGTGGAAAGAATGGTAATTCAAATGGTAATAAGGTTGTGCAAAGCAAAGTTCTGCAGAAGACTTCCACAAAAAGTAATCCTGATCCTCAAGATAAAGGAAGCCTTCATGTACCAAATGTAAATAATGTAAATAACACAAGCAATGTAGATAAAGTAGCACTAGAAAATGCGAGTAAGAAATCACAAGCTACATCTCTAAATACTCGCAAGAATGTACCTCCTTTTCTTTTAACTTTCGAAATCTTCAACAGAAATGTGCATAATTGTATGGTTGACTCAGGAACATCATCAAATGTGATGCCTTGGTCAGTCTACCAAAATATTAACGCCGAAGTAGAACCATCTTCTTTGAAAATCATACAACTTGATAGAACGAATGTTAAAGTCATAGGCGAACTAAAAAATGTATTGATTAGATTATCATCTAACCCAAAGGTTCATCAAGTTATTGATATAATTGTGGTGGATATTCCAGAAGTGTATGGTATGTTTTTGAGCAGGGACTGGTCGGAGCAGCTACATGGTTACTTCGCAACAAACTGGTCTCACTTATGGCTTCCAGAAAACGGCAAGCCCAACAAGATCAGGGTGAATCGTGAGCGTTACCTCAAGTTCATGGTAACAGACTTGAATGACCCCAATGAACCATATACACCTCCAGCAGATTCACCTGAAGTCCAAGGGATGGACACCTTCTTCAGAAATTTCATGGCTGAAGTTTCACCTATCAACAATTCACAACAACAATCCGAGATCATAGCATGTACGCAACCAACAGCTTCTATCCAAAAATCCTATGAGCCTGATGGAAATCTAATTTGGTCTTTATATTTCGATGGTTCCAAGTCCAAGGAAGGGGCTGGTGCAGGCTGCATCATCATTGATCCGGCAGGTAACAAAACATTATTGGATTGTAGATTAGAATTTGAATGTACTAACAACATTGCAGAATATGAGGCTTTATTACAAGGTCTCAGAAAAGCCTTGGACATGCACATTCAAAATCTAATTGTATTCGGTGACTCTGAGATAGTGGTCAGGCAGGTGAGAAATTCTATACATTGTCTTTCCCCGCATCTCAAATGTTACCAGTCTGAGGTATGGAGTTTAATAAACAAATTTTCTACTTTTAATATAAATTCCATTCCTAGATCAAATAATGCTGAAGCAGATCTACTAGCTAATGTTGCCTCTAAGATTCTTCCTGCAGAAGGCTTATCTCCTAACGCATTCTCCGTGGAGCTATTGTTTCGACCATCTGTTCCTGACAATATCACGAACTGGAGAGTATTTGATGATGATCAATAGATCATTAACTTTCTGCACATGGAGGAAACCTTTCAAGGAGCTGTGATAGATGAACAAACACACGACGACAATTTGCACGACTTTACGGTAATACCTAATCTGAAACCTCCTAAAGATCTATCGGACATGGTAAATTCCATACCCAAATATGTTGCTAGATTAGAAAAATTTTATGATTTTGAAGATAAATTTAAAAAGACAGTCAATTGTAAAACCAATAGTTCCTTATTATCTTATGAAAAAGTCAATTTAGGAACTAGTGAAAACCCTCAGTGTATCAACTTAGGCTTGGGATGTTCTAGACAAGAAAAATATGCTTTTGTTAAATTATTTAAAGAATTCAAGGATGTCTTTTCTTGGACTTATGAAGATCTTAAAACATTCGATCCTAATATCATACAGCATGTCATCCTGATCAAGCCCCAAACCTTGCCTTTCCAACAGAAACTGAGAAAAATGCATCCTAAACTAGAACCGACCGTACAAAAAGAATTGAATAAACTCCTAGGTGATAAAATAATTTTTCCTGTTAGACACACTCAATGGGTGTCCAACCTTGTCCCAGTGCAGAAGAAAAAAGGGGAAATTTGACTTTGTGTCGATTTTCGAAACCTCAACAAAGCGTCTGATAAAGATAATTATCATGTCCCTCCCATGGAACAGATACTTCAACAAGTATCTGGTTCGGAGAGGCTATCCTTATTGGATGGTTTCTCTGGATATAACCAAGTCTTGATGTCTCGGTCAGACCAATTAAAAACTACCTTCCGTACTCCATGGGGTACTTATGCTTATCGCAAAATGCCTTTTGGATTGATTAATGCTGGTGCTACCTTTTAGAGATCAATGGATATTGCTTTCCAAGGCTTGATCAATCACTCTGTAGTAGTCTACTTAGATGATGTGACCGTTTATTCCAAAAACAAAGACGATCATCTGGCTCACTTACGAGCCGTTCTGCTCCGTTGTCGTAAATACGACATCTCTTTGAACCCCAAGAAGTCCATCTTTGCAGTAGAACAGGGTAAACTACTAGGATTCATTGTGTCTAGTGATGGAATGATTATTGACCCTGAAAGGACCCAAGTCATCGCTACACTTCCTCCACCTACCTCCAAGAAATCTATGCAGTCTTTCCTTGGCCAGATTAATTTCGTGAGAAGATTTGTCCCCAGTTTCTCCGAAATGGTCAGGCCTCTCCATAACTTAATTAAGAAAGACACCCAATATCACTGGGGACCCACAAAAAACCAAGCTTCCAACACTATTAAGAAGGCCATAATAGAAGCTCCGTCTCTCATGAGCCCTGATTTCTCTCAAGATTTTACACTCTATACTTTTGCCTCTGATCGTTCCTATGTCGCATTCCTAACTCAGAAGAACTCCAAAAACAACAAAGTCCCCATCGCCTTTATGAGCTCTGATTTCAAAGGCGTTGAACTTAACTACCCAGCAGTCGATTGACAAGCCTACGCTGTCTTCAAGACAGTTAAGCATTTCCGGTCTTATCTTTTGAAGTCAAGGACAAAGGTCATTGTCCCTTACCCTGTCGTTAGGAATTTGTTAGTGCAAAAGGAGTTAGGAGAGAAAAGAGCCAACTGGGTCACTTCCTTGCAGGAATATGACTTAGAAATCACCCCAGCTCAGATCGTGAGAGGCCAAGGGTTGTGTAAGTTGGTAGTTGATTTAGAAACTGAACAACAAGAAGATAGTGATACATCAATCCTAGAACAACACGATCACAGTTTGATTTGATGCACACAAAACCTCGTAAGTCCTTGGTACGACGATATTAGACACTTTCTTCAACATGGATCAACACTCCATCACCTTGACCCTACCAAAAGAAGAGATTTGAGACTAAAGTCTGCCTCCTTTCATCTAGTTAACGGTATACTGTTTCGTCAGAATTTTGATGGCGTACTAATGCGTTGTCTTGAGAAGGACGAAGCAGAGAAAGTTTTACTTGAGTTTCATGTAGGAGAAGTTGGTGGTCACTTCGGTGGTGATACCACTGCTCATAAAGTCTTAAGAGCCAGTTATTACTGGCCAACACTTTTTAGAGACGCCCACACCTTATGCCGTAAATGTATTATTTGTCAGAAAGCGTCAGGGCGATTGCAAAAACCAGCCCTCCCCTTGCATCCCATTACAGTCGATTCTCCTTTCCAGCAATGGGGCCTTGATATCATTGGTCCTATTAACCCTCCATCCTCACAAAAGAACAAGTATATTGTGACAGCCACTGATTTCTTTACTCGATGGTCTGAAGCTGTCGCGCTAAGAACTGTTAACATAAGTCAGGTGATCGCCTTTCTGAATTTGAATATCATCACTCATTTTGGCATCCCTGATTGTCTAGTATTTGATAACACTTCATACTTTTCTTCTCTTGAAATGAGTGAGTTCACCTTAGAGAAGGGAATAAAGTTGAAGTACTTCGCTAGTTATTACCCCCAGGGCAACGACTTAGCAGAGTCAACAAACAAGAACTTGATCAAGATTATCAAGAGGACCATGGCTGAAAATCACAAGAACTGGCACAACACACTACTTAATGCACTGTGGGATGATAGAGTGACCCCCAAAGCCACTATAGGTAATTCCCCCTTTTTCCTCATTTATGGCAGAGAAGCCATTTTGCCTCCTCATATTCTTCTTCCTTCGCTCCAATTGTCACAAAAAGTTCAAGAAGAAGAATGTCCCCCTTTAGAAAGTCGTATTAACAGTCTGATGAAGTTAGAAGAAGTAAGAATCCAAGCCAAGTGTAAATTAGATCAACATCAACAACTGATTAAAAGCTGGTTCGATTCTAATTCTGCTTCTGATAGAAATTTTGAAGTAGGCAATCTCGTCTTAAAGTGGGACAAACCACACGAAGGGAAGGGTGAACACACCAAGTTTCAAAATTTGTGGCTTGGGCCATTTTTGATTGCTGAGAAGTTGGGTCCTAGTTCCTTCCGTTTGCAGAATCTTGAAGGATAGCCTGACACCTATCCGGTGAATGGACAAGTCCTGAAAAGATACTTTGCCTGATTTCTATCCTTGTATATTATGTAAATATTCCCTTTTGTTTTTGCCTTTGTTTTCGTTTTGATTTCGATTTGATTGGTCAGTTTAGTGTGTTTTAAAAAAAAAAAATATGCATGCCTGTGTACTGAATCCATTCAGACAAAGACCAGGGGAAAATATATTCGCTAAAATAACTGTTGAAAAGGTTGTATAAACATCAGTGAAATATTTCTAAAAAATGAAAATTATGTTGGAAAAAATTTTGTTTGAAAGAAGTTCACTAATTTCAATTTCTGAGTGAAGTTTGTCATGATCATCTTCATATTTTTACGCTGTCCCTTTTCCGTAAAGGAATGACTCAAAAGGATGTCTCCCTTTCAAAGTAAGTTGTTTTAGAAATAAAACATTTCTGGAGCTGAATCAAGGATAGTATTGAAAAATTCTGATGAGTTCGAAAAAATATGACAAAATACCAAAGAATTTTCAGCGTCACCCCGCTCATCTATTTATAAAAGAAAACAAAATAAAAATATTAATATGAGCTATGGGAAGTGTTTGTAAACCCATCGGGATACTGAATAGGTCCGCTGGCAATGGGGCAATGCAAGCATGGCGCCAAGACAACTCCGCCGGGGTACTGAACAGGCTTGCTGGCAGCGAAGCAATGTCGGGTAAATGAAAATCTATAAAATTATAAGAAACCTCTTTGAAAAGTCCTTTATGTTGATCTAGAACTTCTTGATAGGATAAAGACGTCTGAGTGGGTTAAATGGAAACCCTGTCGAGGCTATGGACGCCTGCTGGCAGCAGTGGCCATGCCAACAGTATTGAAGATTTTATCATAAAAATCATGACTTGCTGATCTTAAGACTCTTATAGGTTTGCATCTTTTAAAACATCACTGGAAAAGATGGTAGATGATGATGTTGGTACAATTTTATGGCGTTTGTTTTTTAGTTTAAAGTTTTCTTTGTTGTCCTAATCTGAATTTATCACTTTTTAATAGAGATAACTGCTTCTCCCAGTGTGTCGCCATTGTTGGCAGCCAATTCAATTTTTTTTTTTGCCCTAAAAAGCTGCCTACACCTACTTGTCCCATAAACGACAAGTCATCGTCGCATTTTGCAACTAGACATTTGTTTCATTTCTTGCGTTAATTGCGATTTGATTTTGATTCACTTTTCACAACTGAAAGTGTGAAAACCTCTTCATCATTATTTGGACTGTTATCATATGCTGAAAAGCACTTACCTTTGGTTTGTTATTAAGTGACTGGAGTATTCTTTCAAACCATATCCATTTATATACTCTTACTTTGATTGCGCATTTTGATTAATGAGATTTTGAGCATGTTGAGTTATGGGTTATATTTGATTTCATAAGGGTCATGATTGATGTTGGTTTTATATGATATGATCCTTATTGTTTTAAACCTTTGACTTGTCGATTTTACAAAATCTTTGGTCATAATGTTTTATAAGACTTTGATTATTTATTATGCTATGAGCGCATGATCAATATATGAGTTTTTATTTGTATGGCAAAGGTTTGAATTATAAACCCCGACCGGGTAGACTTTTGGTTTGATAGTCTGAATTTATGCAATAGCGATTGGATTAACATTGGTTTAAACGTTTGTTTTGATTTAATGATTAAGACAATCGTGCGTTGGTAAAACTTTCGATTTCATGTCGGATTGAACTATACACTTGGCACATGAATATAGCATATGGTTTTGGTTCTACATTTGATCGATGGCACATTGATATGGTTATACACCGACTTGGGTTGGCCGATTAATATGTTTAAATGCTATGATGATTGATGGAACAGTGTTGTACTCAGCCATTAATGCACTGCATGGCAGTGATAATCCCACCACCTTTGCACGCATTACATTGATTCATCCCTTTTCGAGCACTTGCAGCTGTTAAGCCTCATCGTTTTACTCCTGCGTTTTTCATTGTTTAAACCAAACCCTACCATGTACAGAAGCCATGGCTCCTATCGTAAGGGCTGAGCCCAATGGGTGCCAAGCACTGCTGATGTTTGATGACACGTATAGCGACTTGGAAAATCTCGAGTGGCTCCCATTCATAAGGAAATTCGATGGTTATAACCACACTGTGGCTTGGCAATTTGCGTTATCATTCGATGGCTGCCGAGCCAAAGTTGGAGATGTCCAACTTGAAATCACTGAACAGTTTCTCAGCTTGGCAACCAGCCTGCCTGTTACGGGACATAAGTGGTCGAAGAGCTGCAAGGTAGACGATGTCCCGTGGACATTGTTGTTCCAATCTCGAACAGTGAAATCATGCGACAAAGGTTTGCCCGCAAAAATGCTAAAACCACGCTGGCATGACCTCCTAATGATAATCAAGAAATTCATTACTTGCAAGGGCAGGTACGGGTTCGTTTTTCTATTTCATCTTCGTATATTGATGGTTTTTATGGGTTTTGAACTTAGTATGCCCCACTACCTGCATAGAAGTTTGTTCAAAATGGCTAAGAGGTATAAGCGTAACCTGGCTGATACCAGCCTCTTCCATTTGGGGTTGATTAAAATGATTATGGTTTACGAGTTGGGGTTACGTCGTGATTGTTGGGATGATTTTCTCAGTCGTAATGGCTTTGAAGAATCAAACCCTCCAAAGGTTGATAATCCTATGGTGACCGAAACCCAACCTGTTCCCCCTGTGCCTTACAACGTTTTGTTACCCAAACCTCTACCTGACCCATCTTCGAAGTTTCCTATGGCTGTGACTAAGCAGGTTGAAATTGATAAACCCGCAACCAAAAAGCCTAAAGCTAAAACTGGTGCCAATTCTAAAGGAAAGAAAAATGCTAGGTTAATATCTCGCATGGCGAGAAATAAGCCTAAACCCCTTGCCAAATCAGAGCCTATTGTGGTCAGCGAAGACTCTGATTCAGAGATTGAATGTTTTCTCGCCGACGAGTATCCTTACTCGGAGGGCTTGTGTGATAAACCTCCTTATGACTTTGTCAAGAATTAACCTCCTTGTCTGCGGGATAATCCTGACTTTCTTGGCATTGAACCACCCCATGAAACCCTCGGTGAACCATGAAACCCTCGGCTGCTCAACCTTCTGCTCCACCTTGCGATCAGTGTGGGTTATGGTTGGAGAGATACTACTTGGATGTGCCGATGTTGCAATCCAGAATCCATGATTTGGAAAACCAAGTGGCAAATCTCACTGGTCATAACGCGAACGTGCAACCCAACGACAAGAAGCAACGAACAATGGGTTCAATTCTGTTCAAGAATATCGAGTCAGCCACGACATTTGTCAATTCGAAATTGGCATAGCCTCAGCAATCTCACTGGTATAACTTTCACCCATGTATATGGCACATTCATAAACTCTGTGTACATTGTTGACCTGCTCTGTCATGCATTTGTTGTATATAAGTTTTAATTAATTTTTGGATTGGTTTTTGATTAGATTTAATTTGATTGATCATGATTGGATTTCATTTGAATACTCTGTTATTAAAGATTGTCGATATATTTTCTAAACACAGGTTATTTTGGTATCCCAATCTTGGAACATAGTCAATATCTCTTTCGATTTGGTTATACCCTGTGCGATATTATGGGCAAATTGGTTAGCTATTCCGATTGTATATTCTATGTTAGGACCAATTCGTATATCATTTTGTTACATAATCAAATTATGAATAGATATGAATAGTGGCTGTTACGATTTGGATTTTATTCGATGGTAACAAATATATCGTTTTGAATGTGATTTGAGGAATGAAATTGATCATATCCAGTCTTACGATTTGTGTCTATAATTAAATTCAGTCATATCCATTTCAGTTATATTCCCAGTTTGTATTATGGATTCTGTTGACTTTATCAAGACCCTGTCTGTTGACTGTGTGGTGATCAAACATGAAAATCGTTGAGTCGATATTTATGGAGTATGATTTCATCCGATTACAATAGAAGCAATTTACATATCGTGCTTTTAACTGAATGATATCAATCTGTTGTTACGATTATAACTAGTCAATGAAAATTACGACCATTATTTCGGTCATACCTGTGAACTGTTTGAGACTCAGCGAACGAAGTCTGTGGCTGGATTCTATGGATATAGTTATGCATGTTCATCTTGATAATAATCTTGACGACTTTTATATATTGGAAATTGATGAAACGATATGATTCCTATACAAATCAATTATTATTGTCTCGTATCTTATACAATTTGGTTTGCCATTGATTGCATTTATGAAACAGTCATGTTAAGATTTGATCTGATTTCATGGCAATTGGAAAAACAGAGCATTCTTACCCTTTCCTGATTGCATTATTTTCGATTTGTTTTAATTTAAAGGATAATTTTAATTGAATCATTAGTAATTCATTTTGGATTTGATTTTATTTGATTATACCTGGCCCTGTTTGCTATTTTTGACTAGCTACAGAATCAGGTGATTCTGTAGCTAAGTCTGTAGAGTCAATTTTTTATTATTTTTTCAATGAAATATCCTTCTAATTTGATCTTTGTGTTCTATTGCAGG
>ML783374.1:368756-382685 GCA_009831015.1 Picea engelmannii | reverse complement strand
TCAGGTCGGCCCTAATGTTAAAAGGAAGTGACATAAATGGTATAAATAAATATTATTATACATTCATTTGATACAAGTCGAATTTCAGAGGGAAGAAGAAGTAAAAGAAGGCCGGATTTCAAGGGAGGATGAAGTCTTTTGGTAATGTGTTCTAAGGTATGTTATTTTCAGGTCATCTTACCATTTTTTCTATAAATTTTTTTATAGAATGCTTCAGATGGTGAAAATTCTATGGTATTGAGAAGACATATCAAGGTACCTTTGGTAAAAATTTCAGCTCTTTATTCTCTATAATTATGGAGATACACTCTGTGGAATATAGGGTTTGTGACCAGTCCTGAAACTAGTCAATAAATAGGTGTTCTGGGTAAAATAGTCATAACTTTTTCAAACAGACTCCAAATGCAGCAGGACCACTTCCATTACAAAGAGTACGAACTGTAGTTTATTTTGTGCAAGTTTTAGAATCAGATGTTAAATATTGAGCGTGGGGCATGCTGTACAAGTTGGGTCTTTTGAACAGACCATAATTGAATAAAGTCTACCATTCTTTCTATAACCTCCTTTTGGGGAGGATTCAAGGAGTGAAAATTAGAGGATTTTTAGAGAATAGATTGAGTAACATCATCTACAGGATCAGAGTACTCCAAGAATTGAATAATTGCAGAAATTGAAGAAGTCTCAAAAATCATTATCAGTTTCTATGTGATGATTGGTTGATGGTGATGATTTAATGTAAACTTTTATTATCTCTCATATATTCTTGGGTGGAAGGAAGAGACAAGGATAGAGAGTTCAAATATCTCTTGATATTGGATGATTGTATCTTCCTCTTGGAGGTTTATCCCTCCCTTTACATTTGGAAGTTGTAGCTACCTTTGGAAGTCATTACTTCCCTTGAACAAAAACTATTGATTATTTCTCATATATTGTGCATGGTGTATTGTGGTGTATTGGTGTAACTCTTATAATATTGTTCATTGCTCATTGGACATAATTGAATGGTTTAAGTATAAGTTGAAAAATGTTTTTAAATTGTACTTGATACTGATTCACCCCCCTCTCAGTATCAACAGAGGTGTCAACCTTGTAGGTTGAGGTGTTTTAGAAGAAGGAGCATTATTATATCTATAGATGTTAGGATTGGTCCTTCTAGTATCCATAGCCATATTTTTACTTTCAACATTTCTTGCCACCCCAAATGCATTCTGCAATGATTTGGGTTCCCAAAGGAGAACCTCATGTTGAATGTTATCTCTTAAAGTTTCTATGAATACATCAATCAAGTGCTCATCTGGAATATCTGTTACCTTTATATTCAATCTTTGGAAGTTCTCAATGTGCTCTGGAACTGAACCCTTTTGCTTGAGATTTATCAATTGGCTAAAGAAGGTATTGCTCCTTGTATCCACCTAGTGTGCTATCATTTCTTCCATGAAAATCTTCCAAGTAATGAGTGATTTATGAGAACAAAACCATCTATACCATACAAATTGATTGGGTTCTAAATATAAAGAAGCAATTCTTACCTTTTGTGTATGTGGAACATTATGTAGATCAAAGAATTGCTCCATCTGAAGTATCCATGTGATAGGGTCTTTGCCATCAAACTTTTGCATATCAATCTTAGGAATGTGGTTGGTCTTCAACCCAAAGTTAGATTTTATCCATTCTTGATTCACCTTCCTTGTTTCCTCATCATGAATTTCATGGGATACATTTTCACTTTCAGGTGTCCTCTCTTTTACAAAAATTTTCAAACCTTCCATGATATCCTCTTTTAAACCATCCATCTTAGTATTTATTGCCTCCAACTTAGCTTCCATCTCCTGTAGTTCATCGTTTGTTACTTTCTTCTTTTGTAAATAAGTTATTTCCCTACGCATTTCTTCACCTTCATCAAGAGTCCAATTAGGATTTTCTGGAGGCTTATTTGGTGTAGAAGTTCCCTTTTTGGGTGGCATGTTGGCCAAGTATCACTTTTGAACCTTGATTTTGAGGTGGTTCTGCTAGAAAATCTTTCTTATGCTATATCTCCAAAGTTTCAAACCTTCTGGGTATGAAAATTTCTTTTTTTATAGTTCTCTGATATTTCTTCTCTACAATGCCACAGGTCTGATCAAAATTGGATGTGCCAAGTGGAATTTCTTGCTAATTTTTGGCCTTTCTAGGAGATCTCACTTCTATAGCATGCCCCGCAAAAAATAAATGATATACAATTATGAAACTCATACCAGACATACTACAGACTGTCCAATATCCAATGAAACTAGTCTCACTCAATTTGGATACTGTAGCAAGAAGTTATGATTGTTTTTCCTGAAACACCTTCTTGCGATTAGTCAATAGGACTAGTCAGATACCCTATCTTCCATAGGGTGTATATACAAATTTAAGATGACCCAGAAGAGAAATTTTTTCCCACAGATACCTTTGTAATTTCTGTGAATATCCTCCTGATTTCAGGGTCTGAAAGGATACAAAAATAATTTATAGCCAAAATTATGCAATGACTAAGTTCAAGATGATTCCAAAACCCTATCTTGCACAGGTTGTATCTCCTAAATTATAAGGCCCAAGGAGCTTAAATTTTAACCCAATGTACCTTGATCCGTCTAATAAATATTCTCCAAGCCATTCCTTATGAAACATTGTAGAAAAAAATTTATATCTAAAATTCCAAGGTAGCAGCAAAACCCCAAGACCTTGAGCTCTGATACCATATGTTACGAACCAAATATCAATATAGAATAGAAAAACCTCAGAATAAGTACTCAATGCCTTAAAAAAGAGAGAAACTCATATAATAAGCCTCTTCGAGGGGGAAACCTCCTTATTCCCACATAAATGTACAATTACAAGATGATTCAAAATGAAAATGTCTCCTTGGTATATATAGGAGATTAGGAGGTATAATTACAACTAATGGACTAAAGCTGAAATAAATAAAATAACATTACTAATATAATATGCCATAAATAAGGGGTAATGAGCCACTATTTAGGTCTTAACATGTGGAAACAATGCCACCCATCTATTTACTATTGGAGAAGAGGCTACATGCCCTCGTTCAATCTCCCTCAGACTTAGACTAGGCACCCTCTCGAAGAAGAAAGAACAAAGGATATTACCAAACCCAAAGTTTCTATTCATCTGCATCCAACACTCTATCAACTACCTTTTCATGTAGTCTAGTAATGTAGTACTCCAGTCAAAAAGTTGTGCATTTAAGCACTGAACCGCACAATTCATGTGTGCCCATGAAGCCTAGTGTAAAGTTGTGGATCCAGTAATCCACCCAATGAGTAGAACTATCGCTTTCAGCGATAAGTTTCTAATATTATGAACCAACATCTGAGTTCCCACCATGTCAGTACCTACCTCGCAATGGAGGTTAATAAACTCCGCTATATTGTGAGGCCCAGAAGGAAAAGTGTGAAGGTTGACTGGTTTCCCTCTCCTTGAGAGGATAGTCAGAAAGTAGATATCTTCAGTCATTGGAATCAACAACTTTCCCTCAAGCATGTATTCCTCCGCATATGGGTGCCAGTAATCGATCAAGGCATTCATCAACCTAGGTTGTGCCCGCATAAATGCACTCTAGAAGAACTTAAATAATCCACATTGAGCTAGTGCAACTACAACATCAAGGTCATTTGAGACCGCAACATCAAATTCCTCATGCTCTCTCTCCCTCTAGTGGACATACATCCTGCAATTGACAATTCCACAGGGTATTATCCCTTGCATTTTTTAATTTTTTCTTATCTTAGAGGATATATGCAGGCTATAATGCACATAGTCGCATGTGCATGCATGCAGTCTTTCCTCTGCTCGTGTGCACACGCGGGTTGTCATAAGACAACCCGCGTATATGTAGGGCCAACATTTTTAAAGGTTGACACCCCCTCAAAAAACAAAAAGAAATGCATAAATAAAGAATTGAGATGCAAGGGAGGTTAGTATGTACTTACTTGGTCCAAGAGGAAGTTCGTTTCGTCTACTAAAGCTCCCGGAATCAACTCTTTTGTCAAAGGGGTGTTTTTGGCTCCACAGTCAATTTCTCAATTAAGAATGGTGATAATGAGCTGCCAACTTCTATTTATAGACTTTTTGAGCCCCTTTTTGTCATTTTTTGGACCCTCTTGCCATTTTTTCTAAATTGAATATCATTTAGTATGGTTCAGGAGTTTTCTATGGATTATTATGATAAGTGTTACTTTGGGTATTGGGGAACTTTTTGGAGATTTGGGTCTTTTTAAAGGTCCTTTGGTAAAAAGTTGTTTTTCCAACTTGTTGCATTTAAGTTAGGATTCCACCTCCACTTTTTGCATCTCGTTATCTTGATCACTACGCCATAGAATTAAACCCACCAAGTTCCAACACGGAACCCTCATTTCTACTTTATAAGTGTCGTAATTTAGTGGTACAACCTACCTTAACATGGATGCCCTAGGCAGATCCTGGTTGTGTTTTGGTGTCCATGTCGTCACTGATGACTATAGGCTCGGGAGTCTTTATCAGTTTATCCTGATTATGAGTTTGAGCCTCATTTGTATGATGCATTATCACTCTTTACCTCACCCTCGGGACTCCCAGAACATAACGGGTCTTCTGTTAAGCCATTTTTAGACCCTCTAAAAATGAAAAGATTGTCGAGCGATCTTGTTAACCTTCACGCTCGCTAAACTAAAATTTGAAGTCACGTCTATCCAGCGGTAGTTACCCCTTTTTCAGTCTGGATGGTAAACTATACGAACAAAGGTATATTCTAGGGGCCTATATTCTCTAGAAGAGTATTCTCGAGTATAATTTTACCCCTTTTTCGGGATTGAGGGACTAAATTTATGAGAAAGGAACCCCCACAGAGTCCATAGTTAAGCTCTTTTCAGACTCCCTAAAATTGAAAATATTGTTGATTGACCTTATTCTTTCACACTCATTAAAATGGCCCAGAAGAATATTCCTGACGGAGTCCATAGTTAAGCTTGTTTTAGACTCCTTAAAAATGAAAAAAATTGTCGAGTGATCTTGTCTTTATCACACTCATTAAAATGGTTTTGAATATACATCTGGTTGGTGCTAGTTTACCCATTTTTTGAACTGACTAGACTATATTCGAAAAAGGTACCCCAGTGGAGTCTCCTTTTACGCTTTTTCAGACTCTCTAAATATGAAAAACCGTCGAGCTTACCTTCTTTGGGATCGTTAAAATTACATCGAAGGACATTGCCATTGTGTGTCCTATTAATCATGTTTTCATACCTACGTCTTTGGCCTAATGTCGAATCCATGTTTCTCTCTACTCAACCATTTGAAGCATTCCTTATACACAATCCCTGTAGCACTTTTCCTCTGCATCTTGACACCTTTGACCCATGGAGGATTTTTCCTGAGTGTCCTCTTACTACATATGTCCCTTTTCCTTGAGCATCCATGTGTTTCGTGCACTTGGAAATAGTATGTCTGTGATACTCGATCCTCCTTTGTAACATAGCATTATTTTATTCTTTTTCAAGTTTTCCAAAATTATTGAAAAAGACAAAAAAATCAAATATACCCCAAAAAGAGGAAGGGAAAAGTATTTTCTTTTTGTTGGCAGCACAATGAGTTGCCCTTAGACAAAGCACATCCTTTCATTTGTTCGTCAAGCCCTAGGATTTAATATGAACTTAGGAATTTGTTCTCACTACATAGAGTTGTGTTCTCCTCCATTTGGTTATTCTTCCAAACATATGGAGAGTTTTCGTTGCCTCTTGCATCGTGAACTTATGTCAACATCATGCTTCCTGAGTCTCATCATTTGTAGTGCTATTCTCCAAGGGAAATTTTTACCAAGCTTGATTCGGCCCCTATGCAGATTGTCTCTTGCCCTCATGTTCGACCATCTCGAAATCCCAATCAATTCTTTGTTCAAAATCCATGAAGCCCTCAACTTGATCATGAAAATCTTCTAGTTTGTTCCTAACAATCCATAGAAGACCTCTGAGTAGTGAATTCGTACACTCATATTACACTTCTACCCGAGTTGTGATGATTTTGAAGTTGTTTCTTGAGCTTTGAAGGCATCATCTCTAGCCATCAGGCCTTATTCACTTCTTGAAGATGGACACTATACATGTATATATTTTTTATTTTGAGATGTAGATCCGCTATGTATTGCTCATGGATACACTTTATATAGTTAGATGACATAGATCTACAGTTTATTTGATTGGTAGCCATGATATTCTTTCATCCCGGGCATGGGTATGCACCTTGGTGAGACAATTATTATTTTGCAGATGGCACCTCCCGAATTCTGGTCCCTGGGCTCACTTGTTTGGTACGTCAGTAAAGATTAATAATGTATTTTGGCCATTAGATGCTCTTCTGACCTCACACATTAAGGGGCATCTGTTATAACCCTAAATTGCACCAGACATGCTTACTTGGCATCAGGCCATGTCATTTTCCTTCTTTGTCAAGCCACTACTGAACAACTTCTTAAAAAGCACCCTTTTTGAAGGCATACGCACCCTGCTCCACTACTGCATGTGTGTGTACACTGGCTGACCCACTACAACCCGTGTATACCTAAAAAGCACACACAAAAAAGGAAATTTGCAGATGGAACACATAGTTTTGGGTAAGTTAACTAAACCGTTTGACCTCCCATAGCCGGTCACTCGACCAAATACCTAGCCGTTTATAGCCTATAAAAGAAGGGGTAAGGGCCCCATTTGGAAGGAGGAAAATCATAGCAAAGAAACTATACCTAATTTAGAATTCCTCTTGCCCCACGATTTTGCAACTATTGTGTGAAGAGAAGCATATACAGAAGCAGTTGGAGCATAGTTGAAGAGGATCCCAGGACCAGATTTGATGAGAAGTGGTCGATCTCACTATTGTAAGGTATTCTTGTGAGATTAATAAAATAAGTACTTTTCCCGTCCCGCCATATGAGGTTTTCAAATGTTTAAAGATTGATTATATTTTGATAGAATCTCTAAACCATTAGTTTATATATCATATGCATGTGGAGTTCTTTGTTTGTATTTTATGAATGCAGTTCAGCATTGGGATGAGAGTTGCAGTCAAGGAGCAACCAAACGTTAAAGGGATCGACATCAAACACATAAACTAAGGTACAATAACTTGATCTCTTTAACCTTATTTTTTCATATGAATAATGGGGTTTATGATTGGGATGTTGGTAAGAAGTAGGAGACTTTAGGTCATTTTTGCATGCATGATAAAACCCTTAATGCTAGTCTGTAGGAGGGATTTCCCACCCACAACACTTTGTTTCGAATAATCTGATCTGAAGGATGATTCTTCTGTACTCGTTTGCTAGGTGTATTTGGAGACACTTGTTGAATTTTCTCTTCTGTTTCTATCAAATTCTCTTCATCTTCCTCTTCTACTTCATCATCTTCTTCTTCTTCTTCGAAAAATTATTCCATTGATTTGTTCTCTTCTTCCTTTGATTCAGGTTTGCCTATTTCATCAATTGTTATGTTGATGCTTTCCACAACTTTGTTCAATCTTAGATTGTAACACTTGTATGATTTTATTGTACTTGAGTAACCAACATGTAATCCTTTGTCCACACGAGAGTCAAGCTTTCCCATTCTTCCATCTTCTCTTTCAATGTAGCATTATCTTCCAAAAACTATGAAGTGCTTCACATTTGTTGGTCTTCCTTTCCATAGCTCGTAGGGAGTTTTATCAGTGTTGTTTCTAAGAATTACTTTGTTTTGAATGTGAATTGTTGTATGCACTGCCCGTGTCCAAAATATATTTGTCAATTTGGAATCCATTAGCATTGTTTGAGCCATTTCCTGTACTATCTTGTTCTTTCTTTCAACAACTCCATTATGTTGAGGTGTCCTAGCAATGGATAATTGCCTTTTTATTCCATGACTGCTGCTGCAATCCATAAATTCCTTTGATGTGAACTCTTCTCCATTATCATATCTCAAGAATTTGATTCTTGAATCCATCTCATTTTCAACCATTTCCTTGTAGATATTGAAGTTTTCAAAATCTTCTGTCTTGTTCTTGAGAAGCAAACTGCATTCATTCTTGTATAATCATCAACTAATAACATAAAGTATCTCTCACATTTTAAGCCCTTTGTTGTAGTTGGTCCAACTAGATCAGTATGCACAATTTCTAGTGGTCTTGTTGTTAAATATTCCTTTGATTTGAACCTAGTATTTGTTTTCTTTCCTTGTTGACAATGCTTGCATAAAGTGTTGGTTGGTTTCATGATCTGGGGCATTTCTCTAACTGCTTCTCTTTTGTTGAATTTGACAAGGTTATAAAAATTGCATGTGACCCATTCTTATGTGCCATAGCCAACTTTCATCTTCCTTTCCTAGAAAACACTTTTCATTTTCAATTTCACTTAACACATATATGTTGTTTGAAGTTATTGCAGTTGTACCGACCAATTTCCCTGAACCTTCTCTTCTTATCTCACAGTTTTGTGAATCGAAAGTAACTTTATGAACTTGGTCACACATTTGAGTCACACTTAGAAGATTATGTTTCATATCTTCTACCAGTAGAACATTTTGTGCCTTTGTATTCTTGTACCCAATTTGGACTGTGCCTTTTCCAATGATTTTGGCTAAATTATCATTTATGAAGGGGACTGATCCATTTCTTTCCTTTCACAATGTAAGAAATTTGTCTCTATCACCTATCATGTGTTTTGAACACCCACTGTCAACATACCAACCGTGTTTCTTCTTCTTATCTTGTAGATAGACTATGCATTCTTCATTTCTATACTGATTTTTCTTTATTATCCATGTCATTTTCTAAAGTTATTGTCTATTACTATTGTTATTTTGTTGAGGTTCTTTAGGAGGGACTGCCATTCTTCCATTTTTGGTCACGTGTCCAAAATGATTACATTTGTAACATTCCACTTCAATGCTCAAAGATTCAAACTTCTTGTAACTTCTTTGTGTTTCATTGGGTCTTCTTGAGTAACCCCTTTGAGTATGACTCTCAAAGTTGTTATTGTTCCTGTTGTTAGCTCTGCAATTCATAGATTTATGTCCAAAATTATTACATGTATAACATAAACCAAAAAAATATAGTTTGATACCAGGGAGTTGAAGATCTTCTGAAAGGAGGTGCTCTTATGAATCCCTCTTCTTCTTGAGGCCTATCTGTCTGTTGTTGATTTTGAAATATGAATCTTCTTGATGGAGGAGTGTCCCTGTAATCTTCCTTGTACATATTCCTATCCCCTTTAATTGTTTCTGTATATCTTTTTGGATTTGTTTCTTTCTTTGTTGTTTTGGAGCTTGATCCCTTTTCTGTCTGATTGTATCCAAGTCTAGACTTGTCAAAATGCGATTTTTTACTGTTGATAATGTCATCCAGAACTTTTGAGCTATTCTACATATTTTTCTTTTGACTATCCTTTCTTAGTGTGACAATCTCTGCTTCCAAGTTTCTAATGACCTTGTTCTTTTCTTCTAGTTGTTCTTTGAGTTCTTCTTCAATTATTTTATCTTTTTCAATTTGAACCTTCAATCTTGTGATCATTTGTTCTAGTTCTTGAGTGTCCTTTTTCTTGTCTAGTTCTACTTGTAGTTTCTTGTTTTTCTTCTTCTCTCTTCTGATAACTTCTATGGCACACAATAATTCTTCTCGATAGTCAACTTATGCCTCTTCAATTTCGTCTTCGACCTCCTCATATCCTTATTTGGCTTCTTCATATTCTTCTTTGGAGTCTTCTTTGTCATAATCGTCTAATGCCATGAATAAAACTCTTCCTGTCTCACTGTCACTTATTTCATCTTCATCTGATGATTATATGTCTTCTTTGATGCATAAGCTTTTCTTGAAATCTTTCTTTTTAGTTATTTTTCCTTTATATGTGTGTTTTCCTTTTGAGTAACCTTCATCATTTCTCTTTTTATTATGAGGACATTTATTATCAAAATGACCAATACCATCACAATTAAAACAAATTAAAGAAAGCTTACCTCTATACTTACCATTGGTTCCCTTGTTTAGTATTTTGACGAAGTTGGCCACTTCTTCATCATCTTCTGAGACGTCATTGTTTCTACTATATTCTTCTTGTTCCTTTTTCTATTGCTTTGATCTTTTTTATGCTTTGAAGGTTGCTTCTTTTACATCTAGATTTTCCTGTTCAGTTCTCATTTCATATGCTGTGAAGATTCCATGCAGTTCATCCATGCTTACTAAGTTCATATCTGATCTTTCTTATAGTGCTGATATCTTAGGGTTGAATCTCATAGGAAGAGATATTAGTACCCTCTGAACAATTACAGATTCTTCGATTTCTTCTCCCAATCCTATGATTGCATTCACTGTTTCGTCAACTCTTAAGAAGTATGATGCAATATTCTCATCTTCCTTCATTTTTGGTTGTTTGAACTGACCTCTGTAAGTTTGAAGCTTTGTTGCTTTGAATTTTGTATCTCCTTCATAAATACTTTGAAGCTTGTCCCAAATCTCTTTGGTAGATTTACAATGTGCAACTTTGGTGAATATTGTTTCACTGAGACCATTCAAAAATGCATTTTTAGCTTCAGAATTATTCTGACCAAGTTTCATTGTGTTGTCATTTGTTAGTGGAACTATTGGTATTGTGTATCCATCTACAATTGATTTCCAAATTTCAAGCCCCTGTGCTTGTATATATGTCTTCATCCTTATGCTCCAAAAAGCATACTTTTGTCCATCAAAGTGTGGTATTCCATTTTTATATGAGTTGGTACTCTCCATGATCTACCTTTTAGTGGTTAAACTGATTTCTGAAGGAACCTTCTCTGATACCAATTGTTGGACTACCGAGAGGGGGGGTGAATCAGTAATAGCATAATTATAATCTTTTTTCTCCAAATAATCCAATTGTTATATCAATGTAGAATTATTATTCAATAATGAGCAATAAGAAATGAAAAATCACACACATACACAGTACACCAGTGTTTTATGTGGAAACCCAAATCAGGAGAAAACCATAGAATGCTTTATCTTATATGTCTTGATGAATTACATTCATTGGAAGAACTAACTTCCTTTGTTTTCCAGTTGCAATTGGAAGGAGGCTCCAACCCCCTAGTTTCTCAGACTACAACCTAAGGGAATCTCCAACTCCCCAATTCTCTGGCTACAACTAGAAGGATTCTACAACCCCCTATGTTCTTCGGCTACAACCAAAAGGTGGATACAACCACCTGTCCTTGCCCTGTCTAACCACCCTGAAGTAGAAGTAGAATGATGGAACCACTTTCAGAGTATCAATGTGAGATATACTTCTATAAACATGTACCAATAAACATGAACCATGCATCAACTTGTACCTCAACCTGTAATCAACCTATACCATAAACAAGTGCATCAATGATGCACCAACCCGTACCAAACAATTTGTAATAAACCTGTACCATAAGAAAGTGAAACCAAACATGTACCAAGTATGTACCAATCATGTTTCAAGTACTCATCAACTATGAATCATCAATATGTACAAACATCATCAACTATACACCTCATGCATGTGCCAACTCATCAACTATTTGTCTCAACCATGTACCCAACTTGTACCTCAACCAAAATCCCTTATCAATTTCATCATCCAAATATGATTTGTAACTCTATAATAGAATTGGTTAATATGATCGCATACCTTCAAACCTTTCTTAACATTAACAACAAGAGACTAGCATTTTCATCAAACATTTCTTTAGTCTCACAAGACTAGTTTTGGATTAGTCAACAACCCTAACATAAAATAATCATAAATTTGTACTTGTAATGAATAAAGATATGAAACTGATACAAAATGTTCTTCAGTGTGTTTTATGAAATTCCTACAGTTTTAACTACTTGGAACCTCTTAGAAAAGGAGTTATATAAAAAAATGGCACGTGTTGCTAAATTCAGGCTTATTCTAGAGAGCGACCTTGTAGAGGGGGCCCCGAACGGAATATTTGTTGAATTGATATGAAAATGTTACAAAGAATACTACAGAATGTACTCTAAATAAAACATTTTGTCTCAATGAATTTGGATCTGTTATGAATAAATTATGACATTCTTACCCGAAACACCTATTTTTGACTAGTTTTAGGACTAGCCACAAACCATATTTTGCACGGAGTGTAACTCCAAAAATACAACGACCAACAAGCTGAAAATTTTACCATAGATACTTGGATATGTTTCCTAAATGGAATAGTAATTTCATGTTCTGAATCATTCTATAAAAAAATTTATTGTGAAAATGGTGAGATGACCTAAAAAAAAATATACCTTCGAAAGCATCATCAAAAAAATTTATCCTTCCATGAATTATGGCCTTCTTTTCTTCACTTTCCTCAGAAATTCGGTTTAGATATCATTTGGTTACCTCATACACCTATATGTATTCAATATTATAAACTGTGTCTTAAATGAGAGAGCCTTGCCTCTTATTTATACTCTCCAAGTAGCTTCCTTAAAAACATCTTCTAGGTCACTTTGCCCACTTTCCTTATTTTAGGGTTAACGCACTTCTAATTTCTCCATTAAATTTATTATTGTATTAATTTATTTTTTATTCACTTTGAATTATAGTACACTCATCACTTCAATTTATTATTTACGTTTTAAAATCTCTTAAACCAATTTGACTACTTTGACCTTTTGGGGCTTCTAGATGATATATGAGGGCCCTCCAACTTTGTAAGGCCATAACCCTCAAACCGTGAGGAGTTATGTGATGTTCCACATACCACCAGAAATGGAATGACATGTACTATCCATATAGAATAGTATTACCTAAAAATATATCAAAACACATACCATTATGCATCAAACAAACTTGGTTCCATTACCCAAACTCGGGTTGTCCAACTTCTCATGGCCATAACTCTCTAACCGTGAGGAGTTATGTGACATTCCACATACCACCGAAAATGGCATGAAAAGCAATACCATAAAGGATAGTTTCACTGACAAATTCACTGGAATTCATCATATTATTCCACAAATAAGCATGGGTTCTCTAACCATACTTCTAGGATAACTCAATCCACAAAGCATCTTCCCATGAGGGCTTTCACCATAAGGGGACCCATTTAGAGTTCATCCATTTCTACTTATTATCAACCATGACAAGACAATAACGAGTCATCTTTACATCAAACAATCTTGGGTCCATTACCCAACCTTCGTTCTATGAGGCTTTCTTCAAGGGTTGACATCAATGACAACCAACCCTAATCAACAATCCCAAGATAAGATAGTATGTTCTCCTAGACTCATAAACCACCTTAATGTTGAGTCTTTAAGTGTAGCTAGAGAGAGTTTTAATTTTTGTGCACTATCAGTATAATTGTAACTTCTACATAGTATAGAAAATTCAAACAAAAATGAATCGGGACCTTCTGTTGGCATACCTTGGAAATCAGGTAGAGATGAAAATGGAATATTGTTCATGGAAACATCTCTGGTAATGCCTAATATTGGGAATCCAAATGTATCAGTTTCATTATTTTCATTCCCTTCCCCATCTACCATACTTCCAAACAACACATTATAGGTTACAGGTGATGTTTCTCCACTAAGTGATGGTTCAACCACCGGATTGGTTGGGATATCCAATTGTTCCAATACTTGGTGTGCTACTCCAATGGCGGATTCAACCTATTCTACCACTTCCTTTGTCTCTTTTCCAACTCCTCCTTCTAATTCGGTAGCTAGAGATTCCCTCAATGCTTGTTGTGATATATTTTCCATATGTACATTAGCTTCAGATTTAGGACCTTTGGCTATAGTTTCAATTGCTTCCCTTGAACTCTCTCCTATAAGAATTTATCATGCACAAAAATTAGGTAAATTACTGTGGGGGGGGGGGTTTCTTGTTTTTTTTCTAACTTTGGGGGGTTTTCTTAAATTTTGTGTAAC
>ML783374.1:286571-322059 GCA_009831015.1 Picea engelmannii | reverse complement strand
AAGCAGATCAACATCGTAGTGAAAGAAGTTTTGAAGTAGGGGATTGGGTATTTTTAAGACTACAACCATACAAACAGATGTCCCTCAAGAAAACCAAGAAGGATAATAAATTATCACCAAAGTACTATGGCCCTTATAGGGTGTTGCAAAAGATTGGTACTATGGCATACAAATTGGAGTTGCCTTCATCTTCATGAGTACACCCAGTTTTCCATGTTTCATGCTTAAAGAAGGTTATAGGCGACAAGATCCTAGTTCAAACTATATTTCCAGAACTTGACGAGGAAGGAGAAATCATATTGGAGCCTGAAGCCATCACGGACACAAGAATTCGCCATCTGAGGAATAGATCCATTTCAGAGTATCTCATTAAATGGAGGAAACTACCGACTGAAGATTCCACTTGGGAAGATGAGTCTTTTATACAGAAGCATCCAAAGTTACTCAAGCATTGCGAACAACACTTGTCTCAAGGGGAGGTGCATGTTAAGCCCTAATATTGGCTCATTACCCCTTAATTGGGGCATATTAGATTAGTAATGTTATTTTATTTATGTCGGCTTTAGGCCATTAGTTGTAATTATACCTCCTATTCTCCTATATATACCAAGGAGACATTTTCATTTTGAATCATCTTGTACTTGAACATTTAAAGTGGGGTAAAAGGAGGTTGCCCCCTCGAAGAGGCTTATTATCTGAAATGATCTCTTTTTCAAGGCGTTGAGTACTTTTATGAGGCTTTTCTATGCTATATTGATATTTGGTTCTTAACATAGTTTGTATTTAGGTCCTTGGTTCTTAACAAATAAATACTAGGTGTAGTAAGACACTCCATTATAGGTGCATGTAGGGTGAGAGATGGAGATCTTGACTGTGCCTTTATTTGCAATATGTAGCCTAATCAATTTTGGAAGAAACTCTAGGTATGGTGATATAATCCATTATAGGCCCATGTAGGGTGAGAGATGGAGATCTTAATTGTCCCTATATTTTCAATATATAAACAAATACTAAAGCATTCAATCTAACAAATGATTATCTACATACACACACAAGGATAACAAGTGCTTACTCAGAAATGTATGTTGTACTCAGAAATCTTATATTGCACTTAAAAAATCTCACTCACTCAGAATTACCACACATCTATATTGCATGCTATCAAGTGTATTACTTAAACATAACATAAATAAAGTTATATGCTATGATAAAAACATAGAGTTATTATATCCACACACAAACCATAATTATATTCACAAATAAATACAAGGAAGACTACCTTGGTTGGGTTAGTGGGCCCTATTGATGATTCAAATTGCAATGATAGGTTCTACCCACAAAGGATTGCTAAGCGCTATTATTTATTTATGATAATAATATTTAACTAGTAGTTGGGACCCCCTTGTAGACTAGAGGCACAAATATAGACATGTTATGATTATATGTTTCTTTTGTTATGATGTTGCCTACAAAGTCCTATATAGTTGATGATGTAGTCTTGGTTTCATTTGATATGACAAATGGGTGTTTGATGCATTGTTGCTAAATACTATTGATATTTACTTGCGATACAAGGCAGTGCCATGGGTATGAGGATTATGTTGTTTACAAGTGATATGTTATGTTATGTTATAACATTGATTACTAATCAATATATGATTAATGAAAAAGATAATAAAATGGGAGCTTGATCAAAACAAAAGGAAAAACTATGTATAAGTTCTAAAGGTATGACAAAAGGATTACATATAAACCTTGTGACAAATGTGAAATGGTGTACCTAGCTGTTATACTATGTTATTTGTTAAAGTGTTATATGGAGGCACATATGGTAATGTTAACATGTGATTATTGTTGAATTTATGACATAAGGTTAACGTATAGTTATGATATGTTTTTGGTGGCACACTATACAATGGATATGGCATCGGATCTATACAATAGATATGGCATTGAATTATCCAATGGTTATGGTTTGAATTTAATGGTTGATGTTATGTTAATGGGTTGTCTCATACATAGAATTGAATAGGGCTAGGTGAGGAAACAACGTGCATTTACTGCACGTCACTCCAAAGTACCCTCGATCCCATCACCCTAGCATTATTGCATTGTTTCTCTGTTGGTTGTGGAAGCTCTGCAATTTCATGTTTGGAAGGGGAAAACTCAAACCAACTCATCATTGAAGCAATTTTTCATAGATATGGCTCTTTTCTTTCCATCCATGATGGAATATCTATATTATGAATCAAATGTTGGCTCAAGATTGCATGGGTTTTGTGTTTTCTTGAGTTTTCGACTAAGTTTCAATATTATGTTATGGGTTCTTTGTGATTATTGTGAAATGTTGGCATTTTTAAGCAAAGAAATAGGTGTTATTGATTGTAAAGTCTGCACATTAGTTATTGAATCGGTCATCTTGGTTTTTTATGATGATTCTCTGTGAAAAATGGTAACAGTGGTGCAACGATCTATGAGTTTTATCATTGAGGGTTTTAACCACCAGTCTGGGTATCAGTTGTTGGCAACCCTTTTTCCTCTCAGTTGTTGTTGTGATTCTTTATCCAAGTTGCAATTTAACTGTCGATAGTGGTGTGGTTATTTTTGGCTAAGCCCCGAGATACTATTTGTATGGCTTGTTGTTTACTGTCATCTCACCAAAAGCTTTCCACAGTCCAATCTTGTTTTTCCAAGAATGTTTAATAGAGGCCTGTGTATGTATCGAATGGATACGAGTTTCACTCTGGAATTTTTTTCATGAGAGTTTTCATACCCACTCCTCTCATATATGCTATAATGATCGACTATTATTTTGTGAAGCCTCACTATCAATTGTTTTTCAAAAATTATCGACCTCCTGGGTGTTGGAAAGAGACATGGTCTCTCTGTGTTATCGAGTATCCTTCATTGTTGAAATTAACCCTCATTTCCTCTACGAAATAAAGTTTTAGAGGAATCTGTGTGTGCGTGGGTTGTTGAGATAGAATTTCCTTGTTTCCACTGGAGCATTCTCTTATGTTTCTGTCAAGATATAGGGGTTATAAGTTGAAATACTATGGTGTTTTAAAAGAGCATGGCTCTCTTTTCTTCCAAGGTTATACTGGTTGCATGTGGTTGCTTCTCGGTGGTAAATTCTTGAGGATGTAAAATATTATGAGATCTTTGTGTTTTCTAAAGTCAAGCAAAGTTTTTTTACCTCTTTGCATTTAAATTCTAAAGAACCCGACTTGGACTCTGACTTGTTTTTATCTTCCTCGTGCACCTTCTGGGGTCTGTCAATATTTTGGGTTACCAGTTTAATGATTGTGGTAATTATAAAGGAATGGGCTTTCTCACATCAAAAACCATCTCTTGGTTGAATATCTGTGTTTCCTCTATATGATGAATTTGTTTGAAAAAGAAGAAAAGTATGGTTACCTACATCCTGAGAGATTTCCTTCTAGTCGATTATGGTCTTTCTTACCGTGTTAAATCCTATCATGATCATGATTACATTTAAAGTTTCGAAGGAACCTGTATGAGTGATTTTTTCACCAAGCACGATCATGATTCTGTCAAAGTTTAAAAGAGATACACGTGTGTCAATATGTTTTTGTTCTCTTCATACATCTTATGGGAATCACTGTGTAGTTTATGATTGTTTTAAAATGAATTTTGTACATATTAATGCACACGGATATCAATCTCAAGGCTACATATTTTGGATTGATTGTTGCTTTCAAATAGAGATTATGTCAATTACATTGTCGAAGACCTGTGTGTATGATAGATTCATTAAATTTTCTTTGGTTTTGTCTAGATTTAGAAAGGAACCTATGTGTGATTAAATTAGGCCTGCTTTTGTTTGATGACAATTGATTATTGATTGTTAATCTTGGATCTATTATTACTTGATTTCCAGGGATGGATATTGGATATAGAAAATGGTCAATGTGCATATTTTGGTTGTTTTTCAAAGAAGAGATCAACATTAGAGCATGTAGTACTGTGGAATTGGAAATGTTTGCATAGTCATTATATAGAATGAATAGATGGGTATAAATTGAAGATTTTTGGGAAATCAAATGGTTTTATTGAAGACAACAAGAAATATGCATGCAATTGAGGAACAATTAAATGTTTTTGGTCTTGGAAGGGGATTTTTTTGGATTGAATTTGAAACAAAGTTACGATAATTGATTGATTTAATTTATTTTATGAATAATATCCATATAATTCCCTCTCATTTTCTCAATTTTTTGATCATTATAAATCCCCTCATGATCCCAAATTCATTTTGCACGCCTTGTTCACTAAAATTAAATTAAAACTCTATATGAAAGTGCTAAAAAATGACATAGAGATAGATGGCAACTGATATGTTTTGGTATTGTTTGCACAGTCAGTTATTTAATGAATTGTCGAGCAGTAATCATGTTCTTACTCCCTGTCATGATATCACTTTTTCACTCATTACAATCCCCCCAGATATCCCATTAACCCTATTTCACCCCTTGCTCATGTGACAATTATTAACTAAATTTTATGGAATGGATTGCATGGGTCTGATGTTAGTTGTTGAGCCAAACTTTGTTTCATATTAAGAGAATGTAATGTATGGTTTGTTAAGAGATATTTGTTAATAATTTTTGCATACAGGATGAGCTTCTTTAGTAGAGGAAGTCATGGCTGAAAAAATAGGGGAAAATGAAACCGGAACAGAAGGCTTAGAAGGCCCAGATTCTCAATACATTTCGATGTCGATCCTCAAGAGTTAAACCAACTCTTTCAAGATGGATTTTTCAATTGAATTGGGGAAGGTATAGTTCAACCTAGACAAGAGAGGCCTCCCTTCTAGCCCCAAAATGTTCCTGGTATCCATGTGCCTCCCCATGTATCTTTGCAACCTAACGTTCCCGAGAATGATAGATGGAAGGATATTGTTAACCCAGTAGTCTCCCACCATCGTGGCTAAACAAATTTGTCATTACCTCCTCCTCCTCCACCTGTAAACCCAATTTCTCAAATTTTCCTTGCACACTCACCTGTACAGTCCTCCCATGCAAGGAAATGACTCAAAACTAAGGATCACCATTTTCGTGACAAAGGAAAAGATGTTGTTTTTCCCTCCTCTCCTTCAAGTGACTCAGCCAAGTCAGTATCTTCCCATATGCACTTGAGAGATCATTTCTCCCATGTCATTAGTGAGATCAAGACTCAAGGTCCGACCCAACCTAAGGCTAATTCAGGGAAGTCCAAATAGGACAACAACAACAAAGGAAGAATTCCCTCTCAAAGTGGAAAATATGGTTTTTGATTATTTGTTTATAATTGATTTAATGAAGACAGTGGACTGCTGAAAGTTTTGAACAACAAACGTTTTTTGGATATCGTGGATATTTACATGTTTGAATATAATTTGAAATATCTCTGATATTTAAATTTCAAATTGTGGAAACAATTATGGGAGCCACAAGGAGGCATATTTTTGATTGATTGTCTAATTATGTTTATTTTTGTTAAGAAATAAAAGGGAGTCACAAGGGGTCTCACCTACTAGTTACTATTTAATAAAAAAGACCCTTTATTATTATTATTATTATTATTATTTATTCCCCTAAAATAAATATTAGTTAAGTTTTGGTTAACTTAACTAAATGAGGTAGTCGAACTACTTCAACTAATTTGGAATGGATAAAATCCAAATGAGAAGGAAGAACACGAGGATAATAGAAGGAAAAAGAATACTAAGGTTTTCTCTTGAGTTTTATTGAGATAGTTCAGTTTTCATTCATTCTTCAATTCATTAAAGGCCTAATTCTCTTTTCGACGGCATGGTCCTATTGTAGACAACAAGGTTCAAGGCTGAACCATATCAGTCAAATGTGTGTTTTAGAGGTGTTGATAAATCTTTGATAGTATATGCAGACTTGTCTGTTTATTTATTGAGTTTCATGACTGATAAAGGATATTGAGTAGATTCAAGTGGGAAACAGTATGTGGAAAGTTGATCTAGATTTTAAAGTTCAGTTTTTACTTCTTGTCAGAGTCCTTTTGTATGGTTTTCAACGGGGATTTCTAATTTTGACCTTGGTCCATGCCCTCACATGGATTTTTGTAAGACATGGATACTTTTGATTTCTTGGAATGAAAAAATGAGATTGTTATTCTATCTCATTTGTGTTAATCTATGACTTGGTATTCTTTCTTTTGATCTCCACATTTAATTTTGCAATATGTTATATTCAAAAAATTACATAAAAATGTTATATTTTGCAATAATATTTTATTTTAAAAAACCAGCCTAAGCCCTTGTAATAAATACTTGTGGATTGGGAAACACATTTTGAGGCTATAAACATAGGGTAATATTCCCAACTATCCTGCCTTAGCCAAGAAAGATTCGAAAATGCTTGAGTAAAATAAATTCATATCTTTTCTTCAACATTTATTTTGGCGACCATACTAGGGAGATCTTCCATATCTCTCTGGTTGACTATATGCTTGATTATCATTGAGTATATTTATATTTCTAATATTTATTCTTTGAATGGTTCTTTTCTTCATGACTGTACCTGTTACAAGGAAACCCAATATTGAGCCTGATCTTAAAGATCAGACCAACATTTCTTTAACGTTTTTTAATACCGTCTTAGAGACCCCTAATACCCAAGTTGAGCTTGGACACTCATGGTAATTGATTGAAAAAGATATAAGTGTTCAAGAACGTTTAGAAGCTAGGCAAAGACAGCCTAGGAATCAACCATAAATTTCTTTTTCCTACAGTTTTGATCTTCTTTTCATGTCCTTAGACCCTCATATCTCTAGGAGAAGAAGAGGTTTATCACCTTAGAACAATCCTATTGATGACATAGAAAGAAGAAACATTGTTTTTTCATCCCATAAAAGTATTCTAAGGAGAACTTTTTCTGATTTAACCAGTTCGTCCTTCTCTCCCTTACTTATCATTTAGAATATGACATCTAGTAGTGTCTTTGGTGGAATTGGACGTGATTATTCGTCCCAAAATTCAGCCTTGTTAGTGATTGGTAGCTTATATAGTCATCAAATCCTTGTCCAATCTACTACAAACCCTGCCAAAGTCATAAAAAAGTATGGCATTTTTCAATTCGAAGAATATGCTAGAACTACTCTATGGCATGTTTCCTCCCCTCTTAACCTAGCACCTGCTACTCATCCACTTGCTAAATTCAAAGAGAATCTCCCTAGGTTTTTAGGGAATAACATGATCACCACGAATGAACACTTGGTGGAATTTCTAATGCCTATCATAACATAGGTGTTGGGCCTCATAAATGTCACATTTATATCCTCTTTTTCCTTCACTATTCCTTACATTTCATCGTCCCATTAACCTTCCATCACACCATTTCCATAATGATACTTGGGTTTCTCCTTATTATTTTCCATTGTATTCATTTTAGTATTATAAGTGAATTTGTGATTAAATATTAGAAAAATAACATAATTTCATTACATATCAAAGTTGGATGAGTTTGATGATGTGTGCAGGCATATGTGAATATTTCAACAAAGTCAAATATTACCACCTAGACTCAAATTCGAATTTCATCTTCAAGCTTTGAAGATTTGAAGAATATTTGGGACAATCATTCAAGCATATTCAAAGGAGAGGATCATGGAAGATTTGGATGGCATATCCTATCTAAGATTTGTGAGAGATGTGTGGAGGATTTGAAGGGATCATATCTTATAATAATGGGAAAGTAGTTGAGAATGGTTAAGAGAATAGTGGATCTGTAATTATGACACTCTTCAAGACTCTCATGTATATAAGAGAGTGTTCTCTCTTCATGAGGAGCATCATGTTATTCATAATTGGGAGATTATCTTGGAGAGTTAGAGATCATGTAATTCATAATTTGGTCTTATAATTAGGAGAAGGGGATTCTTAGCTTTGTTATTCTTTCATGCTTTGTCACTTGACACTTGTAATATAATTTGAGATTGATATATTGTGTGAGATCACATATGTATTTTTCCATTCAACTCTTCACATGTTGTATTGTTTTCCTATATTAATTTTCTTCTTTCCTAGTTAGTCTTTCAATGCTTTCCTCGATTAATTTCATTTCAGAAATTTAGATTAGATTTGTTCTTCTTCATTCCTGCATATATATTGTGTTTTCTTCGTAATCCTATGAACCTCGGATTGACAAATTAAATAGTTGGGAAAATACTACAACGAAATTGAATGACAATATTTCCGCCTAACATTTGGCGCCGTTGTCGGGGAAGCATGATGGATTGAGGTTTAGTTTGATTAGTCATGCTCCTAAATATGAGGTGACATATAGGTAAGGTCATGTAGGGAGTGTTTCAATTCCTGCAAGTGTAAGAGTTTTTCAATTTCTGCAAGTTTAGCGAATTCAATTTTTGCAATTGTGAAGAGGTTTTCATGTGTTTTAGCAAGTGTGATTTTCAGTTTTTGTTGTTTTTTTGTTTTTTATTTGGGTGTTGTAAGAACCCATTTTTCAATATGATTTGACTATGAGTTTCATCTTGGAACAACTCACTCAGATCCTTGTGAAAGCTGAGATTTCTTCTTCTCAAGAAGAGGAGATCTTGAAAGCAGCCCAGAGCTTAAATAATCCTCCAGAAACGAACGAGGAATCAACATCTGAACAACTTGAGGAGGACAATGAGGAGCTGCAACATGATCTGAGTGAGAGAAACTACGCCAACGAAAGCTATATCGAATGATGGTTTCAAGCGACTACCAGGTTATATTCTTTTAATTTTTCTTTTAATTTTGTTAATTTAGAGTTTCAACAACTAGATTCATTCATTCCTGTAAAATTCCATTATCCATTTGAAAAATTACCAATAAACATATTGTTGTTACTATTACATGCTTGGCTCCACTAGAAATATGCCTACACGTAACCAATATTTAATTCCCAATTAGCATAGAATAGGTAGGCTAACGAATAAAACAACGTTTTTCTCTAATTGTTTTTAATAAGTATTCTCTCCTCCGCACTTCGTGCGACCATGAGGATCAAAAAATAGGGATGATTTTGAATGAATGTTTTTGTGTCCATCATTTGACCTACAAATAAACACAGTAAAAAAAATTAACAAATAAAAACAAAACTAATTTACATGTTGTTACAGTATGTTGATACAACAAAATTTTACATGTTGTTACAACATGTTGAAATAATGAAATTTCTACATACTAGTATAGCGACATTTTACATGTTGTTTTAACGAAATTTTACTTGCTGAAACAATGACGTTTTTGCTAAATTTGCAGATCTGCAAACAATAAAACAATAAAACATTAGATGAATAAAAACAAAATGAATTTTTACAAGTTGTTACAACAAAATTTTACATGTTGTTACAACATGATGATACAAGGAAATTTTACATGTTGTTATAGCATACTATTACAATGAAATTTTACTTGCTAAAACAATGACATTTTTTTTTGTAACAATGATTGAATAAATTTGCAGATCTGCAAACAATAAAACAATAAAACAATAATGTCATTAGGAAATAATAAAAAACAAAATGAAACTGAAACTGTGATTAATTGAAATACAAACCCTTTGTTTTCTGTGCACAATCCAACTACGTCCGCAATAATCTTCTATCTCAATCATTGGATTGAATCACAACAATACTGTGAATTTTGATGACCATCGATCTGAACTTCTCTGCGAGAGACAAGCTCTGGAAATTTTACCACAACAAACATCGTCCAGTTTTCAATTTGTTTAGAGGTAGTTGCCAGAAAACGTAATTGCCAAAAATGCGTAACTGTTAAAACACATAATTTTAAAGCGCATTTTATGATCAAACCGAGGCGAATTAGAAAACAATAAAACATGGGTTTTCTCAGGAATGGAGGCAGTTAGGTAACTCATGAGCGCTTCTCTGGATTTAACAACCATTGGGGAGAAATTCAAGGTTCTTTGGAGCTCCGTTTTGCATACTACGTGAGGGAAAAATGATTTGCTTTGAATTGTTTGAATATGACACCCTCCAACAAGAAGAATTCAAGTTCATAATAGAATATTCTCCACATGGCATGTGATCTAAGAGTCCAATTTGATTTACTAATCATCATTCAATCTTTCAATCTCTTTCACATCTTCATATGGACTCCAAATGTCATTACTAGCAGTTCTGAACTGAACTCATTCTAATAGCTGTAACACATGGATGAAATAATAAAACAATGTCATTGCCTCGTTGTTTTAAATTAAATAACACAAACAACATTTATTTCTTTGTTTGTTAATAATTTAAAAAATATATATATGCTTTTGTTTTTTGTTTTGTTTTATTATAAAATAAAAAAAAACAAAACAAACAAAGAAAAAAAATAAAACAGTTATAAAAACATTATAAAAAAAAATATAATAATAATTATATATATATATATATATATATATAGAAACATTTCAAAATTGCAAATGGAAGTTTTATTTATTCTTGAAAACCATGATCCAAACATGTTACGCCAATGTGTTTTTCTTAAGTCACTTCACACAACAATGGATGATGAGATAAGCATGCAACGACAACAGGTATAAAAACACAGTCTATTTCTTTGATTTGTTGCATTTGCACTTATTTCTGCATAATATGTTTTTCGCAAATCTCATGGTTTTTATGCAGGATTAGTGTTCAAGCTTTTTTAGGATTCGAAGACAATCAAATTTTATGACGAAGTGATATTTTTAAGAAAAACATGTTTGCTAGACAGCTTGAAAGAGTTGTTACTCATCTGAAACATCATGACGTTTGTTGATACACAACAACATTTTGTTGATGTACAACAACATTTTGTTGATACTCAACAATATTTTGTTGTTACACAACAAATTTTTGCACATCTTGATGTTTGCTGATACAAAGCAACTTTATGCACATCTTGATATTTGTTGTTACACAGGTACATTTTGCTGATACACAACAACATTTTGTTGATACACAGAAACTTTTTGTGCATCCTGATGTTTGTTGTTACATAGAAACATTTTGCTGATACACAACAACATTTTTCCAAATTTCATACCATAACACTGTCCCATTTCTTCTTCAAAGACGATTGGTCATCCTGTGTTGAAGCCATCTTCCATTGCCTTAACTTTCATGAATTCACACACGCCTATTTTTCTGAGTTGCATACATCATTTCCCTTGTCTTTTTTAGTTCATTTTTGTCTTTCCAGTTTTCCCTCTGAATAAAAAAAACTCCCTTTCCATGATTACATTTCCTTTCCATACACACTATTGCTACTGAGATCTATCCTTTATTCCTACCAATATTTTTATAAACTCACGTTGGCTGATGTGGGATTCCTTAAGGCCCACCTTTCATCAGTCTTTCCCCATCAACCTCGACAGATTATCTGGGATATAGAATAGAGTTCATTTTGAGTACCTAGAGGCTTTCATGCCTTAATGGCAAGCTCTCTCACTAGCAATCATGGGAATACATAAATGTCCCTTGATTGTTAGATCTTGCAAGTGGCTCGACATCAACACATCTATTCTCACTTCGCAAGATGTACTCAGGTACCTTGACACTCATTGACATCAACGGTGAGTTTGTCTCACATTGGTTAATGGAGTTCATCAATGGCCAGTAATCCAATGATTTATCTTCATGTTCGACATCGACACATTCATTCGCACGACGAGAATTGTACCATCTGTTTTGTAGCGGGTGAAGACTATGCACTTTTTCATGACCCCCTTAGAAGTCACAACAGTTTCATATCAGATCTATGAGAGTACCATAGTTCCATATTCTCATCCTTCCACATGATTTAGCAGTAGCATTTCAGATTCCTTCACTTCCCATGATCCAGTTATTGCAACAACAACATTAGCAGTTCCATTTTCCTGATCCTGCAGCAGTGACACCTTCCATCTTCCATCAGTCATAGTCAGATATTCTTTGCTTCAACAGTTACAACAGTTGCAGCTATAGTGCCAGTCATGTTTTCTTGATCTAATAACCGCAACAACTACATCTACTTTTTGGGTAAGTGGAGGTATGTTCTTTTCTAAGCTTTAATCACACAATTCCTTATATGCCAACTCGAATATTTGGAAATTTTCCTCGCCATTCTCTCTTTCCTTCCATAACCTAGCCTAAGTTGCATGAGGATATGCAACTACTTCAGTTGGCAGGGGGGGACTAAACTATTTCACCACATATTCATTACCATTATTCCATTTTATCATCTCATCATTCCATTTATGATTCACTAACATTTATTTCCCAACGACACTTTGTTGCATTTCTATTGATATATGTATTGGCATGATTCATAAAGATAAAGAAAAGGCTTTCTTATACTCATTAATGATCTCTTATGCAAATTGATATCTTATTATGTCCAGTGAAGTACATGGCTAAATTATTGTAGCAAGAAAATAAATAAGTGAAATGAATGTCGTTAACACAAGAACCAACATCTTTTGTATTCATGGTTGTCACACAAGAACCAACCATAAGAAAATTTCACATGTTGTTACACATATTTTACATCCTAGAAATATTCCTTGTTAAAAGGACATCGTCAATCAAAGCCATAGTTAGAGACAAAAGTTCTTAAGAAGATCCATGCATGGTTGCATGAGGACATGCAACAAGTTGGGTTGGGGGGCATGTTGGACCTCAAAAATCTCATATTTATATCCTCTTTTTCCTTCACTATTCCGTACATTTCATCATCCCATTAACCTTCCATCATACCATTTGGATAATGATACTTGGGTTTCTCCTTATTATTTTCCATCGTATTCATTTTAGTATTATAAGTGAAATTGTGATTAAATATTAGAAAAATAACATATTTTCATTACATATCAAGGTTGGATGAGTTTGATGATGGGTGCAGGCATATGTGAAGATTTCAACAAACTCAAATATTACCACCTAGCCTCAAATTCCAATTTCATCTTAAGCTTTGAAGATTTGAAGAATATTTGCAGCAATCATTCAAGAATATTCAAAGGAGAAGATCATGGAAGATTTGGATGGCATATCCTATCTAAGATATGTGAGAGATGTGTGGAGGATTTGAAGGGATCATATCTTCTAATAATGGGAAAGTAGTTGAGAATGGTTGAGAGAATAGTGGACTGTAATTATGACACTCTTCAAGACTCTCATGTATATAAGAGAGTGTTCTCTCTTCATGAGGAGCATCATGTTATTCATAATTGGGGGATTATCTTGGAGAGTTAGAGATTTGTGATTCATAATTTGATCTTGTAATTAGGAGAAGGGGATTCTTATATTTGTTATTCTTTCATGCTTTGTCATTTGACTCTTGTAATATAATTTGAGATTGATATATTGTGTGAGATCACATATGTCTTTTTCCATTCAACTTGTCACATGTTGTATTGCTTTCCTAGATTAATTTCCTGCTTTCCTAGTTAATCTTTCAATGCTTTCCTAGATTAATTTCATTTCAACAATTTAGATTAGATTAGTTCTACTTCAGTCCTGCAAATATAGTGCATGTGCTTCATAATCCTACGAACCTCAGATTGACAAATTAAATAATTGGGCAAATACTACAATGAAATTAAATGACAATATTTCTGCCTAACAATAGGAGCCAATGATAATGACACTTGTATGCACTTATTTGTCAATTCCCTTGAAGGGAAAGTAGTGGTTGATTTATTTGACCTTCCTCCTAAGATTATTTCCACTTGGGAGGAGTTAGTATATTTGTTCAAGTCTACCCATGGGAAGTACAAAATCCCATCCGAGCAATTATGGGAGTACAATAACATTGCTTATAAGGAAAGTGAAACTATCAAGTATTTCAAGTTGTGTTTAACCAAATTATATAACCAAATTCTTGAACTCATTCACCCTAGGAACCAATCCACTTTCATGAATTATTATAATTCTCTACCTTCCCCCTGCCATCATAGTCTTGAGGAAAATTCCATTGATAACCTTGGTTCCACTCTGCATACGTTTTTAGAGTATGAAGAACAACTTGAAAGAACAGGTCTTCCTAAGGGAGACTCAGTTAAATCGACATATATGTCCACCCTCTTATAGCTTGTACAAGACATGAATAATTGAATCATATCATATGAGTGGAAATGAAATGTACCCTCACTTACCCCTGGGGCCTTATCTTCTTCTTCACCACCCTTTAGGAATCCTAATGAAAATAACTTTCAACCTAAAGCCATCATGCCTCGCAGTTGGTGTAAATTTTGCAAGGAATACCTTGAGGAAAGTACATGTGAGGTAAAGATGACTGCCAAAGATAAAATATTTAGTAAAAGGCCTAAAACTACTATCGTTGTTCTAGATTTTGCAGAGCCAGAGGATGTTATGATCATAAATACTAGGAATAAATCCTATGCTCTGAAAGGTAAATATGATCCTCCTCGCACTTCTTCTAGCTCGAGCTCATATTCACCAGCTGCTACTGTTCAGGTTTCTAAGGCTCCTGATATTCATGGAACTACCTCCCCTCTTCCCTCTTCAAAATACAATATACTCAATCAAATGGCCAATATTAAAGATGATGCTACCCTCCTAGACATGGTTGTTGTCCCTAAGAAGCAAAATCATCTAAAAAATTTCATGGAAGGAAAAGCTTCCATTGTAGCCAACCTCTCTGAAGAGGTAGATGAAGAGGATTCAATTGTAAATAAAGTAGGTGTACATAATTTTAGACACCTTGTAAAGAACCCCTTGTTTTTATTTTTGCAAATATTATGGACAAAATAGCCCATTGTTATCTCATTGATGACGGTTCGAGCCCAAGTGTAATGTCAAAGATTATTATGGAAGATATAGGATTGTCTTGTACAAATGAAAAATCCAAAAGCATGCTCTCTTGTAATAGTTTACCACAAATGACCATAGGTGAAATCAAGGACGTGACCTTGGTTTTGTGCACGCATCCTGAAATAAGGACAACACTTAATATTCAAGTAATCGAAATGCCAGTGAGTAATTACTTGATCATGTTAGGAAGAGATTGTAAAGATTTGATGAGTGGATACCTCTCACTCGATGGGACAAACTTATTCATTCCTCAGAATGGTAAAAACATCATATTTCTAAGGGATGGAAGGATTTCACCTTATATAGAAAGCGTCCCACAACCTAATGTGAATTAAATCGAGGAGGACCTAGGAGAGTATTCCATCTTTGTGGATGAGGAGAACACTACCTTTGAACAAATCAACATAGAATATGGGATGTGGCATATGCACTTTGATGGTTCATGCTCCAATGAAGGAAAAATAGCTAGTATTATATTGTACTCTCATGTGGGTAAAATTCATAGCTTTTCCTATAGGTTATAGTTTTCTTTCACAAACAATGTCATTGAATTCGAAGTGTTACTGCTAGGCATTGAAAATGCCTATAATCTAGGTTGTGGTCACCTTACAGCTTTTGGGGATTCTAAACTTGTTGTAAACCTTGTATGTAATATATAATCCCCTAGAAACAAGTTAGTGAAATGTTACACCCAAATTTTTTTGGAAACTTATCTTGAACTTGATATCTTTCAACATCACTATGTTAAAATTGAATTGAACTCAATGGCTAACAAGTTAGTTGTTTTTTCAACCTCTCCTACTCGACAACTTCTGCCACAAAGACCTAATTGCACCTTTCAAACTTTGTATTGTCCACATATCCCTGAAAATGTAGAGTCATGGAAGGTCTTCCCTAGTGATGAGAGAATATGTTCTCTCATTCAAAATGAACCTTATAATCCTAAGGAAATTATATCAAAGGAATATAAAAAGATTATGAAGGGCTTCACTCCTCTAAAAAGTTCATTTTGCATCGAGTGATGTAGGAAACAAATAAAAAAATAAATAAGAGGATTCGAAAAGGAAAGTGGGTGAAACCATTTACTTGAACATTGGAACACTCGAGGGTCCAAAGAATGTTAAAATAGGTGCCCAATGTTCTGATGAAGAAAAATTGAAGTTCACTAAGTTGCTTGGTGGGTTTCAAGATGTTTTTTCTTGGTATTATGAGGATCTTTGTGGTTTTGATCCTGCTATTATACAACATTCAATTTGTATCAAGGAGGGCATAAAACTAGTTAGGAAAAAACAAAGACCCATTAACCCTACAATGGAAGCAACTATTCGAAAGGAGTTGGAAAAACTCTTGAAGGTTGGGATAATTTTCCCTATTAATTATTCTGAGTGGGTTTCTAATTTGGTTCCCATTCGAAAGGAAACTGGCTAGATTAGATTATGTGTTGATTTTTGTGCATTGAATAGAAAAATTATTAAAGACCATTTTTCTCTCCCTAATATGTAAATGATTTTGCAGCAAGTTGCAGGGTCACAAATAATGTCCTTACTTGACGATTTTTCCGGTTACAATCAAATCAAGGTAAAAAGGAAAGATAAATATAAAATCACTTTTATTACACATTGGGGCACTTTCTCTTATGAACGTATGACTTTTGGATTATCTAATGCAAGTGCCACTTTTCAAAGAGCTATGGAAATTGCTTCCAACGATTTGATCGGCAAAATTATTCATATTTATCTTGATGACTTAACTGTGTATTCTAAAATTGATCAGATCATTTCGGTCATCTTAGAAATATTCTCATGCGATGCAGGAAATTTGGCATTTATTTAAATATTTCTAAGTCTATTTTCGACATTACCAAGGGAAATATCCTTGGGCACATTATCTCTGATTCACAAATAATCATAGATCTCGAAAGGATTGATGCTATCCTAAATATTCTTGCTCCTACTTATAAAAAGGAGGTTCAATCCTTTAAGGGTGTTATTAACTTTGTCTGTAGGTTTGTTCCTAATTTTGTTGTAATGGTCAAGCCAATTCACAATATTCTTAAGAAAGATCTCTCTTTTTCTTGGATGGATGATGTCGAAAATTCTTTCATAGGGATCAAGAAGGAAATCAATTCTGCACTTATTTTGGCAAAGATAGGTTTTGAGAAATAATTTATGATATATACTAATGCCATAGAGGAAGCAATTTCTTCTATCATCATGTAATGTGATGACCAAGTTAATTAAAAACCAATGGCTTACATGAGTCAAATATTTTCAAATGATGATTTTAAATATTGTTTTATTGAAAAGCATGCTTTTGCTCTTGTTAAAGTTGTTGAAAAATTTCACCACTTCATCTTAGGTAATCACACACTAGTAAAAGTCCATTTACCTTCTACCAAGTTTTTAATCTCACAGACTTATATTTCAGGAAATCTTGCACATTGGCTTGCCCAGATTCAAGAGCATGATCTGACCATCATGACTTCTAAAACTATCAAGGGACATGACTCAGCCCTTCACTTAGCTCAGTATGCTGAAACAAGTGAAGAAATTGATGAACAAGATAGCTTTGTACCAGCACTATCTTACATTGACAATCAAATCCTTTAGCTGGTTGAACATCCTTGGTATAAAGATATGGTTTATTACCTACAAAATCAAAGATGCCAAGATAACTTAGATACCCATCAAAGAAGAAGGCATTGTCTCAAATCTTCTAGATATGTCATTATAGGAGACTTCTTGTTTAGGATATCTTTCGATGGTATGTTACTTCATTGTGTGATCAATAAGGAAGCACAAAAATTGTTACAAGAGACTCATGGTTCTTCAAATTATGTTATTCATGTAGGAGGTCATTTTTTTTCTAAAATGATAGATTTTAAGATTATCAGGAAAGATTACTATTGGCCTTCAATATTTCGTGATTCTTATATTTTTTCAAGATATTGTGTCAAGTGCCAGAAGTTTGCTAGGAAAGAACGTCTTTCTTCTTTTCATTTACAACTTCTCCTCTCTGAATTTTATTTTTCAGAATGGGGTTTGGACTTTATTGGTCCTATTAATCGTCCATCTTTAGCAGGGAAAGCTTTTATCTTGATAGCGATGGACTATTTTACGAAATGGAATGAAAGTGTCTCGCTTAAGCATTCGCAGGATGAGCAGGTGATTTCTTTCGTTGAGACTGATATTTTTTTCAGATTTGGTCTTCCCTTGGAAATTATTACAGAAAATGGTCCCTCTTTTATTTCTACTAAGCTGGCCTGGTTTTTAGCTAAATTGGGGGTTAAACATTTTACCTCATCGGCTTATTATCCCCAAGAAAATGGGTAGGAAGAGTCTACCAACAAGAATCTGGTAAGAATCATTGAAGATAAGCCTCGACAATGGCATACTCTCCTCACTTACACCCTTTTGGAAGATCGAACCACCACCAAGGTGAGCACTGGTTGCACTCCTTTCCAACTTGTTTATGGTCAAGAATCCATTCTTCCTACCGATCTGAAACTCTCCTCTCTAAGTTTAATGCTACATGTTGAAGAATTAAATTCTTTTGATTTCTCTCAAAGAATGAATTCACTTTTGTCTTTAGAGGAGTAAAGGACGTTTTCCTTGGATAATATAAAGAGAAGACAACAAACTGTTAAAAGATATTTCGACAAAAGTGTCAAGGCTATAAAATTTAAGGTTAATGAGAAGGTATTGTTGTGGTATTCAACTCATGTTGATAGAGGAAGGCATTCAAAGTTCCAAAAATTATGGTTGGGTCCTTTTAAGATCAATTTTGTCCTGGGCACAAATTCCTATATCCTAAAGGACTTACAAGAACGATTGTTTCCCTATAGAACTAACGATTCCCACTTAAAACATTATGTGGAACCAACTTGAAAGTTTAACATTTTATGGAATGTTTTATGTATATTAGTTTGTTTTATTTTCTTTGATTTTACATTTTTGTTATTTCATTTCTGCTTATTTCAATTATGTTGTTTCATTTTTGCTATGTCATTTCTTGTTATTTTGTTTCTTTATGTGACTTAATTTCTTGTCAAAATAAAATGTTGCATCAGTTTTTCCACAATGACATTATTCTGCAAAGTATTGTTAATAAATAATAATCAACTTACATAGATTTCATGATGTTCCCCTTGAAAAAATCATTGAAAATGTTATTGGCTTCAACTGTTGTTTTATAAGATAGTTGGTTTTATCCCTATTTTTCTTTCCTTTTCTTCCATCCGCTCCAAGATTCAAAAGAGCATATCAAAAAAAAAATCTCCTTTAAGTAAAGAATTATTTTACTACGATTAATCAGATGATTATCCTTACAGGGATAAACCCACTCATACTTAACACTTTCCATGAGTTATTCCCAAATTCTCAGTCATTTTTCCATTAAAACTGCTCACTTCCCCCTGTTGCATAATCATTCTAATGTATATATTCTTGATATGATGCTTACGTGGTCTGCAAAAATAGACATTTTGAGATCTTAATATGTTGTAAACAGATTTCCCTGTGGAGTCGCCATTTTCTGGATGGTTAAAATCACAACGATGAGTTATTCCCCAAAGGATTGATAAGCGTTATTATTTATTTATGATAAAAATATTTAACTAGTATGTGGGACCCCCTTGTAGACTAAAGGTGCAAAGATAGACATGTTGCACTTATATGTTTTTGTTGTTATGATGTTTCCTACACAGTCCTATTCAATTGATGATGCAGTCTTGGTTTCATTTGATATGACAAATGGGTGGTTGATGCATTGTTTCTAATTGTTGTTGATATTTACTTGCAATACAAGGTAGTGCGATGGGTATGAGGATTGTGTTGTTTACAGGTGATATGTTATGTTATGTTATAGCATTTATTACTAATCCATATATGATTTATGAAAAATATAATAAAATGGGAGATTGATCAAAACAAAAGAAAAAACTATGTATAAGTTCTAGAGCTATGACAAAAAGATTACATATAAACCTTGTGACAAATGTGAAATGGTGGACCTAGATTTTATACTATGTTCTTTGTTAAAGAGTTATATGGAGGCACACATGGTAATGTTAACATATGATTATTGTTGAAGTTATGACATAAGGTTAACTTATAGTTATGATATGTTTTGGGTGTCGCACTATACAATGGATATGACATTGAATCTATACAATAGATATGGCATTGAATTATGCAATGGTTATGGTTTGAATTTAATGGTTGATGTTATGTTAATGGGTTGGATTGTACATGGAACTGAATAGGTCTAGGTGAGGAAGCAACGTGCATTTACTGCACGTCACTGCAAACCACCCTTGAACCCATCACCCTAGCATAGTTTCATTGTTTCTCTGTTGGTTGTGGAAGCTCTGGGATTTCAGGTTTGGAAGGGGAAAACTCAAACCAGCTCATCATTTAAGCGATTTTTCACATGTATGTCTCTTTTATTTCCATCCATGATGGAATCTCTATTTATGAATCAAATGGTGACTCAATTTTTTATGGGTTTTGTGTTTTCTTGAGTTTTCGACTGAGTGTCAATATTGTGTTATGGGTTCTCTGTGATTAATGTGAAATGTTGGGATTTTTAAGAAAAGGAATGGGTGTTATTGATTATAAAGTCTTCGCATTGGTTATTGAATCAGTCATGTTGGTTTTTTATGATGATTCTCTATGAAAAATGGTAACAGTGGTGCAACGATCTTTGAGTTTTATTGTTGAGGGGTTTTAACCACTAGTCTGGGTATCAATTGTTGTCAACCATTTTTCCTCTCGGTCGTTGTTGTGATTCATTATCCAAGTTGCAATGAAACTGTCGGCAGTGGTCTGGTTCTTTTTTGCTAAGCCCTAAGCTATTGTTTGTATGGATTTTTATTTACTTTCATTTCACCGAAATATTTCCTTTGTCCAATCTTGTTTTGCCTAGTATGTTTAATAGAGGCATGTGTATGTATCGAATGGATACAAGTTGTGCTATAGAATTATTTTCACGAGAGTTTTCACACCTGCTCCTCTCATCTCTGCTATAATGACCGACTGTTATTTTGTGAAGCCTCATTATCAAACTTTTTTTGAAAATTATTGACCTCTTGGGTGTTTGAAAGAGACAAGGTCTCTATGTTTTCGAGTATCCTTCATTGTTTAAATCAACCCTCGTTTCCTCTCTGCAATAATGTTTTAGAGGCATTTGTGTGTGCCTGGGTTGTTGAGATTGGATTTCCTTGTTTCCACTTGGGCATTCTCTTATGGTTCTGTCAAGATCTTGGGGTTATAAGTTGAAAGACTGTGGTGTTTTAAAAGAGCATGTTTCTATGTTCTTCCAAGATTATATTGGTTTCCTGTGGTTTCTTCTCGGTGGAAAATTTTTGAGGATGTAAAATATTATGAGCTCTCTATGTTTTCTAAAGTCAAGAAGATGTTCATTACCTATCTGCATTTAAATTCTAAAGATCCTGACTTGGAGTCTGACTTGCTTCTACCTTCCTTACCTTCCTCGGGCACCTTCTGGGATCTGTCAAGATTTTGGGTTACCAGTTTAATGATTATGGTAATTATAAAGGCACAGGCTCTCTCACTTCAAATACCCTCTCTTGGTTGAATCTCTTTGTTTCCTCTCTGTGATGAATTTGTTTGAAGAAGAAAAGAAGTATGGTTACCTACAGCTCGAGAGATTTCCTTATAGTAGATTATGGTATTTCTTACTTTGTTAAAACCTAGCATGATCATGATTACATTTAAAGTTTCTAAGGCACCTGTGTGAGTGATTGTTTCACCAAGCATGATCATGATTCTGTCAAAGTTTAAAAGAGATAAATGTGTGTCAATATGGTTTTGTTGTCTTCATATATCTTATGGGAATCACTATGAAGATTATGATTGTTTTTAAAAGGAAGTATGTACATATTAATGCACATGGATATCAATCTCAGGAAAACATATTTTGGGTTGATTGTTGTTTTTGAATCAAGATTATGTCAATTACATTGTCGAATACCTATGTGTATGATAGATTCATTAAATGTTCTTTGGTTCTGTCCAGATTTAAAAAATAACCTATGTGTGATTAAATGAGGCCCAATTTTTGTTTGATGACAATTGATTATTTATTGTTAATCTTGAGTCTATTATTATTTGATTGCCCGGGATGGATATTGGATATGGAAAATGGTCATTGTGCATATTATGGTTGTTTTTAAAATAAGAGATCAACATTAGAGCATGCAGTACTGTGGAATTGGAAATGTTTGCATAGTCATTATATAGAATGCGCAGATTGGTATAGATTGAAGATTTGTGGGAAATTAAATGGTTTTATAGAAGACAACAAGCAATATGTATGCAATATAGGAACAATTAAATGTTTTTGGTCTTGGATGTCAATGATTTTTGGATTGAATTTGAAATAGAGTTATGATAGTTGATTGATTTAATTTATTTTATGAACAATATCTGTATAATTCCCTCTCATTTTCTCACTTTTTCTCTCATTATAAATCCCATCACAATCCCAAATTAATTTTTCACTCCCTGTTCACTAAAATTAAATTAAAAATTTGTATCACAATGATAAAAAATGACACAAAGATATATGGAAACTGATATGTTTTGGTATTGTTTGCACAATGAGTTATTTAATGAATTGTCGAGCAATAATAATGTTCTTAATCCCTGTCATGATATCAATTTTTCACTCATTACAATCCCCCTAGATATCCCATGAACCATATTTCACCCCCTACTGTTAATGGATAAATTCGTGAGTGCGGACACAGACCAATCTCCCTAGATCCACCTGGATCTAGAACAAAACGAGACAGAATACTACTCTTTCCCTAGATCTAGATTATTGAACGAACTAAGAGAAATAGATAGTGGACATACCTTATGAACGCTCTCCTTAAATCTCTGTTGTTCCTTACTCCGCTTCGATGCTTTTGTGTCGTCCAATCACAACAGTACAAACCAATCGAAGTACAAGCAAATTAATGTATTCAATACCTAGTCTATACATGTGATCAAGGAATCATGTAATAAGATGACATCATCATTATGGGAAAGGAACATATTCATGTATTGAATTAATTGAAAGAGAAATATACAACCTGAGCCTTGATGTCGTAGATCTCCTTTCAATGGCTCCTAGTTCTGACACACACACTTTCTCATGCATGAAGAAAATCAACCACATAAGATGATCTTGCTATTGTCCTTTGCTGTTGTAGCTTCAGTCCTCCATACAGTCTTGCACTAATTCTCCAATCAATCTCTTACTAGCTTGCTTCTAATCTTTCTTGTTAACCCTTTCCATGAGCAATCTCCTCAATATATAGTAGAAGATAACTTAGTTACTTGGATAGAGAATGATCCCAAGATATCTGGAAAGTTAGTATTTTGCCAACCATTCGAAAGCCAACTCATCCTTCTAGAAGATTCTATCTAGAAGGATCGAGAACTTGTCCATTTTCCTTCTTTAGAAGCATGTCCGCACCCTGACTTCAAGTACAGTGCGAGAATTTCGCAGTCAAGCTGAAGGTAGCCTACAGGAATTAAGGATTCCCGCAGGTGAGTATATATGCAGCCTGTGAACTATCTTTTAAACTATGCTTTCTGGAAACTGACAAGTGTAACCTTTCTCATGAAAATGTTCTTAATAAAGAGTTTGATTTTCTATTATCATGACACTATCATGACATCATCCCGATGACCAAAAACATGGATAACACCTACTCATATGACAATTATTAAATATTTTTTATAGATTGGATTGCATGGGTCTGATGTTAATTGTTGAGCCAAACTTTGCTTCATATTAAGAGAATCTCATGTATGGTCTATTAAGAGCTAGTTGCTAATAATTGTCGAATACAAGATGAGCTTCTTCAGTAGAGGAATTCATGTCTGAAACAATAAGGGTAGAGGAAATTGGAACAGAGGGCCTAGAAGGCCCAGATTCTCAATATATTTCTATGTCGATCCTCAATATTTAAACCAACTTTTTCAGCTTGGATTTTTCAATTGGATTAGGCAATGGATAGTCCATCCTAGACCATATAGGCCTCCCTTCCAACCCCAAAATGTTCTTGGTATCTCCATGCCTCCCCATGTATATTTGCAACCTGAAGTTCCCGAGAATGATGGATGGTAGGAGATTGTTCACCCAACAGTTTCCCACCATCATGGATGGAAAAATTTGTCATTACCTCCTCCTCCTCTACCTGTAAACCAAATTTCTCAAATTGTCGCTACACACTCACCTGTACATTCCTCCCATGAAACACAATGACTCAAAATTGAGTCTCACCATGTGCATGACAAAGGAAAAGTTGTTGTTGCTCCCTCCTCTCCTTCAAGTGACTCAACCAAGTTAGTATATTCTCGTATGCACTTGAGATATGACTTATTCCATGTAATTAGTGAGATCAAGCATCAAGGTTCCACCCAACCTAAGGCTAACTTAGGGAATTCTAAAGGGGACAACAAAAACAAAGGAAGATTTTCCTCTCAAAGTGTAAAATATGGTTTTTGACTATGTGTTTATAATTGATTTGTTGAGGATAGTGGACCGTTGAAAGTTTTGGACAACAAACATTTTTTGGATATTGTGGATATTTACATGTTTGGATATAATTTGAAATATATCTGATATTTAAATTTGAAATTGTGGAAATAATTATAGGAGCCACAAAGAGGCATGTTTTTTATTGATTTTCTAATTATGTTTATTTTTGTTAATAAATAAAAGGGAGTCACAAGGGGTCCCACCTACTAGTTATTATTTAAGAAAAAGACCCTTAATTATTATTATTATTATTTATTACCCTAAACTAAAGATTAGTTAAGTTTTAGTTAAATTAACTAAATGAAGTAGTTGAACTACTTCAACAAATTTGGAATGCATGAAAGCCAAATGAGAAGGAAGAACATGGGGAGAATAGAAGTAGAAACCATACTAAGGTTTTCTCTTGAGTTTTATTAAGATAGTTCATTTTTCATTCATTCTTCAATTCATTAAAGGCCTAATTCTCTTTTTGATAGTAGGGTCCTATTGTAGACAACAAGGTTCAAGGTTGAACCATATCATTTAGATGCTTGTTTCATAGGTATTGACCTATCTTTGATAGTCTGTGTAGACTTGTTTTTTTATGAATTAAGTTTCATGACTGATAAAAGATATTGTGCAGAGTCAAGTGGTCAACAGTCTGTGGCAAGTTGATCCATATTTTAAAGTTTAGTTTTTACTTTTTGTCAGAGTACTTTTGTATTGTTTTCATTGGGGATTTCTAAGTTTGACCTTGGTCCATGCCCTCATAGGAATTTTTGTAGGAGAAGGATACTTTTGATTTCTTGGAATGAAACAAAGCGATTGATATTCTGTCTCATTTGTTTTAATCTATGAATTGGTATTTTTTCTTTTGATCTCCACGTTTACTTTTGCAATCTTTTATATTAAGAAAATTACATAAAATGTTATATTTTGCAATAATCTTTTATTTTAAAAAATCAGCCTAATCCCTTGTAATTAATACTTGTGGATTGTGAAACACATTTTGAGGCTGTAACATAGGGTAATATTCCCGACTATATTGCCTTAGCCAAGAAATATTTCAATATACTTGAGTAAGATAAATTCATATCTTTTCCTCAACAGGCCCTTGTCATACCAACAAGATATCTTTAAAAGAAACTTACAGAAGGAAATATTTGATCACACACATAGATTTCATGAACTGTAATTTATAGCATTACTCAAGAAACAAGGGTACAATCAAAAGTCTTCAAGAATCAATTCTACAACATAACAATGATTAAATATGTCTATGTATATCTATCATATACAAGGATATATCTTTTAAAGGGAAACACCTGTTACAATGAAAGTTTGGAGATAACATCAAATGACTACACAAATATTACAATTGGTTGATGTATCATAATTCAAGGGAACAACTTCACCCTCATGACATGAAGTGCATGAGGATGAAGTGTATCATTTAATTCAATGAAAAAAGGATGTTAGAGCCAACAAACTCCTTGGACCCATCAAGATAAAACTTGTTCAAACACCCAAACATGCAACTGCGGAACTGGTACCAGATGCACACAGCTAGAACAAGAATATTGGTACTGGATGCACACAGTAAAATATATCAGTATTGAACTAGCATAGGAATAGGTACTAGGTGAGAATAAAAATAGGTACCAGAGGAACACAACATTGGTACCGAACGAGCACAAAAATAGGTACCAGACGAATTGAATATCGGATGAATGTTGAAATAGGTACTAGATGAGTATGAGTTGTGTCATAAGGTCTACTTGGATCAATCAAAGTAATTAGAGATAATTTAACATTAATTGTTCCATTCCAATTATTAATAAATCCCATAAATCATGATTTAAACATAGTTTACCTCATATATACACGAGAATGGATAAAAGACATGTTTTTGAAGAAAATAGGGAACTAGTGCATATAAATGAGGTAAAGTTGGTCAAAATATAAGACAGGATAAGGTGATTAGAGGTATAAAAAAGGAGACCCAGCAAGCACCGTACCTTTTATGTAGACTAAATATTCCCTAATAGGTATGGTGTAATAAATCAAGGCCCTATACATAGCCCATGAGCCCCATAAGAAAACTTTATTGCCTCAAACATTCTATGTTTACTATAGAACATGTCCTAGACAATGAGACCACCATTTGCATGCCAAAATTGAAATGAACATCATCTCTTTCTCACGTGACAAAGATTCCATTTATAGAGCCTCGGTTGTGTCACAAGTCCCCTTTTATGGATCATGATCCCCAGAGACAAATTTTATGTCTAAGATGAGGTCAAGTCCCACATAGTATTCTTACTTTCATGCCATATTTGGATGCATGAGACTTAGAGTTTTTTCAATGTGCCCTTCCACCTCATGAATGATTGATTTTCATCCCTCTAGAATTTCCAAGTTAATATCATATTGTATTTTTTTCATCCATTTTCAAATTTTTCACTACTCACTTTGGCAAAGAAGGATTGATGCCCAAAATATGACAACAACATTAAAATGGTAATGTGATGGAATTGCCTCACATTTTTTCTTTAGATTCATCCCTTTGGCTTTGTAAAATTGAATTCATAGTACATTTTTGTTCTCCCCCTTTGAATTTCTCACTACTCACTCTAATAGATGAGGATTTATGCTCAAACTATGACGACAACCTTAAATGGGTACTTTGATAGAATTCCCTCACCTTTTTATGATGATTGTTGGTAATTGTAAGTGGTGTGTTAACCCACTCCTTCTATCTATTAGGTCGACATGAAGAAACAATGAGGCTAATACAAGAATGAGTATTAACCCTCTACATTTAAAATATTGAATAGAGGTAACACATAATAATATTTAAACTCACACATCCCACCAAATAAAATTGAGGTGGTGTTTGAAGTACTAAGATTACACTTACCAATGGGGAATACAAGGAGGAGATGGATTTCCATTGCAATCCATTTTTAAGGTCATAATTTTAGTCCAAAAATCAATCCTTGTTCATAAGGGAAAACAATGATGAATCTAATTATTTATAAACTATCATGGATATTCTACTTGATAATTTGTATCAATAAATCTTACAAGTTTCTCCAAATTACTATGGGATTATCCTCTAGTATGCAATGTTTACTTATTATTATAATTTAATATTAGAATAATATTTCTGAAGTTACTGAAATAGACTAAGAAATTAATAAAAAGAAGATAAAAAAATCAATACCACATCGTCCACATAATGAACACAATATGTACCCTAGGAAACCAATATGGGAAAACCAAACTAGAAGGGAAGAGACATTCCATGATCGGTTTTTCCCATATATAAAATACAAATACAAAGAAAGAGAGACTCGATATGTAGATGCTGTAGCAATTATGGCCAAAATGGCCACTACAGGGTCTTCTACTCATAATATCCCACTCCTTTTCTCTACTCAATTAAGGAATAAAAAATCAAGACATAGAAATGAAACCCCTACCTTTCCAAACAATGCAATGTTTAGCATGTCCTGATAGACGTTTAGGGTTAGGGTTAGGGTTTTTTCATTCCTCAAATCTCAATTAGGGTTAAGGTTTTGGACATTCTATGATATTCTTGAAAGTCCACATGTGATGAGCTCTACCTGTGTGTAATGGAAGTTAGCATGGCATCCATTCAACACTATGGTGGTCTAGAAAAATGTTAACTTGTGGGAGGCATAATTTCCTCATCGGGAATCTAATAGAGGTAATATTTGTTTCGTTGGAAAGCTATTGATGAATAGAACAATTCTAGACCAACATGAAACTTCTTCCTAAATTTTTGACCACATAAATGATTGTTTAATACCTCAAATGAGATTTAGTAGTGTTGATGCTTCAACATGCCCCAAGTCAGTTGACTTAAGGACCCCCTTTTAAACTTTTAAATCAAGCCTTTTTCATCTAGGCGTTGTTTCTCAAGTCTTCATTCTTTTGATTTTTATTAACAAGTGTAAGTTGTTGACTTGGATTGAAATTTTCTAATTCATGTTTGATTTTCTTGTTTTGATGAACAATCATGAAAGCTTGCATTAGTTGCATTATTAGGATTTCACTTTCCTCACAAGTTCGCCTCTTTGCATGCATCTTAGTTTTTGATGTTTCACTACTTGTATTTAATTGGATTTGACCTATGTAATATGTCTGCAACTTTATCTATGATTATTGAAACTGTCTCGCATCTTTTGCTAACTCAAGATTGTGTTTAAGGAAGAGTCAAAATCGAGTTGAGTCTTTTCACGGATTAAAATCTCTTAGATGTTGATTAGTAATTCTAATATCACTTGGTTTCTTGGAAAATTACGTAACAAAGAAGTAAGGTAAGATGAAAAAAATGATTTTGAGAAAATAATTATTTTAATTAAGATTCATACTTTCATTAAAAATTACCTTTGCAAATTTTTGGTCCTAACCAAAGATGGAATTTTTACCTTCAAACTAGGTTCTCTATAGGTTTTTGTTGATTCCAAACTCAAGTGACTTTCAAAATTCAATATTGACAACCATAACCATGAAAATTCACACTTTATTTTCTCACTAACAAGGTAAGGTGTACTTTCTTGACTATGAACATCTTGGATTAATGTTGAAGCTAAGCTCATGAAAACTCTTTTAAAATCCCTTTTTGTAACACACCTGAACCCTAATCCCTCTCTTAGGATAGTGAGATGTTAAAATTTATCTTTATCAACTCATATCTTTTCTATTTCTAAGGTCCATAGATGGATTCTAATCACCAAGATATTTCCAATGACTATGACCATGCCCAATTATGATCTTTGGATCTAAAGTTACAGCCTCCTGAAGTTTCCAGGCCCTCACTGTCAAAATCCACCTTACATTCATGTGGCATCCACCTGCATTCCTTCCACTCATTCCATATGATGTGGGACTAATGTGGAACTGATGTGGAACCTGTCCCCTAACTCACTACTCAATGGTTCTGACTTCATGAAACCTTTCTTCATCATTGTCGGGGTCTATCTCCCATGAGATATCATTTACCCCAAACTTCCCCGTTCCAACAAAAAGCATTATGGAAGGTTCAATTCTCGTATCTAATGGCCCTCAGGTTCCAATAGTCAATGACTCTGATTGTGTCACTGCCCCCAACTAGCATGGTCATTAAATTATATCCCACCATTTCTTCACTATGGTGAGAAGGTGGGTCCTATGTAGATCCATGACTGAGATTGCATCTCTCCTCTCATTTGACAAATGGATTTCATTTAAACTTGATCCCCTTTTCATTGCCAACTACTTCTCTAGGTCTATCCCTAGAATCCTACTTTCCATCCTCCAATGAACAACTAGGATTCAAAAACACCTAGATACGATGGTCCATATTGTAATCGAATACCTAAGGGATCATATCCCCTCCAGGGCCCATCTCATCCCATCGATCATTCTGTTGGTGACACCTATCACCCTTAGAGGCATGTTAACTACTATGTTGGCATGCCATGTTGATATGATGTCATCATCCCCTTTTCTGACTTAAATGGAACCTATGACAATATACAACATAGATCAACTCCCTCCTATGTACCAATAGACAACTCATTTTTATTTCAATACCTTTGTAGTCGTTAGTGATCTTTGAAAATCATATCCCAACTTCGCCAACCTTATATTCCCTGGTGACAATATGAATGGTACCAATGGTCCATATCTTGTCTAGGTCACTCCCAATAGATCAAATATTCTCGTCTTATTTAACATTCTTAATCATCATTGGAATTCACACAAGTCCCGACACTCAATCACTTCCAACGACAATGCCTTCCCTGAATAAGGGTTGATATCTACTTACCCTGCTGAATCGACAATTATAAACTCTCCCGACTCAATATAGGGTTTTCCACTAATTAACGCTCTAATTTTGGTACTAATCCAATTTCATGGATTCTTTAGGCCTTCCAAACTTCCAAGAGTTCGAAGTCTACTATAATACCATTAAAGACTCCCTAACTTCATCGAGAGGAAGATTCTTGCATGTCTAGCAAGCTTTCCACTTAAAACTGGTGAATATTCTAGGTTTAGGATCTCTCAACCTTCAAACGAACCTCCCTGGAAGCAAGTTACTTTGATCATATCCCTTCTGAATATTTTTTCCATATCCTTCAAACTTTCCTCTCAAAGCTACAAGATCCTTAGGAATACAGACTACCCATACTTATTCATTTTCATAATTTAACAGATCAATAATGACCATGACAAACACATCCCAATTACTCATGGGTTCAATTCATTGATTATAAGAATTCACATTTCCCATTTAAATCAAACAAATACATAATAACATCATTCATGCACAGTTAAACAAATCAAGTTAAACACTTATCTAATCAAGGAAATGGCCACCACCAACTGACTGAGAGAGGACCTATTTCCTCCCAAACTTAGGCCATATTGTATACTTCCTTCCTATAGTATGCCACCCCCATGCCAAGCCATGATACCACAAGGGGAATCACGCAGCTTGTTTCCAAGCTTAGTATGATCCAGGAAGGTTACTCTCCTTCCTTCGATGACCGAAAATTATTTTCCCTCTTAGCACTGAGTTCAGGGTCTCTATAGGTTTATCAGGTAGTTTATCAACTAGATTTCCTATGCGCAAGGGAGTCCCTTCTCTATTGTATATTCCCTCAGAGACCTCCCCTTATGAGTTCCAAATTTTTCTTAGTAAGTACCAAGTAGTAGCCATCTTTTTCTCTAGTCTAGATACGAGTCTTCTCTATTTTAGGGTGATCATCATAAAATTGGAAAGGATCCCTATATTCTTCAAGGAAAGCTCTCTTCTTTCTTCTTATCTTCAATCAACATCGATGAATGCATCAATTTTATGTTCCCTTATCTTGTGAAATCGTCACTCACTCACTCTTCCTCAAAGTATTCTCTCATCTATGCACTACATGCAATGTTCTCCTCCAATACCAGTCTTGACTACTATTTGTTCTCTTAATTTGTTTTTTGTTTCCACCCGTTTGTCTCTTTTTTCTTTTTTCCTTCCCGATGATGAATTTCCACCTTTGGCCTCTTCTTCCACCAATCCCTTGGGATTCCCATGGCTTCCTATAGACATGGAATATTGTTCTAGGATCTTAATTTCCTGAAGGGTAAATATGTGGTGTAATCTATGTCAATTCATTTAATCGAACCCTACCTTCTACAAGAGACCAAATTGTCAGCAGTTGTTAACTGCCTCAAACACCGGTCTTATTCCTCATAATAGTTCACGTGGCTTCATATAGTATTGGGCACATTGGTAGGTGTATGTTTATACCTTGCAAGAATAATATTGCTTGTTAAACAAGATTCCTATTTTCTTCACTAAAACATCTCATCTCCACCTCTCCTTTCCACTTCATCAATTCTTGCTTCTTTAGTTCCCACTTGTGTATCATGGCCAACACTTTCAAGGTTGTTCCCTCTTAGTCCATTTTTTGGTATTTTTATTAATTATAAAACAATTACATGATTCATAATCATATCATATGAATTCTTAGAATAATTACAGTCTTGGGGGGGGAAATGGTGTTACATTCCCCTCCCCCTTAAAAAAGCACCTTCCTTGGTGTTTAAAACACCATGTATATATAGTTATAGATAAAATTAAAATGGGTATGCCAATGTCATGGAATCTTTGAGCTCCCATGTAGCCAAATTTGTTCCAAAGTGATTCCATTGCACCTGGACCTGTACAAGGGCTCAGTTCTAGAGCATTGTTTCTCTCCTATCCAAGATGCACTGAGGTTCAGTTTGGAACTCTCCCTATGGTTCCACCTGCATCATAGTCCAATAAATAACATTATCATGATCATGAACCTATTTATTTAACAAATACATACAGACTACATTATGCGTTCTACCAGTAGATGTTAAAGCAAGTATGTATGCTACTAGTCCTATTCTCTCTAGGAATTCAAGTGGTCCACAGTAGTAGGGTTCCAATTTAGCACACATTTTGATTCTCAGGGAACTTCTCTTAGGTATAAATTGGATAATAACATGATCTCACACTTTGAAATCTCTCTGAGTTCTCTTTCTATCTACATAGCTCTTTTTCTGTCATAGGCTACTTTAATATTTCTCCTTATTTTAACAATTTTTTGTTCCATCTCTTTCAAAAATTATGGTCCAAGTGTGATTCTATCCACTGGGATATCCCTGTTGTCCCTTGACCAAGTTTTGAAGAGTACTTGGTCATATTTGACCACTTTTGGGACTGCGACAACTTGCCAAGGAAGGAGTGCAACACAAAGCAGAAAATAAGGAAACAAGAACTATTTTGAGATCCATTTTAGGGTTTTGGGTTGATGTAACGGGAAAGGGATGTCATCCCATGGGTTTACCCACATTTAGGTTCATTTTATAATATATAAATAGACAATATAGATAGTAAGATAAGGGGATAGTAATGTAATACATCTGTGTGGTGTATGAATGAAAGATTAGTGCTAGTATTTGGATCTGTGTGATCATATGTACCTTAGAGAGCTCTGTGCATGAGATCAGAGAGATAAGTGCAGATTGTTATAGTTGGATGTTGAGAACAAAGGAAGAAGGATCTAGCGAGCTACGCAGATCTTTTGTCCTATGTGAAGTAGGGTTCATTGAAGCTCTATGTTGTAACTACTTGACCAAGATAATATAAAGAAGACTTTGTGGACATAGCCCCAGAGTGGGGGTGAACCACGATAACTATGTTTATGGTGCTATGTGATTTGTTGATGCAGAGCGATGGTCTAAACCCTCATGGTTCCACCCTTCTCTCGCTAGGACCTTCTCATTCTCTCACAGGCCCGAAGAGTCTAAGACTCTTCCAACTCCTCTCGGGAGTTCCTGACCCACATATGTCCCTATATTTCGAACTCAGGACTCACGAGTTCGCGAGTTCAATGCTCACGATATCGGGTATTTCACTTCCCTGAATCCCGATGGTCAAAGGGTCAACGTCCTCGGATATCGGGGGGTTTCCCTATCTTTGAGCTAACGCCACTTGTCAATGCCTCCTCATATGGCTTAACGCCCTAACGCCTGTCCTCCACTTGCACTATCGGGAAATCGCCCTTTGCGATGTCAACACTCTGTATTTCAAAACCCCGAGTGCCAAGGTGCCGATTCTCCGAGATCGTGCCACCTGTCTTCCACTAGTACCTGGGGTCCCACGCTGCCACGTCCTCTTCGGGACTTCGCGGATTGTGGATCCACGATGCAAGAGTTTTGTGATGTCGGAAACTAAGAACGCCGGACCCCGATATGATGGGATCGCGTGCCACCTGTCCTCATCACAATCAACGGCTCTGATTAAATCGAGAAATCGCTATACGCAATTTCAAAAGGAAATGAACCTCTTGCCTTTGCAATCGCCGAAGCTCGAACCCCGATATGCCGAAATTCGATGGCCAGTTCTCTCCTGCGCCCAAGGGTTAAACTCCTTGCAGCTTCTCCATGATCCAACGATCCCTGAGATTTCGCGATTCTCCTCTGCGAATCTTGTCCGTTGATTCTTCCTCTTGGAGATCTCCCGCTCCAAAGCTTCTCTCAATTCGTGCTCCTCCTGGGTCTGTTCCCAAAGTATTCACCACAGAACTATCCCTCCTGAGCTTAATTTTCTCCGACTCCTTCAGATACCTTTACGCTCGCCTCCTGCTCATGCTCGGACTTCAACAATTATCAAAGTGTTGAGTTCTTCCGGACTATGTGCACTCACTGTGACAGTAACCCACGCCTTTCTTTTCTCAGATTTACTGCTGATATTTCAACCTCGATCTGCACTCCACCTGCACGACACGAGCAACCCAATTCGACTTCTGGGTCGATGAGAATAAGATTTTAACTGTGAGCCTCCTCAATGAACTCTATGTGGAGGAATTCAACAGCACTCTATGCAGGAATCTCCTGGCTCAGACTGAGAAACAATTGAAACTTATCTTCCTCTCTCTCCCTCAGATAGAGAATATGATATCCCTGGTAGTCTTCCAACTCAAGCCACCTATTGCTGAGTACTCTGGGTATTCAGTAACATAGTAAAATCTCCCTCAGTGGATGCTTCCTTCGGATGATAGAACTTAAAGAGTTCCTTCCCCCTCGTGTCTGTCTACAACCTTCCTCAACGTCCTCCAGACAGAGCCCCTCAGAATCATCACAGGATTCTGGTCTTTCTGAACTCACAACAGAGTTCTTTCCTCATATACGCTCAATACCCTCTCGGTAGAGCTCTTACAGAACTCCCAGTAGAGGTTCTGTCCACAATAGTGACTCAGTAACACTGCTCTGACTATTGAGGTGTTCAGTAACCCCAAAGTACTCCTTCTTTCTGAGTTGATGATTCAAGGCTTGTACTTCCGCACGTCTCTGTCTGACTCCTCACAAGTTCAGAAGTGCCCCCTCTGTGCACCAGTATTCAGAGTCTCAACACTCTGTCATGCCCTCATGGCATGAAACCTCAAAGACCTCTCAAACCTGAAATCAAACACACTCCCTACAATTACATGATAACAATAAACAATTGCAACATATAAAGAACATACACATACAGACATGCATATAATGACAGACTGGTGCAAGAAAAACTGCTCTGTATTAATAATGGCGAATGCCTATATATTTTACAAGGTGTTCCCCGAGCTCTCTCTTGGCTCCTCTGCTCTACATGCAGATTCTACTACCCAACTCCCTCAAATGAGATCTCCAAATCTCTTTTACATGAGGCGGCTCAATCGAGCGCTTCCCTCCAGGATTTACCTACCCTATTGATTTACAATCAATGGACTCTCTAGTCTTCTATCCAGAACTAGATCTCAGCCGATCTATAATAAATGCCTATCTTATCTACAGCCTGCGCAAATACATGGCATTCATGGCTCACCAGCCTAAGACATTTATTTACATTCAATTCAAATTCAAAATGAGGCTGCGCCTCCCTTTCAGCACTGCATGAGTGCACGCTGACGTGGATGACTGGCTGGCATGGAGAGATGCTCCTGCATCATACTCCACAGCTGCAAAAATCATGAGCTCCTGCTCATGAGCTTCCCCTGTAATTGTTGGAATCCACCTGGGTCCCAAACAAGTCTGTGGAGCTTTTCACCTGCTC
>ML783374.1:253624-282134 GCA_009831015.1 Picea engelmannii | reverse complement strand
CAATAGGGAGATTACTTTCCTGTGATTCAATCCAGAGCTTCAGTTCATTCCAGAAAGAATAGGTAGAATAATTTTCTTTACTACAACACTAAGTGCTTTTGGAATTGAGCATATATAGTGCGCAGCTATCTTTGAAACAAAAGGCTTCCCTGGGTTGATAATTTATGTTTCACTTGGTTGTTTGAAATTAATTAAGCAATTATAGTGACAAACACATGAGTGCGCGCTGACGTGCCTGACTGACTGGCATGGAGAGATGCTCCTACATCATACTCCATAGCTGCAAAAATCATGAGCTCCTGCTCATGAGCTTCCTCTGTAATTGCTGGAATCCACCTGGGTCCCAAACAAGTCTGTGGAGCTTTTCACCTGCTCCATTCGGTTGTTGTTGCTGCCTCTTCCGCTGCATTGCTGCTGCTTTCCTTCTGCTCAACCTCTCCTTCCTAGCCATGTCTGCTGATTTCAACATCAGCTCCATGATCTCCTTGATCGCTTCATCCAGCTTCTCCAGTGGCTGGTTTTTCTGTTGTAGTCTCCACAGCTACCAAAATGTTTGGCCATGTGACTGATCATCATGATCTCCCATGCCATCCTCATCTGGTTCCAACCTCACCTGTTGGATGCGCATGCCCTGCACTTTCACCCTGTCTTCTAGGGCTTCAATCTGCTCCCACAACTCCGCAAGACATATGTTGTCTGTGTCTTCATTCTCTGTTTCTGCAACCCCCTCTGTTGCATTGTTTTCAACTTCATGGCTGAAAACGCTGAGCCATTCCTCAGAATTCTCCTCTTCCTTTTGGGCTTCTTTTTCTGCTGTTAGCCTCAGTGCTATATCTCTTCCAGCTTCCTGGCTGAAATCACTAAGACATTCCACCGAATGCTCACCTTCTTCATTTTCTGCTGCAAACCCCCACATTGCAGTCTCTTCAGCTCCAGTGCTGAATATGTCGAGCCATTCTTTGAAATGCTCGTTTCCTTCTTCTGTTTCTTTTGTTGTCAGCTCAAATGCTGCAGCTCGCTCAGCTTGCTGGTTGAATTTGTTGAGTTGTTCCTCAGAACACTCATTCTTCTCTTCATCCACTTGGGCAGTCTCAGATACTTGCTCCAATTTCCTTTCTTTTCTGACAGTCATCTCCTGCGGTGACTGCTCTGCTGCTGCTGCTATATCTGCAACTGAATTTTCTGCCCCCTCCTGGGTAGACGGTAGGAATACTTGTATTCCCCCAACCATCACAATATCATTCTGACCTTCCTCCTCTATCAGCTGCATCTGCTGATCCACATTCATCCTTGAGCCCACTTGCTCTGTCAGCTCTCTTAGCTAATTCCAACTCACTTCTGAGTTACTAAGACCCACATATGGTCTTATCTGCTCATCCCTGCCCACCTAGCAATATGAGATGCTTCCATCGCTTCCCTGGCAGATTATGAGATCAACCGATCCCATCTTTATCAGCAACCTTTGCTAAATTGAACTCTCCCTTAAGTCCAAGAGACTCTCAGACAGTCTCAGTTTTTCATCCCTGCCCTCCAGGCAGCTTAGTACGCTTCCGCTGCCCTCTTGGGAGTCTTCAATGCTTTCACTGCCCTCATGGTAGTCTTCGAGACCTCACAGAGATCTCTGATCAATGCCCAGCTGGCCATTTGAAATTCCTTGGCTGTCCTCACGACAGTCTTTGAGATCCTCAAGTGATCCCAATTCGTTGCCCTCCTGGAAAACTGGAATTTCTTCTTTTCTGCCCAACCGGCAGTATTTGAAACCATCAGCTGATTCCAACTTATTCGAATCATTATCATTATCGCTATCGAGACTTTGTCCTGTCTCTGGCCAACAGTAACAAATCATGTCTTCTTCTGTGGCATGGATGTTCTCAGCATACCTCCACCATATTTTCAACAGCCTACACTGTCTTATGACCATCAGCTGCTTGACTAGCCATTTCTCTTTTGCCTTCTCCATTTTCAATTCGCGCAGTCGTCTCGTCCTCATATCCTGCCGCATCCGCAGTTCCATCTTCTTTATGTTTGCTTTTAATTCATAGAGGTCTCTAGTCATTTTTGCTTCCTCTGCAAGATTTTCTGCCTTGCTTTCCTTACTATGGCCTTCAGTAGCCATTTTTTTGTGTCTATCTGTCCCCTCGACAGATCTGCTGCTGTCACTCCAACAATCCTGAGTGCTCAGCTTCATCCTCTTACAGTCCTGTTGACTGTCTATGGACTGCTTCTTACCTGCAAGCAATCGCCTACAGAGTCTTCAGTAACTCTGTCTTCTTCCGCTCCTCTTTCTCTTCTTGCCTAAAATATACAAGCAAGAATTTCCGGCTCTGATACCACTTAACGCAGAGCGATGGTCTAAACCCTCATGGTTCCACCCTGATCTCACCAGGACCTTCTCATTCTCTCACAGGACCGAAGAGTCTAAGACTCTTCCAACTCCTCTCGGGAGTTCCTGACCCACAGATGTCCCTATCTTCGGAACTCGAGACTCGCGAGTTCGCGAGTTCAGCGCTCACGATATTGGGTCTTTCACTTCCCTAAATCCCGATGGTCAAAGGGTCAACGTCCTCAGATATCGGGGGGTTTCCCTATATTTGAGCTAACGCCACTTGTCAATGCCTCCTCATATGGCTTAACGCCCTGACGCCTGTCCTCCACTTGCACTATCGAGAAATCACCCTTTGCGATGTCAACACTCCGTATTTCAAAACCCCGAGTGCCGAGGTGTCGATTCTCCGAGATCACGCCACCTGTCTTCCACTAGTACCTGGGGTCCCATGCTGCCACATCCTCTTCGGGACTTCGTGGATCGTGGATCCATGATGCAAGAGTTTTGTGATGTCGAAAACTTCGAATGTCGAACCACGATATGATGGGATCACGTGCCACCTGTCTTCGTCACAATCGACGGCTCTGATTAAATCGGGAAATCGCTATTCACGATTTCAAAAGGAAATGAACCTCTTGCCTTTGCAATCACTGAAGCCCGAACCCCGATGTGCCAAAATTCGATGGCCGATTCTCTTCTGCGCCCAAGGGTTAAACTCCTTTCAGCTTCTCCATGATCCAATGATCTCCGGGATTTCGCGATTCTCCTCGGTGAATCCTGTCCGTTGATTCTTCCTCTAGGAGATCTCCCGCTCCAAAGCTTCTCTCAATTTGTGCTCCTCTTGGGTCTGTTCCCAAAGTCTTCACCATGGAACTATCCCTCCTGAGCTTAATTTTCTTCGACTCCTTCAGATACCTTTGCGCTTGCCTCCTTCTCACGCTCGGACTTCAACAATTATCAAAGTGTTGAGTTCTTCCGGACTATCTGCGCTCACTGTGACAGTAACCCACGCCTTTCTTTTCTCAGATTTACTGCTGAGATTTCAACCTCAGTCTGCACTCCACCTGCACAACATGAGCAACCCAATTCGACTTCTAGGTTGATGAGAATAAGATTTTAACTATGAGCCTCCTCAACGCACTCTATGTGGAGGAATTCAACTGCACTCTATGCAGGAATCTCCTGGCTCAAACTGAGAAACAATTGAAACTTATCTTCCTCTCTCTCCCTCAGATGGAGAATACGATATCCCTGGTAGTCTTCCAACTCAAGCCACCTATTGCTGAGTACTCTGGGTATTCAGTAACTCAGTAAAAGCTCCCTCAGTGGATGCTTCCTTCGGATGATAGAACTCAAAGAGTTCCTTCCTCCTCGTGTCTATTTACAACCTTCCTCAACGTCCTCCAGACGGAGCCCCTCAGAATCATCACAGGATTCTGGTCTTTCTGAACTCACAGCAGAGTTCTTTCCTCATATACACTCAATACCCTCTTGGTAGAGCTCTTACAGAACTCCCAGTAGAGGTTCTGTCCACAACAGTGACTCAGTAACACTGCTCTGACTATTGAGGTGTTTAGTAACCCCAAAGTAATCCTTCTTTCTGAGTTGATGATTCCAGGCTTGTACTTCCACATGTGTCTGTATGACTCCTCACGAGTTCATAAGGGCCCCCTCTATGCACCGGTATTCAGAGTCTCAACACTCTGTCACGCCCTCATGGCATGAAACCTCAAAGACCTCTCAAACTTGAAATCAAACACACTCCTTGCAATTACATGATAACAATACACAATTGCAGCATATAAAGAACATACACATACAGACATGCATATAATGACAGACTGGTGCAGGAAAAACTGCTCTGTATTAATAATGGCGAATGCCTGTATATTTTACAAGGTGTTCCCCGAGCTCTCTCTTGGATCCTCTTCTCTATATGCAGATTATATTACCCAACTCCCTCAAATGAGATCTCCAAATCTCTTTTACATGAGGCGGCTCAATCGAGCGCTTCCCTCCAGGATTTACCTACCCTATTGATTTACAATCAATGGACTGTCTAGTCTGCTATCTAGAACTAGATCTCAGTCGATCTATAATAAATGTCTATCTTATCTACAGCCTGCGCAAAGACATGGCATTCATGGCTCACTAGCCTAAGACATTTATTTACATTCAATTCAAATTCAAAATGAGGTTGTGCCTCCCTTTCAGCCCTGCATGAGTGTGCACTGACGTGGCTGACTGGATGGCATGGAGAGATGCTCCTCCATCATACTCCATAGCTACAAAAATCATGAGCTCCTGCTCATGAGCTTCCCCTGTAATTGTTGGAATCCACCTGGGTCCCAAACAAGTTTGTGGAGCTTTTCACCTGCTCCATTCGGTTGTTGTTGTTGCCGCTTATGCTGTGTTGTTGCTGCTTTCCTTCTGCTCAACCTCCCCTTGCTAGCCGTGTCTACTGATTTCAACATCAGCTCCATGATCTCCTTGATAGCTTCATCCAGCTTCTCCAGTGGATGTTTTTTCTGTTGCAGTCTCCACAGCTGCAAAAATGTTTGGCCATGTGACTGATCATCATGATCTCCCATGCCATCCTCATCTGGTTCCAACCTCACCTGTTGGATGTGCATGCCCTGCACTTTCACCCTGTCTTCTAGGGATTCAATCTACTCCCACAGCTCTGCAAGACATATGCTGTCTGTGTCTTCATTCTCTATTTTTGCAACCCCCTCTGTTGCATTGTTTTCAACTTCATGGCTGAAAATGCCGAGCCATTCCTCAGAATGCTCCTCTTCCTTTTGGGATTCTTTTTCTGCTGTTAGCCTCAGTGCTACAACTCTTCGAGCTTCCTGGCTGAAATCACTGAGACATTCCACCGAATGCTCACCTTCTTCATTTTCTGCTGCAAACCCCCACATTGCAGTCTCTTCAGCTCCAGTGCTGAATATGTCGAGCCATTCTTTGAAATGCTCGTTTCCTTCTTCTGTTTCTTTTGCTGTAAGCTCAAATGCTGCAGCTTGCTCAGCTTGCTGGATGAATTTGTTGAGTTGTTCCTCAGAACACTCATTCCTCTCTTCATCCACTTGGGCAGTCTCAAATACCTACTCCAATTTCCTTTCTTTTCTGACAGTCATCTTCTACGGTGACTGCTATGCTGTTGCTGCTATATCTGCAACTGAATTTTCTGCCCCCTCCTGGGCAGATGGTAGGAATACTTGTATTCCCCCAACCATCAGAATATCGTTTTGACCTTCCTCCTCTATCAGCTGCATCTGCTGATCCAAATTCATCCTTGAGCCCACTTTCTCTGTCATCTCTCTTAGCTGATTCCAACTCACTTCTGAGTTATTAAGACCCACAGATGGTTTTATCTACTCATCCCTGCCCACCTGGCAATATGGGATGATTCCACCGCTTCCCTGGTAGATTATGAGATCAACCGATCCCATCTTTATCAGCAACCTTTGCTGAATTGAACTCTCCCTTGAGTCCAAGAGACTCTCAGATAGTCTCAGTTTTTCATCCCTTCCCTCCAGGCAGCTTAGTACGCTTCCACTTCCCTCTTGGCGGTCTTCAATGCTTTCATTGCCCTCATGGTAGTCTTCGAGACCTCGCAGAGATCTATGATCAATGCCTAGCTGGCCATTTGAAATTCCTTGACTATCCTCACGACAGTCTTTGAGATCCTCAACTGATCCCAATTCATTGCCCTCCTGGCAAACTGGAATTTCTTCTTTTCTGCCCAACCGGCAGTATTTGAAACCATCAGCTGATTCCAATGTATTCCAATCATTATCATTATCGCTATCGAGACTTTGTCCTGTCTCTGGCCAACAGTAACAAATCATGTCTTCTTCTATGGCACTGAGGTTCTCAGCATACCTCCGCCATATTTTCAACAGCCTACGCTGTCTTATGACCATCAGCTGCTTGACTGGCCATTTCGCTTTTTCCTTCTCCATTTGCAATTCACGTAGTCGTCTCCTCCTCCTATCCTGTCGCATCCGCAGTTCCATCTTCTCTATGTCTTATTTTAATTCATAGAGGTCTCTAGTCATTTTTGCTTCCTCTGCAAGCTTTTCTACCTTGCTTTCCTTCCTATGGCCTTCAGTAGCCATTTTGCTGTGTCTATCTGTCCCCTCGACAGATCTGCTGCTGTCACTCCAGCAATCCTGAGTGCTCAGATTCATCCTCCTATAGTCCTGCTGACTGTCTATGGACTGTTGCTTACCTGCAAGCAATCGCCTACAGAGTCTTCAGTAACTCTGTCTTCTTCCGCTCCTCTGTCTCTTCATACCTGAAATATACAAGCAACAATTTCCATCTCTGATACCACTTGACACAGAGCGATGGTATAAACCCTCATGGTTCCACCCTGCTCTCACCAGGACCTTCTCATTCTCTCACAGGCCTGAAGAGTCTAAGACTCTTCCAAATCCTCTCGGGAGTTCCTGACCCACAAATGTCCCTATCTTCGGAAATCGGGACTTGCGAGTTCGCGAGTTCAGCGCTCACGATATCGGGTCTTTCACTTCCCTGAATCCCGATGGTCAAAGGGTCAATGTCCTCAGATATCGGGGGGTTTCCCTATCTTCGAGCTAATGCCACTTGTCAATGCCTCCTCATATGGCTTAACGCCCTGATGCCTGTCCTCCACTTGCACTATCGGGAAATCACCCTTTTCGATGTCAACACTTCGTATTTCAAAACCCTGAGTGTCGAGGTGCCGATTCTCCGAGATCGCGCCACCTGTCTTCCACTAGTACCTGGGGTCGCACGCTGCCACGTCCTCTTCAGGAATTTGCGGATCGTGGATCCACGATGCAAGAGTTTTTTTATGTCAAAAACTCTGAACACCAAACCCCGATATTATGGGATTGTGTGCCACCTGTCCTCGTCACAATCGACGGCTCCAATTAAATCGGGAAATTGCTATTCACGATTTCAAAAGGAAATGAACCTCTTGCCTTTGCAATCGCCGAAGCCCGAACCTCGATGTGCCAAAATTCGATGGCCGGTTCTCTCCTGCGCCCAAGGGTTAAACTCCTTGCAGCTTCTCCATGATCCAACGATCCCCAGGATTTCGCGATTCTCCTCCGTGAATCCTGTCCGTTGATTCTTCCTCTTGGAGATCTCCCGCTCCAAAGCTTCTCTCAATTCACGCTCCTCCTGGGTCTGTTCCCAAAGTCTTCACCACGAAACTATCCCTCCTGAGCTTAATTTTCTCCGACTCCTTCAGATACCTTTGCGCTCGCCTCCTGCTCATGCTCGGACTTCAACAATTATCAAAGTGTTGAGTTCTTCCAGACTATGTGCACTCACTGTGACAATAACCCACGCCTTTCTTTTCTTAGATTTACTGTTGAGATTTCAACCTCGGTCTACACTCCACCTGCATGACACGAGCAACCCAATTCGACTTCTGGGTCGATGAGAATAATATTTTAACTGTGAGCCTTCTCAATGCACTCTATGCAGAAGAATTCAACTGCACTCTATGCAGGAATCTCCTGGCTCAGACTGAGAAACAATTGAAACTTATCTTCCTCTCTCTCCCTCAGATGGAGAATACGATATCCCCGGTAGTCTTCCAACTCAAGCCACCTATTGCTGAGTACTCTGGGTATTTAGTAACCCGGTAAAAGCTCCCTCAGTTGATGCTTCCTTCGGATGATAGAACTCAAAGAGTTCCTTCCTCCTCGTGTCTGTCTACAACCTTCCTCAACGTCCTCTAGATGGAGCCCCTCAGAATCATCACAGGATTATGGTCTTTCTGAACTCACAGCAGAGTTCTTTCCTCATATACGCTCAATACCCTCTTGGTAGAGCTCTTACAGAACTCCCAGTAGAGGTTTTGTCCACAACAGTGACTCAGTAACACTGCTCTGACTATTGAGGTGTTCAGTAACCCCAAAGTACTCCTTCTTTCTGAGTTGATGATTCCAGGCTTGTACTTCTGCACATCACTGTCTGAATCCTCACGAGTTCAGAAGTGCCCCCTCTGTGCACCAGTATTCAGAGTCTCAACACTCTGTCATGCCCTCATGGCATGAAACCTCAAAGACCTCTCAAACCTGAAATCAAACACACTCCCTGCAATTACATGATAACAATACACAATTGTAGCATATAAAGAACATACACATACAGACATGCATATAATGACAGACTGGTGCAGGAAAAACTGCTCTGTATTAATAATGGCGAATGCCTGTATATTTTACAAGGTGTTCCCTGAGCTCTCTCTTGGCTCCTCTGCTCTACATGCAGATTCTACTACCCAACTCCCTCAAATGAGATCTCCAAATCTCTTTTACATGAGGCGGCTCAATCGAGCGCTTCCCTCCAGGATTTACCTACCCTATTGATTTACAATCAATGGACTGTCTAGTCTGCTATCCAGAACTAGATCTCAGCGGATCTATAATAAATGCCTATCTTATCTATAGCCTGCGCAAAGACATGGCATTCATGGCTCACTAGCCTAAGACATTTATTTACATTCAATTCAAATTCAAAATGAGGCTGCACCTCCCTTTCAGCCCTGCATGAGTGCGCGCTGACGTGGCTGACTGGCTGGCATGGAGAGATGCTCGTGCATCATTTGTTCTTATGTGGTTATCTCTCTCTCGATTAAGTTCTTGATGTGATTGAGTATTTCTAGTTATGCTTTGTGTTGATGTTGTATGAATGAATGTTAGATCTGATACATAATATGCTTAGTGCTTAATCCATTGAGTAAAACCTATTTATCATTGCTAACTGCTAGATCTGAGTAATTACTGTGATGCTCTATGATTTCTGTGAAGTGTATTAATGAATGCATTTTAGGAAATAACTGATGCTAAGTGCATTGTAAGCAAGATAATCACATATCTGTGTCCCAACTAAGGTTGCAGACACCTGATTCCTGCAGCCACCCCTACCTCTACCTCGACTGAGACTTCATCTGCTTCACAGATGTTGTCGAAAGGGTCAATATTTAGGGTTTTGTTGGTTCTCTCTTGAGTGTTGAACCCTGGTTCTACCCCTATGCCAACAAATGGTTCTATTGCTGAGACAGGAACTATGATTGTTGGGAACTGAAGAAGAAGAAGCTTTGTGTGAAATAATCTCTATGCATAGATCTGTTTCCCTAGTGCGTAGTGTTCTATTTGACCTGTGAAGATTTGTGCCAAGAAAGAGGTCAGATTTGAAGAAAGAGAGGTCAGATCTGAAGAAAATAAGTCAGATCTATGAAGAAAGAGGTCAGATTTGAAGAAAGAGAGGTCATATCTGAAGAAAATAAGTCAGATCTGTGAAGAAAGAGGTCAGATCTGCAATAGAAAGGTAAGATCTGTGAACTCTATGCCCCGATAAAGGTAAGAATAGTTAAAAGTCTTAGATATGGAAGCTTTGTACTCTGTAGAAGTAATATAAGTGAAATTTTTGTTTCTAAAGCATAGATCTAGGTATGTTTGATAGATTTTGTCATAGCTTCAAAACTAAGGCATTGTTAGATGAAAGAAAGTTTGATATGAATAGATCTGATAAGTATAGTGATAGATATGTTATACGTATGCATAGAAAGAATGTCTGGACTAACAAGTGGATTCAGGATCCTAGAAAAAAAAATTTGCAGGCTAGCTACCATGATCCTAGTGCGCAGTACAGAAGAAGTTGGGGATCATTTAAGAGAAAGAGAGGATTAACTCTCTATTACAGTTGCATAAGATTGTGACATCTTGCTAAGGAATGCACTGGTAGGAGATCTAGTTGCCTCTGTTGTAAGGATATGGACCATGAAGTAATGGATTTCCCTAGAATGATTGCTAGGCTTGAGAAGATGAATATGGAACAGGCAAACCTCGAGGGAGATCAAGAGACCAAGATTATAGCAAAACCCCATAAGGAATAAGAAAATATATTACTAGAAATGAAAGATACCTTGAATGACCACCAACATGTTAGGTTATCAGAGATCTTAAAAGAAAAGGAGAAAATCGAATCAAGAATAGGGGACTTTGACATTGATTGTACTCCTGATGAATAAACACAAGTAAACATTATGCCAGAAAGAACTTGGGAAGCTACAAGAAATCCTGTCATGACCCCTTCCCTAGGAGGAAAAAGTTTCTTCTCGACAGAGGAAGAATTTGAGATCATTAAATTTGCTGAAGAAAACGCCCTGTTTACCATGCTCATAGGGAAACCCTATATTGACAGAGAACAAGCCAGATGAAGGGAAGAAGAAAAATTTTTGGAACAGAAGAAACAAGAATTAAAAGACTTTATGACCAGAAGGATCACACACTTGATTGAAAAATAGAAGAGCAGATCGCAGATATTTAATATTAGTACATCCGATGGAGAAGATAAGAGAACACTTGAGGATCCACAGAATATCGAGTTACCTATTGTTGATATAGAAGAGGTATTATCAAGAAACCCTAGGAAATATTTTCCACAACGCGAAGTAACTAAGACCACAAAAGATAAACATCAAAATGGTAAAAGCATTACTGAGACAAAACTCACCGGGAAGAAGGCTAGGAAGTTAAGAAAGAAAAGGGCTAATACTGTAACATTACAAGAGGTTATAGAGTACACTTCACAGCAAGAAGAGTTGCAGAATTGGAGCTTCACCAAGATATTAGAAAAACGACATAGAGTACTTTGCCATGATGAAACAATATAGCCGTTGGAACCGATATACCCAGTCAACCGCCGCTCCGAATGGATTGAAAAGAATTTATGGGTTACCATTAGACCGTTGGACCTCACCTTAATGGATAGATCAATGGTCATGGAATTTCAATATCCATTGCAAGTATTCCATTACAGATTTACTTACTTATTCCATCGCACCATGGTTGGAAGACACTTTTTCCAATTGAGAACTTGAAATGACAAAACAACCGCATTGTGAAACAGTGATTACTCCAACTTTACTCTCTATCTGATTATGGTATCAACAGTCCATTGAAAACCCGAGACAGTGATACCGAGCTTACATGTACGACAAGCTTAGTGCAACAGAAGAATAGATGAGAGAAGTACTTGCTAGCTTAAGAACATAGACAGCTATGTTGGAAAGAGGAATTTCCACCAGAGTCCAAGCCTTGCCGTTGAGAGGAGTGTCAACCTCCCCATCAAATACTGGGGCTGGAACATCCTGAGCCAATGAAGAGGAGATAACTAAGCATAGAAATGACGTAGCCAAAATGAGGATAGTGCCAACCATTCTACCTGATTACATTCCCCCTTTATGTGGTGAGATTAATAGGGACAGTGTCCCTCAAGACTTTGACTACACCCTAATCACTGCATATCTACCGAAAGGAGTTCGAACCTACCATGCAGATCAAGACAAGGTTATAACGGTGAAGTGATGTGACTTCAACCTGGGAGACCATAAATCCTATAGCATGCTCACACCATATAAGTACTTAAAAAATACTAAGGGCCACAATCCAAGGATCATCCCTCAACAATGGACGATGAACCTTGCGCAGTCTACTCTTCTCAATGTCATGGAAATACCGCACTTTGAAAGACATCAGGAGATGACTTCTTGTGTGAAATTGTTTCTAGAAAGTTACCATGGAGGATACCTGTGGTTGAAATGTTGCATAACTATTGATCCTGCATTGATCAATAGGATTATTGGGCTTAGCATGCAAGGCCCTGATCCCCATGAGTACTACCGTGGGAAGAACACAGACCACGCACTTTCACAGAAGATTAAAGAGGCATATGGAAATGCTGAAAAAGGTGCACAAGGTTACAAGGTAGCCTCTATCGAGAGTGGCGCAATGCGCCTCGCATTTCAGCTGATAGCAGAGAAGTTGGTCCATAAGAATATACCTACGCAAGTATTAGGATTCGTAGTGGACCTCACTAGAAAATGCATAGAAGGACTCCAGATGAATTGGGCAAATTATTTGGTCAATCAACTAACGATTGACTGTAGAGAAGCCCAGGACCAAGGGAATAAGTTCCATTTCAGCTAGTTGTTGATATTGATCGCCTTTGTTGCATGGGAGCTATCGGAAGGCACAACTTTCCCATACCTTGCCCCATTCGAACCATTAGCTGTGAAGTTCAGTACCTTGTGGTACTCAATGGACATGAGAAAGCAGTGGCAGTCAAATGCCATTTTTTATAGATACTATAACCAACTGAAAGAAGCTATAGGGGGTGCACCTCGCATAACCCCAAACACTTTACAAAGGTTCCAACCTTTGATAAAGTTCAACGTGGAACACCACTTTATCTACCTAACTCCACGCGTTGATGAACAACAGGAATAGCTCCAGTACTATTATATGCTGACTGAAGAAGACTTAGAATAAACCACCAAGGAATGGTCGACAGACCTCCTTGTTCCAGTAGATCTAGCAGACATTTCAGATATTGACAACCTAGAAGTTGCACAAGAAACACCTAGGCCCAGTAAGCCACAGAAGATAAATAAGAAAAAGGAGACGAAGAAAACTAAAGAGGTTCAAGATGTGGATAGTCACTCTGTAAGTTAAGCTTTCGTGACACCCGATCAAGAAGGTAACAATAAATAATTAGAAGAAGTTGAACAACAACCAGGAGATGAAGTCAAAATTACAAAGAAGAGAAAAGGGTCACCTTCGAAGTCTCCCTCTAAGAAGAAAGAAAAGGTGACCATGACCAAGATGAAGACCACATTCAACCCCAATGAATTCAACTTTCTTCTAGCAACTTTGAATGAAGCCATAGAAGAAATTACAGAAAAGAAGGAGGCCAAGCAATAGATGATGTATGACAGAATTGAAGTTGATCTCCAAGTATTATAGTGAGCCCTCCATTATAACCACGTAGTATCCACTATGCCCATGCCAAAAGAAACACCTGAAGTGGGAGACGAGTCAATTCAACTTCGTAGGATTGTCGACCTAGTCGAAGTAAGCCTTCGAAAAGTAGAAGAAGTAACAACATAGGCCACCCAGGCCCTAAAGCATGCACACGAGGAAATCATAGAGCAGCGCCAAGATGTATAGCAAGAGAAGGAGGCCATCCAAGGGAAGTATGATAAAGAATGCACAAATATCCATAAAGAAAAGGAGCAGTTGCTCGTGAAGCAGATCGAGATCGAAGAAGTAGTCAGCAGAGCATTTCACTCTGTGATTGGCTTAGAACAAAAGGTAGAAGAACCCATAGAATGCCAAGTAATGAAGATTGTCGAAGTCATTCAACAACTGCAACAAAGAGTAGTATAACTAGAGCTCCAAGCTATACCAAGTACTCACCAAGAAGAATGTGACCAATGGGAAGTGAATGCCCGAAGTATAGTAGAAAGGATTAAGGAACTCACTGAAGAATGTAAGAAATTAAGTAGTAGAAGTGTGCAGATACATGAGAACCTATCCGAGAACCCTGAATTACATAAAATGGAGTCACAGCTCCAGGAGGCAAATCAGTAGGCAGATGGACTTTAGATGTAGTTGAAGGCCCTACCAACCATAGAGAAAATGAAGCAATCCCATGAGCAACGCATCACACAGTAGTAGATCCACATGATCTAGGGAAAGGTCATGGAAGTGACACAACAACTTCAACCTTTGCAGGATAAGGAATGCCAATTTTTCTTAGAGATTGAGAACCAAGGGATAGAGCTACAATAGGTTGTGATTACAACAGAGCAACGCTTAGAAGGACCAGTTAGTAATGTACTCATTCAAGAGTTTTCCGAGCAAGAAGTAGTAGAAAAGAAATAGGTCGAAGCAGCTCGAGTGAAGCTTGAGGCCTTTGAGGTAGAGTTACCCAGAGAAGAGTGAATCGAGATGAGTCATAGGTGAGTGTTGGGGGCCTGTTGTCCCTTGACCAAGTTTTGAAGAGTACTTGGTCATATTTGACCAATTTTGGGAATGCGACAACTTGCCAAGGAAGGAGTGCAACATGAAGTAGAAAATAAGGAAGCAAGACCTATTTTGAGGTCCATTTTAGGGTTTTGAGTTGATGTAATGGGAAAGGGATGTCGACTCATGGGTTTACCCATGTTTAGGCCCATTTTGTAATCTATAAATAGGCAATATAGATATTAATATAAGGAGATAGTCATGTAATACATCTGCATGGTGTATGAATGAAATCTTAGTGCTAGTATTTGGATTTGTGTGATCGGATGTACCTTAGAGAGCTATGTGCATGATATCGGAGAGCTAAGTGCATATTTTTATAGTTGGATGTTGAGGAGCAAGGAAGAAGGATCTAGCAGGTTGCGCAGATCTTTTGTCCTATGGAAAGTAGGGATCATTGAAGCTCTGTGTTGTAACTGCTTGACCAAGTTAATATAAAGAAGACTTTGTGGACATAGCCCTAGGGTGGGGGTGAACCACGGTAACTATGTGTATGGTGCTATGTGCTTTGTTCTTACGTGGTTATCTCTCTCTCAGTTAAGTGTTGGATATGATTGAGTAGATCTAGTTATGCTCTGTGTTGATGGTGTATGAATGAATGTTAGATCTAATACATAAGATGCTTAGTGCTTAATCCATTGAGTATAACTTGTTTATCATTACTAAGTGCTAGATCTGAGTAATTACTGTAGTGCTTTGTGCTCTCTATAAAGTGTATTAATCAATGTATGTTAGGAAATAATTGATGTTAAGTGCGTTGTAAGCAAGATAATCATAGATATGTGTCCTAGCTAAGGTTGCAGACACCTGAGTCCTGCAACCAACCCTGCCTCTACCTTAGGTGAGACTTCATCTGCTTCACATGTGTTGCCGAAAGGGTCAATAGTTAGGGTTTTGTTGGTGCACTCTTGAGCGTTGAACCTTGGGTCTGCCCCTATGCCAACAATCTCAATTGATTGGAACTCTAAAATTCCTTCCATACAAAACCTCAAACCAGCTCATCTTCAATGATTCTTGATATCCATTGTGTAGGAAAACTCTACCAAGGGTATATACTCTTCCAACTGCTTGGGCTAGTGCATAACATGAATCCTCAATATGTCTTCCAACACTCTATTCACTCTTTTAGTATGACCATGTTTTTTAGGATGGTAGGTAATTCTAAATTCCAATTGTGTTCCCAAGACTGTAAACAATCTTTTTCAAAAACTTGAGGTGAACTTGGAATCTCTATCCGCAATTATGGTCATGGGAAAACCATGTAATCTGGCAATTTCCTTGATAAAAATGTTAGCAACACATATGGATTTGAAAGTAGATTTGATAGAGATAAAGTGAGATTCCTTGCTCAACTTATCTACTAAAACCATGATCACATAATGCTTCTTGATTATCTTCGGAAAACCTATAATGAAATCCATGGAGATTGTCTCCCATTTCCATTATAGGATTTGAAAAGGATACAATAGAATTTTAGGATACTTGTGCTCAACCTTCACCTATTGGTACTCTAATCACTTAGCAATGTACTCATAAATTTCATGCTTCATTCCAGGGAAATAATATAGTTTCCTCACTATTGTTAAAGCATATTTTGATATCCAGGGTGACCTACATAAGATCTTTTGTGGAACTCATCCATAATCAAATGCCTCAAATTTTTTGAATTAGGTATATACAACCTGTTGTTATACAAAAATAGATTATTATTGAGAAAGTGTTGTCAATGATGTCAAAATGGTTGTGTGTGTGTGTGACAATGAGTGATGAGTCATTGATGTCAAAGTGACTGCTATATTGATGATGTGGATATAGGCATTATTGAGATCATTGGTTGAGTGATGTATTGTAGCTACCATTATGTGCATATCCAACATGTTTATCTATAGGAATTCATAACTCCGGTAATAATTGTTGAACTAAAAGAATTCAAGATTCCAATAAAAATTAAAATTTTGGTAACACGTGTCAACTGCAGGAATTCAAGATTCCAATAATAACTAAAATTTTGGTAATAACATGTCGACTACAAGAATTAGGGATTCTAGTAATAACTAAAATTATGGTAATAACATGGCAACTGTAGAAATTCAGGATTCCATTAATAATGTGTTGATTATAGGAACTTGATATTCGAGTAATGAAGTATTGGTAATGATTGGCTAAGGAAAGGATGTGATAACATTGACTTTGTCAAGATGACATTAGTTATTTTTTTTGGTGTTCACACACCAACTATTATTTATGGAAGGAAATCTAAAATGGTCTATTGATATGGTCAAGGTATTGATGTGGTTAAGAAAATACTATGGGTTTACACCATTGTATTTATTTTCTACGAGCAATGAAACCATGGTAAAAATGTATAGGATTTAGTATACATACTTTGTAAATATGAAGAGTAGGGTGTAACAATGAATGATCATGAGGGGGTTAATTTGATTTAAGACAAATGAGAATATTAGATAAGTAAGTGGTTTGTGTGAGAAAAGGAAGAGTGCAACAATGCTGGAAACAGGATGCTACAAGAATATGTAGTTATAAGAAAGTTTCTACAATAAATAGGAAACTACAAGAATATTTAGTTACAGGAGAGATTCCATAATAAAAAGGAATATATGAATATGCAGTTGAAAGAAATCTTTTATAGTAAATAGGTAGCTACATGAATATGTAGTTACAAGAATGTTGCTACAGGAAATAAAAAGTCACAAGAGTCAGCAATTACATAATTGCATTTACAAAAAATAATTTGTGACAGATGTGTGTTGGAGTTACTACACACACACCTAGGATTTATTTTTCCTAAGGTTTTTCCTTGTTTATAAGTCATAATTAGTCATTTATACAGTCTTCTATTTTTTAGGAGAGAATATTCCACCTGGAGAATATTATCTTCGGTTGACACTTCAGTTTGACTAGTTGAGTTGAGTCTAGATGTTGCATTGGTTTTATCACCATGCAACATTGGGATCATAAAAATGATAATGAAAACTTTCATTGGGATCATCACCTAACTAGTGCATTACCCTATATTCCTTGATCTACTCCTCACTACACTATGTTCATTCAGTTAACTGAAGACTGGTTGACGAGTTAATTCAATTAGGTGGCAGTTCACTCCCGTAACTTCCTGAGAGACTAGAGTAGGTCGCAGTTCACTCCTGTAACTATTTGTGTGTGTCCATATCACTCTATACCAAAACTATGGCACATTTTTTATCCTCGAGTGTGCATTCATTGAGTTATATAGAGTATATTATGTGTAAATTATTCATTATTCATTACGGTTAATGAGAATTCTTCTATTCTTTCTCTCCTTCTTCTTTCTCAAATTCTCTCTACAAATGTATGTAGTATTTTCTAGCTAGATCCATTATGTGCATTTTCAACACATTTACATGGTATCAAAGATGAAGGAATGATAAGAAAAATATACACCATAATTGTTTGTAGGTACAAACGATTGAAGACAGTGGAAATATGGACTTCCAAAAAAAATCATTCTTACACCTTACAACTACTTTGCATGAAGGAGAAAATAGCCATACATATTTGAACCAAAGGATTGTACATGTTAACCTTGAATACATATATAGTACCTACATAATCCATAGAAAAATCCAAGTACTTGAATCGAATGGATGAAGCACTCGAAACAATCTAGAATCTGCATGCATCCAAAAAACAAAAAATATCTAATGACTTAAATACTTGAACAAAACAACCTTGGAGATCGCATCCCAGAGGGTGCAAGGAAGAATAATCCAGAAGATCAAAATCCCAAGAAAGGCAATTCTAGCCATGCCTTGATTTTCATCAACTCCTCTCTCGATGCTTGGATAATAGATTCAAGAGAATCACATCGCATGGCTGCCTCAAAATAAGTATATTATTCACTGGATGCATGAAAAGGTCCTCCTATTCTGATGGGGGACAACTCTTTAGTCGAAGTCACCAACGAAAGCTTTGAGAATGTGTGCACATTCCCAAAATTTCCATCAATGATGACGTCCCTCCTCAACCCGCAGGTCGGAAGGTCACGTACACAGGATCTTCTGTCTTACACTGGCCTGAAGAGCTCTCAGAAATGGCTCCTCTATTTCCCTTTTGGGAAACCTTCACCCACAATTAACTTCGAGAAATTCCCCCTTATACTTCGGGAGATCGGACTTCACACTTTTGTGAATTCAGTGGTCAAGCACCCTATCTCTCAATCTCCTAAAACTCGAAAATAGTCAACGCTTGAACTTTTCTCTCTCTATTTCGGATTTCTCCTTATCACAATTTTGACGATTGCAATGTCAAGAAACTCGTTCCCTCGATTCCTGAAACCTGATTTACCGAAACTCTGACGCGCCCAAAATCTTTGAATTTTTAATAGCCCCTCATTCTGTTGGGACTTTGGACTTCATGATTTAGCGAATCCTAATGTAGAGAATTTGGGTCTTCACCCCACGAAACCCTAAAATGGTCAACAAAGTTTGACCTCTGTGTTGCTAGTGTGCCGCCTATCCACCCTGTTGATTCTATAGACCACACAATCCTCTCATCCCTTTGGGACTTCGTGTTTCATGATTTCGCGAGTCCTGTCACCAAGATTATGGGACTTCCACTCGTGAAACCCCAAAATAGAAGTTCACGAGTAAATCCAACGACTCCTATGGCTTGAATCTACGAATCTACTTCTGTTGAGCTTGAACCCCTTGGAAGCACTCACTGTAACTTCCCTTCCCCTCCGTGAGATCTAACAACTCATGGGACTTCGTGAATTCTCCACAGAGAATTTTGACCATCCATTCTTTCCTTCACAAGGACTTCTGCAACTTTGCACCAAGTGGTTTTCCCACGGTACTCAACTGCTTGTGACGAAAACTTGCAACACCTTCTCACTGTTCCAATGTGCGAACTTCCTATGCTTCCTTTGATGACTGTGGGGACTCTATCCCTCCTGAGCTTTCTCCAACTCTGAGTCTTGAAGAAGACTCTTGCACACACTCCTTGCGGCAAACCTCCAAACACTTCCAAGTATTGAACTTCCCTCGACTCTGTGCACTCCTACAGTAGTAGTCTCTCAAAAAATCATTCAATTTACCAAACCTGAACCTCTACTCAGCCTGCGCACACCTTGCACGGCTCCTGTGCCAACTGCACTTCCGAGGGAACGAGAACAAAAGATATATTTCCTGATCTTTCAAAGACAAACCTTTGAACCCATTGTCAATGCACTCCTTATGGACGATTCAACTACACTCCTTGCAGGAACTCTTGCTTAGATAGAGAAACAATTGAAACTCATTTCCCTTACTCTCTCTCTCTCTCAAATTTCAAACATTCAACAAGAAATTATTCATACATAGCATAAAATCAATTGCATGACAGAAAGAGTAAAACATTCATGAGCATAACATTCAAAAATGCATACATAGAGAATATTTGAACACCATGAGTCTGAATCAAAGCCTTCTTGTACTAATCCAGAACTTCTATACATGGAATTCAACTACACAACTCTCTGCTTCTTCTCTTCTATTTTTTTTTTCTATTCTTCTATCCTACAATAATACAATGAGGGTGTCTATATTCTGGTTCCCTCTCTCATTCTAAACTATCTAATCTAGAATTAAATTATATCTACCTGCATTAACTATCATAAATGCCTTCTACCTACTAAGGACGAGAGAGGATCACTAAAGTTTCGTTTACAATATTACAAGTGTGCTCCTTCTTAATTATCTCATTTAAGATTGGCGCATTAACTTCAAGGTAATTTCAAAATTTGCATTGGGCGCTTCTCCAGCTGTCTTTTATCTCCGCGCTGGCTCACTTGAGATGCTCCTGCATCAATCAAACTTCTCTCCATGTATCAGATGCCAAATTTTGACATCGGAAATAAATTCATATTCACACCAAATTTCGTGGATATCTATGTTGGAAGATTGGTTGTTGTCATTGATGTCAACCCTAGTCATGGGTTTTGGACCGCAAGATTGATAAAGGTATTTGGACATGAAGGACAATCCACATGCATATACAACACCCATGAATGGATAGTATACATCATGTTGTTTCCAGTGGTATGTGGCACATCATGTGGACCCTCATGGTTGAGGAGAAATGAATTTTTGAAGATGACAAAGTGAATTGAAGAAGGAAGTACATGTAGGCCCTGAAGATAATTAAATAAAATAATTACAAAATAAGAAAGTGTCAGGTCGGCCCTAATGTTAAAAGGAAGTGACATAAATGGTATAAATAAACATCATTATACATTCATTTGATACAAGTCGAATTTTAGAGGAAATTAGAAGTAAAGAAGGCCGTATTTCAAGGGAGGATGAAGTCTTTTGGTGATGTGTTCTAAGGTATGTTATTTTCAGGTCATCTTATCATTTTTTCTATAACTTTTTTTCTAGGAAGATTGAGATGGAGAAATCACTATGGTATTTATAAGATATATCAAGGTACCTCTTGTAAAAATTTCATCTCTTCATTCACTATAATTATGGAGATACACTCTGTGGAAGATAGGGTTTGTGATCAGTCCTGAAGCTAGTCAATAAATAGGTGTTATGGTTAAAACAATCATAACTTCTTCATACATAATCCAAATGAAGAGGGACCACTTCTATTGGAAATTGTATAGATTTTAGTTTCTTTTATGTGATTTTCAGAATCAGATGTTAAATATTGAGTGCGAGGCATGCTCTACAAGTTGGGTCTTCTGAATAAACCAGAATTGAATAAAGTCTACCATTCTTTCTATAACTTCCTTTTGGGGAGGATTCAAGGAGTGAAACTTGGAGGAATTTTAGAGAATACATTGATTAATATTATCTACAGGATTAGAGTACTCCAAGAATTGAAGAATTTTAGAAATTGAAGAAGTCTTAGGAAGCATTATCAGGTTCTATGTGATGATTGGTTGATGGTAATGATTTAATGTAAAGTTTTATTATCTCTCATATATTCTTGGATGGAAGGAAGGGGCAAGGATGGAGATTTCAAATCTCTCTTCATATTGGAGGACTGTATCTTCCTCTTGGAGGTTTATCCCTCCCTTTACATTTGGAAGATGTAGCTACCTTTGGAAGTCATTACTTCCCTTGAACAATAACTATTGATTATTTCTCATATATTGTGCATGGTGTATTGTGGTGTATTGGTGTAACTCTTTTACTATTGTTCATTTCTCATTGGATATAGTTGAATGGTTTAGTTATAATTTGAAAAAGGTTTTAAATTGTACTTTATAATGATTCACCCCCCTCTCAGTATCAACAATTGGCATCAGAGCGGGTTACCTTCAGTACAGTTTAACCACTCGAAGGAAGATCCTATGCAGAAATGGAAGACAACATTTCAAATGGGATTCCACCATTTGATGGAAGCAATTTTGAATACTAGAAAAATAGAATGAAAAATTACTTGAAAGCTCTTGGAGTAGATGTTTGGTTCTCAGTTTCTTCAGGATACAATGCTTTGAAGAAATCAAGGACTGCAGCTCAGAAGGAAGCAAAAGGGAACAACAAACTGGCAATAGATACCACCCTGGATGGATTGACAGATTTAGTGAAATCCAAGGTGGGATCATGTGCATCAGAAAAAGAGATTTGGGACAAGTTACAAGACCTTTATGCAAGGGAAGAAGCAAAAGAAGAAGAAGAATTTGAAGAATATTACAACATCTCAAATTTCAAAGAAGAAAATACAGATCAGTTCTTTTACTTTAATTGTGAAGGAGTAGGACATATTGAATTTGAATTTCGTCATCTAAGGATTGAAAGAGATGACAATGAAGAAGAAAAAAATCATGAATTAGAAATGATTCAACAAGAAGATGAGAATCTTAAAAAATTGAAGCATGTTGATATTGAAAATAGCAAGCTCAAAGACACGCGTAGGAAACTAAGAAGTGAATTGGGTAGTTATGAAAAGACAGTTGTAGGCTTAAAGAAACAATTAGAAGACTTTTATAAACTAAGAGAAGAAACCATTTCCTTGAAAACTCTACTCGAAGAAGCAAGAAGAATAGCAGAAGTAAAGAAGGTCCAAATGATAAAGAAAGAAGAAGATTGTAAGAAACTTGAACAAGAAGTTGTCTCATTGAGGAATTGCTTAAGAAACTCTCAAGTGCCAAAATAATTAACACATGTTGGATGCATGGGTGAAACTTCATACAATGAAGATGAAAATACCAACAAGAAGGTTGAAGAAAGAGCTACACAGACAGTTGATGAGAAGTGGACCATGATACCAGAATGAAGGAATGATTACAAAAGAGATGAATATCCAAGAAGACCTCCTACCTTCAGAAATCAAGGAAGCTTCAATCAGTATGAAGGAAAATACAAAAGAGTATATCATGAACCCTAATGGACTACATCACAAAAAAGGTCACTTAATCCCAGGTATAAAAATCTCTTTCTTGGTCATTGTTATACTTGCAAAAATTTTGGACATAAGGCAATTAATTGCAGAATCAATGAAAGGAACAAATACGCAAGAAACATGGATGGTGTAAATAGAAGATATGGAAATAATCATGGATTTGTCAACAGAAGTTATAATTCATTTTACCCATTGATGGACAAAAATATTGTATGCTACAAATGCAATTATCGCGGTCAAAAAGCATGAGATTGCAGATATATGAATGAAGATGTCCCTGTGCCAACCACAGTATGGAGAAGGAAAGAGATTCCAAACAATGAATATTGTCGAATAGCATTAACTACTGAAGAATGTAAAGAAGAAGATGAATGGTACATAGACAGTGGATGTTATTGACACATGACCGGGGATCAAGACAAATTCATCAGCTTGAAGAGAAAGGGTGCCAATGTTGCATTTGGAGATGACTCATTTGAAAAAATACTTGGAGAAGGTGTAGTAGATCTTGGAAGAAAAAATGTAAAAGCAAAGAATGTTCTATTGGTTCAAGACTTGAATCATAATCTACTCAATGTTAGTAAAATGTGTGATCAAGGATACACTCTTACGTTTGATTATCGAAAATGTAAAATCAGAGAAAATAACTCAGAAAGATTGGTTGCAACTGCAACAAGAAGACCAAAAAAAATATACATCCTAGACATGAAGAAGAGAGAGAATACATAAGACACAGAAAATGATTCCAAGTAAGAAAAAGTCCCAAAGACCAAAAATAAGGATGAAGTATTATTGAGTGCCACATGTTCAGGGGGAGCAGCCCCAAAGAAGAAGGTTACCTTTTTCCATTAAACTCAAGGGGAGTAGCCCTAACCTTTGCAATTGATGTCAAAGGGGGAGAGAAACTGGGATCATGATGATAGGGGGAGCAAGAGTGTTTCCATCAATGACAAAGGAGAGATTTTTGGAAGATTGGTTGTTGTCATTGATGTCAACCCTAGTCATGGGTTTTGGACTGCAAGATTGATAAAGGTATTTGGACATGAAGGAAAATGCACATGCATATACAACACCCATTAATGGATAGTACACATCATGTTATTTCGAGTGGTATGTAGCATGTCATGTAGATCCTCATGGTTGAGGAGAAATGAATTTTTGAAGATGACAAAGTGAATTGAAGAAGGAAGTACATGTAGGCCCTGAAGATAATTAAAGAAAAGAATTACAAAATAAGAAAGTGTTAGGTCACCCCTAATGTTAAAAGGAAGTGAAATAAATGGTATAAATAAACATCATTATACATTCATTTGATACAAGTCGAATTTCAGAAGAAAATCAGAAGTAAAGAAGGCCAGATTTCAAGGGAGGATGAAGTCTTTTGGTAATGTGTTCTAAGGTATGTTATTTTCAGGTCATCTTACCATTTTTTCTATAACTTTTTTTCTAGAATGATTTAGATGGTGACATCACTATGATATTGAGAAGACATATAAAGGTACCTCTGGTAAAATTTTTATCTCTTGATTCTCTATAATTATGAATATACACTCTGTGGAAGATAGGGTTTGTGACTAGTCCTAAAGCTAGTCAATAAATAGGTGTTCCGACTAAAACAGTGATACCTTATTCATACAGAATCCAAATGAAGTAGGACCACTTCCATTGGAAATATTATGGACTTTAGTTTCTTGTGTGTTATTTTCAGAATCATATGTTAAATATTGAGCATGGGGCATGCTGTACAAGTTGGGTCTTCTGAATAAACCTGAATTGAATAAAGTCTACCATTGTTTCTATAACTTCCTTTCGGGGAGGATTCAAGGAGTGAAAATTGGAGGAGTTTCAGAGAATACATTGAGTAATATTATATATAGGATTAAAGTACTCCATGAATTGAATAATTGTAGAAATTGAAGAAGTCTCAGGAAGCATTATCAAGTTCTATGTGATGATTGGTTGATGGTGATGATTTAATGTAAAGTTTTATTATCTCTTATATATTGCTGGGTGGAAGGAAGGGGTAAGGATGGAGAGTTCAAATATCTCTTGATATTTGAGGATTGTATCTTCCTCTTGGATTTTTATCCCTTCCTTTACATTTGGAAGCTATAGCTACCTTTGGAAGTCATTATTTCCTTGAACAATAACTATTGATTATTTCTCATATATTGTGCATGGTGTACTGTGGTGTATTTGTGTAACTCTTATACTATTGTTCATTTCTCATTGGATATAATTGAATGTTTTAAGTATAAGTTGAAAAAGGTTTTAAATTGTACTTGATACTGATTCACCCCCCTCTTAATATCAACATCTATGCCATGCAAACCAACTCCATGGTTGCAATCGGTGAGTTAAATCATCAGTCTAGATTATATATTTTTTTCTGAATTCATTGAACCTGATTCTACTTTACTACTTACTTAGGCTGATGAAAGTAGTAGGATATGGCACGAAAGGTTTGGACATTTGAATTTCAGATACATGCAACATCTTAGCAAGAAAATATTGGTTGATGGTCTACCAGACATCCATTTCTCCAAGGGAGTATATGAGGGATGTGCTCTCGGAAAAGACCCTCAAGAGAAATTCGACAAAGGAAAGTCTCAGAGAGATTTTTCACCTTTAGATATGATCCGCAGTGACCTTATGGGTCCTTTTTCATATCCATCCATCAACAAATCTAGGTTTGTTCTCATTTTTGTTGATGATTTCTCATGTTTTACATGGATTTACTTTCTCAGGAAAAACTCTGAAGTCTTTCAACACCTCAAAGATTTCAAAGCCCTGGTTGAGACACAGTCTGAAAAGAATATCAAATTCCTCTAAACTAATAATGGGGGAGAATATGTAAATCATGAGAACCATAATATTTTCCATTTGGCATGGATTCAGTTGCAACACACAGTTCCCTATACTCTATAGCAAATCAGAGATGCTGAGCGGAAAAATAGATCTCTAAAGGAGATGGCATATTGCATGCTACATGCAAAGTCACTACTATAGAGACTATGGGCCGAAGAACTTAATTGTGCAACATAAATCCAAAACAAATATCCCTATATATCTGTCAAGGATAAGACCCCCTATGAGGCTTCTAGTGGCCTCAAACCGAAAGTGACCCACTTTCACATTTTCGGTTCACATGCATGGGCCCAGATTCCCTCTGAAAAGAGGAAGACAGTTGATCCATAGAGCACTGAGTATATTTTTTTTGGATACCCTGAAGGTGTGAAGGGATATAGGCTTATTGATTTTTCCTCGAACTGACTCATAATTGAATGTAGTGTCCAATTAAAGGAAAGTGTCTCACATGCAGACACCTTCATTCTTCCATCTCTCTGAGATGATGATTGTGCACATGTGGACTATTCTTCAGACAATTTTTTTTATTCATAAGACTCAGATGATTCAGATTCATATTCAGTACAGTCAGATGCAGATTCAGAGCATGTAGATGTAGTTGCAGAGCTAGAGAAGAGGCCCAAGTGGGCATAGACTACTCTTCAGGATGCAGGGGATATCATTGGTGATCCAGCCAATACTAGGAGGAATCGATCTGATTTCAAGGAGCTTCATGTTGCACTCACCTCCATTGATCCATTTCCCTCCAGGCATATTTTCTTAGTTCAGTCTTTATATCCATAGTCTTATCACAAGGCTGCTTAAAATCCCTTTTGGGAATCCCCCATGTAGGAGGAGTACAACTCCCTCCTCAAGAACCAGACTTGGGATTTGGTTCCCCTTCCTTCTGGGAGGAAATGTGTAATGTCCCTGACCATCAACCCCATGGTCAGGTAACAATACTATGTAGAAAATTCTTGTAAATTTATATATAACATGCATATTAAATCTAATTAACAGATTTATGGAAATTTAACCAACAATACAGAGTAATCACAGTATTATTATTAACATATAGAATTAAAACACATAATGATACTTATCTTTGAAAATGTAATACACCACCAACTGCGTACAGACCTTCCACGAACCTCCCATAATTATACCATGTTGCTCATCACACTCAGTGGTGGGTCACCCCTGAGCTGGGACCAAGCTCCACCCAAGGCAAGGGAATCCTAAACTAGGCTGAGGTTAGAGGAAAACTGCATAGAGAAACCAGAAGGATACTCTCTAGCATCCTTCTTCAACCCACTACTCATGGACTCTCATTCCCCACATGCCTGTTCCACCCGGGAGTATACACCTTCACAAGAATAGTCCATCGATGATTCACCTCCCTCTTCGGGTCTCGACAATAGGTCAGATCAGGAATTCACAGAGCTCCATAGCTAGTGATGGAGTCTCTTTGGGAGAAAACCACTTCGCAGTAGACTCTCTCACCTGAAGAGAGTTTCTCATAGGCCTGACAACCTGACTCTTCAACCACGGGCCTGACAACCAGGTTATTCATCCAGTTTCAACTCAATTCCAACACAGTGAGGATAGCAGCAACATCAACTAGTCAACAACACTCGGGAAATAGAAGGAAGAAACCCAAAGACAATTCGGGAACAAACTCGACTCTGCAAGAGTGGATAGGATCGACTCATATGATACACAAGTGACATGGATAAATCCACGAGTTTGTGACACATTTGAATCGATGCAGAATTTGAACATAGACTCAAGCGGTTAAGACGACAAAAAATGACAGTAGGCCACTAAGACAATGCACGGTTCAGGTAACATCGGTTTCAGAGCTACGTGACTAGGAATCAATGCAGAGATCAAATTCATAGCAACATGGTTCATAGAGATGGATGCAAGAATGGAGGAAAAACCCCCAACTCAATTGACGCTTTAGTTTTTAACCGCATGTGCCTAGGTCGACACTTGTCTTCCTAGAGCTGCATGTGTTCCCTTTTGCACATATTGGAGCTCGATGCATTGCCTCTCCCAGGACTTAGGATAAAAACATGTTTTTTCACACAACATTAGAACAATAATCAAATATAATTCTCAAGGACTTAAGCCCCTAATATTAGCCCCTCTTTCCAACCTTTCAGCCCCAATTTACCTTACTCACCCTGTTATCACTCCAGGAAGCTCTCCTAGGCTGTAAGTCGGAGATGCCTGGTAACTAACTCTTTTTTGAAATATTTTCTCAATATTTGATGTGGTTTTTGGATCAAGATGAATATCTAGGGACTGAACTGTGTGTTCAAGATTGTCTAGAAATATAAAATATCACAAGGCCTTCTAATAATGCAGTCAGATAAGGTTTGATTAAATGGGGAGGAAAACAACTATTGAACCAGATTATACTTCATACAAACAAGCACAATGGGTTTAATAACCAAGGAAATAACTTATGATTATCAACTAAAACAATCAACCAGTGATATGAAAGTCACTTGCAGATTGAATGAGAATCAATAAAGAACTTTCACTCATAAGCTATCAGAGAACAGAGGAGAAAAATCTGTGAACACAACTGAAGGAAGCTTGCAATTTTTTATATAATAAGAATAGGTCTTTTGATTTTAGTAGCAACATAGTAGAACCCAAAATCGAACCCCCCTTAGTCCTCCAAATGTCTTTGGCTTTATAGCCTATTACAATCAGTTTTCAGATCCTAAAACAATGAATCTGATATTCTAAAAATAGAAAGTCAAAACTAATTTACAAAAGATAAGGAGAGATCCTCAAGATGAGGTCAACCTCTATATTTTGGTCTTCAAACATTGGTTGAAAGTTGATGAAGTGCAGCCTAGCCTTCCAATTCTCTTTGATCTGTTCCTTTGAAAGTGCAATTTGAATTTGATGACGTGTGCCAAAAATCCCTATCATTTTTCCCTTGAAAATCACTAAATCTAGTCAAAAAATGCCCTTTTGACTTTCATCTCCAAGAATGGCCTTCAGATTTTGATTTGATAATTCATAACCATCTTATTGAAGAAGGATTCAAACC
>ML783374.1:190742-232213 GCA_009831015.1 Picea engelmannii | reverse complement strand
TGTTATTATAATATTTTTAAAACAAACAAATAATAAAAGAACAAATAAAATAAAAATAATTATTTTTCATCATAAAACAAAACAAAACAATGGCCTTCTATACCTACATCAAGAGTCAGAGAAACCGATATTTAGAGAGAAATGATCACCATCTGTCTTGCAATTTGTGGAGCTGTCGAACTTGGTGAGCTTAAGTCGTAGGGAAAAGCCCCTAGGGAGATCGGGCCAACTAAGTGTCGTTACTGAAAGAACATAATTAATTGCAGGTGGAAGATGCCTCATGCTCGCCAAAAAGTTGACTAATGCAACCCCAGGTTGTTAGGGTCCTAACCTGCACATAGGTAGAACAATATATTCGGATGTAATAAAGGTCAATATTAATAAAGCCTTTCAATAAAATAGAATAAGGTGGATGTAAGAAGACCTAATAGAAGCTTCTGCTTCTAGAAAGATCTTCCTCTAGATGCTTGTTTTTAGTATAAATAGGATTCGAGGGTATGAGAACCCTAGCTTGGATATTATTGTAATAGAGATCTACTCAACTGGAGGTTACCCCCTCGAAGAGGCCCGTGAACATTGCTTTCAAATTCAAAGTGTTATTTCTGTTGTTATTCTTATATCATTTCAATGTTATTGTGGTGAATATTCTGGTTATATTGTTGTTATTCTTCCATTACTAGCATTTTATTTTTGTTCTGCATACATTTTATATCTAGTATATTACAAGTGGTATCAAAGCACTTTCCTTGGCAGAAAGTGTGGGTTAAATTTTTTTCAGGGTAGAGACATATTTCGATGTCTTTAAGCAACATAGATCTGTCATTACGTGCATAAACTTGTGGTTGAGGGATTCATACACGCAGGAAATACAAGTGGTACTTAAGCGAACATCTGTTGGCCACCCTTGTAACCCCTGTTGGTACCCCTTCGAGTGGTAGCACATCAGACAACACCTATGTATGGATCGTCCTAGATTACCTAAATCCCTCTTTAGATAAACCAATCAACTGCTTGACGGCTATAGTGTCATCGAGAACAACACTCAAGAAGATACTCTCTAGTACCTGGCTAGTCGGGTAGTACGGCTAAGGGTACAGTCTATCCTCCTTAGTTAGTGCCTTGAGATATTGGGTTGAGTACTACTGTTTGAGCCTGTACATATATCAAAGAGCTATAGCACAGGGCAAACCCTTGTCTATAGAACCCTTGAATACCTAACCCTTGGGGATAGAAACATAAACAAATTAAAACATACAAGATCTATTACCGTACAACTGTGTTCAGCTTGCCAAGTAAATACACATTTATTTCTAGCTAAGTGTTTGGGCATTTCCTCTCTGCAGTATTCTTCAGACCAGAGTATAACTCCATAAAAAAAAAAAACAAGGCTGGAAATTTTCTTACCATTATTTCAGACCTATTCCATTGGATTCATCTCTTCGTGCTTATCACATTCTTCCATATCGTTTTTTCAAAAAAAAAAATTTACCCCACCCGCCCCTTTTCAGTTCCCCCATCCTCATGGCCCATACTCATAGCCAATACTTGGAAGCTCACTTCAACACCTTGCAATCGGGTCTCATTGAGACCCAACAAGAAGTGAAACAACTCAGTGCCAATGTCATCGCCATCAATACAACCATCCAGTCCTCAATGGGAGAAATCAAACAAGACCTCACCACCCAGCTTGAATCAGTCTTTTTGGTACTCTGCACCAAACTGCATATCCCTATATATAACCCTTCCTCTTCCTCACCCCCACATACTAAAGGTGACCATTCTTCTCATTCCCATACCTTGTAGAACCATCACTTTCAATGTGACCTATGCCTTCCATGGGTGGATGTGACCAAATTTGATGGCTCAAACCCCACTAGTTGGGTAACCCAAATGGAACATTACCGTTATCCACAAATTTGGTCATTGTGATGAGGTCATGATGATGTCATGATAATGGAAAATCAATCTCTTTACCAAGAATACTTTCCCGATAAAAGTTACAGTTGTCTTCTTCCACAAATCACATTTTGAAACATGTTCATAGGCTACTTATATATTCTCTTGCGAGAATGCCTGATTCCCGTAGGCTACCTTAAGATGGGGTGCAAAATTCCCGCACTGTACTCATTGTTAGGGTGCAGACATGATCTTAAAGGGGAAAAAGATAAAGATCTCAAACCTTCTAGAAGGGAATCTTCTAGAAGGATGAGTTGGTTTTTGAATGGTTATTCAGGTGTTCTCATTCCAGATATCTTGGGATCATTCCCTATCCAAGTAACTAATCTATCTCTTCCTATATATTGAGGAGATTTCTCATGGAAAGGGTTAAGTTCAGTTAGCAGCAAGTTAGCAAGAGTTTGATTAGAGAATTAGTGCAAGACTGTATGGAGGACTGATGCTACAACAGCGAGAGACAACAACAAGGTCATCACATGTGGTTGATTTTCTTCATGCATGAGCAAGTGTGTGTGTCAGAGCTAGAAGCCATCGAAAGGAGACCTATGACATCAAGGCTTAGGTTGTAAGTTTCACTTTCAATTAATTCAATACAGTAATATGTCCCTTTCCCATAAAGATGATGTCATTTTATTACATAATTCCTTGATCATATGTATAGACTAGTCATTGAATATCTTAACTTGTCTTTACTTCAATTGGTTCGTTCTGTTGTGATCTGGACGGGACGAGAGCACTGGAGTGAAACTTGGAACAACAGAGATCCGAGGAAAGAGTTCATAAGGTATGTCCATGATCCTCATATCTCAGTTCATTCAATGGTGTAGATCTAGGGAAAGTGTATTATTCTGTCCTGTTTTTGTTCTAGATACCAGGTGGATCTAGGGAGATCGGTTTGTGTCCGCACTTACGGATTTATCCTATAACAGAATTGGCGAATCCACCGGGGAACTATCCCTTTTGTCTTTTTGGGTTTTGAACTTTCTGTGGCCATTTGCTCTGTTTGCATTTTTCTCTTGATTTTTCAGTCTCTGAGTCCTCAGGATACCCTGAGAGACCTTCTGGGTCTATAAGCCAGTTTGATTTTTACTTTCTTTTTCAAAATTTTCAATAGTTTCAGGGATTCTCACACTGTGTCCATTAGCAGCCTATGAGAACCTTGATAGTTCACACTCTGCATATATATTTCAGTGCGGACAGTTCACATGCTGCATCAAAGTGGCCTACGGGAACCATAGTTTCTCGCACTGTGTCCCACATTGGCCTGTGAACATATTTTTGAAATTTTTGAATTTAAGTTTTGATTCTATCAATAGCTCATATGTGTTGATTTACACCTCTTTGTCTTGTTGAATCAGTGACTTACATATCTTTTTCTATAATTGGCTTGCTGGAACTGATTTAGGTTTTCTAGGTTTTTCTTGCCTTTGAAGCTTGACTTTCGTTTCTTAGCTCTTGTTGGCATTTTCATTCTCTCTTACTTCTGGAGTTGAGTGTATATGACTTGCTGAGAACCAGGGATTGGTTGAGAGTTGAGTGTTTGGTGTTTCTCTTGTACTTGTTGGTTCGAAAGGACAAATTTCTCATTTACATTGAGAAGCTCCTTGGTTTTCTTTTGTTTTTTCTTTCATTGAAAGTATTGGATTGGGTTGTTTGCTTGAGTTTTTATAATTTGGTTTTCTTTTCTCATTATTCAGAGTTCTTCTTGGAAAGTGAACTGCATGTTTTCTTTCGAGTTTTGTTTTTGCCTTTTGCGAGAACATTGAAAATCAAATTTTTAAGAGTATTGAAGTTTTGAAAAAGACATATGGAAATTGTTCATTGATACATGATTGTTTGCATTGGCATCTGAAAGGAAATTGAGCATTGCATTTGCATTGTAGTGATTGAGATTGATTCAGATTTTGTTCTCTCTCTCCCATAACTAGGATTCATCGAATGAAATGAATTCTATTTCATCATATCCTTGCATTATTTGGGTCAGAGTCATACATCACGAGTTTCATTACCGTTACCTTTGAGTAAACAACAGCCTGTAAAAACATTGCGTAATATTAAAATTGAACTAGTAATTCTTTTCTAGGGCTCTTTCACACCAAAATTTAGCTAGGCTACTGCTTTGGAGTAGGAAGAGAGACACACTCTCCAAAAGCTCAAAAACACACAGTAGTATCTTGAGTTAGGGAGTGTAAAATTCCATTGGCAGCATATTGTCCTGGGAAGCCCTTCTAACACAAGGGTCAAGCATTAGGTCGCATTGGTGTTGGCAGAGTTACTAACCCTGCTTTGTTGGCATCAGTGTAGAGATTGCACGTATTACGGGGGTCACTCTGAGGTATACCCACAATTATGAGTGGAAGGCTTTGAGTTGATTTTGGGCTAGATACCCTGCCTTTGCGTGTGGATCAGACTGACGACCGTTTCCCCAGGTTGTATTGTTGTACTTGGTGACCTTAGTGGCTTATCTCTCTAGGTTCTTACCCAAGGTGACTGTGGAGGGGAAAGTCTTCATAGTACCTGGAATCGACGTTGATCAAACTCACTCGGGATCCTTGGAGGGTATACCCACGATTATGTGTGGGATCTTGCACCAGGGCATAAGTCTGTTAAGCAGGTCATCAACGTAACTTTTCCATCTTAGCCCCGCCCCTTCTTGTCTCATTGTTGCGATGTTGGATTTCATCACCAACTAGTGGCTTCGGTATTAGAAGGTATTGTTTGCTTGGTGATTCCTTCTAGATTTTGTTTACTAGGGTGTGTTGTTTGTTCCTCGAAGTTGACCTTAGGATTTTCGTTGGGGAGTTGGTTACTTGTTTACAATTGCTCCCCCACGACGTTCGCATAGGATGAAAGGTTTGTCTCCGGAACATCCGGAAGCTTCACAACCTTTGCACACAACAACACCTGAGGGTACCCTTGAGGACTCTCCTCATCCAGGTGAAATTCCCCTTGTTACTCCACCACACGTGGACATAAGTGACATCCCAGAAATTTTTACAGCACCTCCACAAGTAGAATCCACTGATCCTCTTGCTGAGTTTCGAATTACCAATACTATAGAGGACTATCGCATTCGTCATGGTGAACGACCTTTTGGACGATTTCATATTTTTGAAGAAACTCTTGTTCCACCTTCTGAATCAATCACTGGGGCTGCTCATGGTGTAGTAGGCCAAGATCCTTTTTGGTCGGGTGATTTCCGACGAGTCGTGTTTGGTACTGAGTCCACACCTGTCTACTAAATCAACCCTCCTGTGTCTCCTGAACCAGAAATTGCACTAGAGACTACAACTTATCATTTTATTCTCCCTCCTGAAATGGCCCATCTCGCTATTACTTCGAGTGTCCAAACCGGAATTACTGCAACCACTCTTCCTCCTATCAATACCCAAAGAACTCCCGAGGCTAATCCGAATTTACCTCCTTGTTACCATGCGCTGAATCCATCGTTGAATGTTTCCCATCCAACACCCCCACAAACTCCAGCTGGTTCTCCAAGTGGTCCTCAGTTTCCTGGGCATCCTATTCCCGGTTTCATTCCGACACTCCCTCTGTTTCCTCCTGGCAATCCTAATATTAGTAGCACAATCTCGACCATTGCACCTAATTTCCATATTCCTGCTGGTGGACAGAGTGGAACAGTTCTATTTCTTTTTCCCTTTCCTGGACATAACATAATTACTACACAACGTACGGTTGGTACACAACTTCCGAGCGGAACTGTCCCTTTGATAGGGGGACCAACTTCACCTTTAGGAAAAAACATACCTCCTGCATTGGCCCAGTATTGGAATCAACTTATGTAAAATTTTCCTCAACATGCTGGGGGGTAGCAAGCTGTCCCTACTATAGGCCAACCATATCCAGGGGTGACTAATCCTATCTGGGGTTCCGGTCAGATTACTCAAACTCAAGGTCAAAATCCTTGGGGTTACTACCCGATTCAACCACCACCAAACCAACCAGGATCTTCCCTCTGGGGGCAGACTGCATACGGTCCCACTGGTCTACCAACAGGGCTTCCACCCCAAAGTCACCAGTATCCACAAGTGAATCAACAATTGCCTTTTCTTGCTACTCTAGATTTGCTAGATTTGTCTAGGATTCTTAATGATCCTATTCGTCACTCTCCTCAATGGACTTCTATTCCTGCAAAGCTTCCATCGGACATTCAAAAATTCGATGGGAAGGTGGGAGAGGACCTAAATAATCATTTCATGACTTTCCATTTGTGGTGTTAATCCAACTCGTTGATGGACGACTCCATTAGACTGTGTCTTTTTTAACGAACTCTTACAGGTGCTGCTGCAAAGTGGTACATTGAATTACCATGGGGTTTCTTTTCGAATTTCAACACCCTTGCAATGGATTTTCTAACACATTACCAGTTACCGATCCGTTACGATACTGAAACTGAGATTTTGACCTCCTTCAAACAAATCTCAAGCACTCATATATCTGATCATATTCATGAGTGGCGACGGAGGCGACATCTCATTAAACTTGAGCTTCCTGATCAGTTACTGGTAGAATGGTTTACCAAGTTTTTTGTAAACAAAATTGGTAAAGACATTGCTATGGGCAGTGTTGTCACAGAAGAGCAGGCTATTGGTCGTGCTCAGTATCTTGATCTCATTTATTTGCAAACGGGAACCTTGTATGATTTACTACCTGATTTACCTCGCCCTGGTAGTTCCAACACTTCTGCTACTCCAGCTGCCTCGCATGTAGCTGATGGTGTGATTGGTTCCAATCATAGCCACTCACATTCCATTTCAACTACAACCCCAAAATCCAATTCTTCTAATGTACAAAGTGCTCCATCTCCTGTTCCTCCCGCCGGTAAAACTTCTGAAGTGAACGTTGTTTAATCTACGTCGACTGGTAAGACTAAGTCTAGGAAAGGGAGAGGCAAGAATAAGGAGGGTAAAAACAATAATCCAAATGAGAAAACCAAATCACCTCTTGTTGATGACCGGGATAAGCACAAACCACGCTACCCTTGCCTTATCTGTGGTGACGATCACTACATGAAGGATTGTCTGAGACGTGCCGAGGTTAACAAGTTCCTTCAAGGAGCACCGAATCCCTCTACGTCGGTAGTCTTGTCTCAACCCTTCCCGTCTCAACAACAGGCTTCGTTGGTCATCCACGACCAACCCTCTACTTCTACATCATCTTATGTTTTGATGTGCATGGGTGATTCCATGAAAAACAATGTTGCACTTACCACTAGAGCTAAAGACTATACTCCTTCTAAGGAGAAGGTTGACGACTTACCTCTCGATTTGGTACATCCTTCTCCACCCAATCCAACTACGAATGGTCCTCTTCATCTTGAAGTACTGAGTCTTGATACAGTATTACGACCTCTGAAAGGTGTCATTAAGAAGTCGACATTCAATCCTCATGCTCGAGCAGCTCAGAACTATAGCATTGTCGAAGATCTAGCCCAAGCACCCTCAGCGATGTCTGCCCTGGAAGTCCTTAAATCCTGTCCTGCGCAACGAAGGGCGCTGTTGAAAGATATAGGTGGAATTGATCCAACAGATACGAATCTGATAGTCTTTAACTTGGATGATCACATTCCAAGGTTACCCCCACAACTTGCATTTCAAATTCAAGTTGTGGTCTCCGACAAGAGTATTTGTCGGACTGTTATTGATGAGGGTGCCTCTACGTGTGTAATGTATTTTTCTTGTTGGAAAGCCATTGGCTCTCCCCCATTAAACGAATCACAAAACACTTTGCAAGCCTTCAATGGCTCGGGTTTTAAGCCTTATGGTGTTCTACCATCGTTTCCTATCACTCTGGAAGGTAAGACCGTTCAGGTGGAAGTGGAAGTTTTCGATACTCCCTTAGATTATAATCTTCTACTTGGTCAAAGTTGGGTCGATTCTATGTGTGCTGTCGTGTCAACCCTTTTCCATGTCGTACGATTTCCTCACCAAGGAAAAGTGGTTACGGTCGATCAACTTGCCTTTTTTAATGCTGATACTCACGTTGGCAACGTGCCTTTCATTGCTAAAACCCCACCGGGTTACGAGAATGTCGGGGTTGGTCTTTTAAAAGATTCTTCACTAATGGGTAATTTTCCCATACCACCACCACCCTATCTTCCACGCCCGTTTATCGCTTCTATTAATATGATCTCTACTGTACCTCATGAACTTCCGGTGTCTGCTGACCCTTGGATAGTCCCTGATCCTGGATTTCATGTTCGTTTCAGCAACGTTATGCCGTTAAGTCCAGTTGAATCTGCTTATCAAGCCATTCAATCGGCAACCCCTACTACTTCTTCTTTTGATGAGTTGTCTCCTGATCCTTTTCGTGTCATCTTTCCAACTGACGAGATGATCATGTCTGTCTTGGATGACACCCCTTGGGATGATGGACATCATCGCTCCATTTTGTTTCTAGAACAACAGACTCTTGAGAATTATCAGTGGATTTCGACTCCGTCGACCGTTGTTGTTATCTCCACGGCTTCCCAATATACACAAGATGTGTTTACAGAAGGGAAACTCAGTAACATTTCACCCACGATGCCCATAGATATTTCAGTGAAACCTGGGATAGTTGAGAATGTTCATATTGGAGCTTCCTGTTCTCCCACAGAAATTGTCACTTATACTTCCTTGTTTACAAAATTCCGTGATATTTTTGCGTGGAGTTACGAAGAGATGTCGGGTATTGACCCTGCTATCGTCGTTCATGAGATTAAGACATACCCTGGAGCTAAACCAGTTTGGCAGCGCCTCCATCCTGTCCATCCACGTAAAGCGGCAGCCATTAAACTCGAAGTTGAAAAACTTCTTAAAGCCGGTTTCATTTACCCTGTGGCATTGACAGAATGGGTATCCAACCCCGTACCGATTGATAAAAAGGGTGGTAGTATACGTGTTTGTGTTGATTATCAGGATATCAACAAAGCTTGTCCAAAGGAAAATTTTCCAACCCCTTTCGTTGACCAAATCGTCGATGAATGTGCCGGCAATGAAATTTTTTCCCTTATGGATGGATTTTCCAGCTATAATCAAATCAATATCGCTCATGAGGACCAACATAAAACGGATTTTATTTGTCCTTGGGGTACTTTTTCCTACCAAAAAATCCCCTTCGGTCTGAAGAACGCAGTTGCTACATTCCAACGTGCTATGTCTTACGCCTTTCACGTTATTAAGCATATTGTTCAACCATATTTGGATGATTTGCTGGCTCACTCCTTACGTCGAGATGATCACCCTAATCATCTCCGAGCAATTTTCGTTCATTGTCGATTCTATCGCATTCGCCTGAATCCGCATAAATGTGTATTTTGCGTAGAATCTGGTCGTCTCCTCGGTTTCATTGTTTCACACCATGGGATCAGGGTAGATCCTATCAAGGTCGAGGAGATTCTTAATTTCCCTCCTCCTTCTTCTTTGCATTAGTTACAAAGTTTGTAGGGGAAAGCAAACTTTCTTCATCGTTTCATCCTGAATTATGCTGAGATTACTCACGGTTTCACACGTCTTCTAAAGAAAGGTTCAGAGTTTGTCTGGGATAAAGTTGCTAACAACGCTTTTGAAGCTTTAAAATTGTCCCTCACAAAATCTCCTCTCCTTTTCCCTCCAGATTATAGTCGAGATTACTTTCTTTATCTAGCTGCGTCCGAGTATACTATCAGCATGGTCCTCGTTCAAGAGTATGATAACCATGATGAACATGTTATCTATTACTTGAGTAGAAGTTTATCATCCACGGAAATCAAGTACCAACATGTTGAGAAGCTGGCCTTGGTTGTTGTTCAAGCAGTCCAACGTTTTCGTCATTATATTCTCGCTAGGAAGACTACAGTGATTTTCCACTGTAACCCCATGCAACACATATTGACACGTCAATTGCTGGGGGGCAAGTACTCCAAGTGGATTTTTATTCTCCAGGAGTTCGATTTGGAATTCGATCACGCCACATCGAAGAAATCTCTAGTTTTCGCTGAGTTAATTTGTGATTTTCCCCACACTGCCACGGAAAAGGTAGCAGTCGATTCGTTACCTGACGAGTCACTTTTCCTTATCAGTACTGATGATATTTGGTACAGATATATCATTATATATCTCCAAACTCAAACTTTCCGGCCTCATTTTTCTAGTAATGAATGACATCATGTCCGTTATCAAGCATGTCATTATATCATCCTCATCGATACTCTTTACCATCGAGGCATTGACTCTGTCTTTCATCTTTGTTTGACTTTTGATGAAGCTGAGAAAGCTTTGAATGACTACCATTTAGGAGCATGTGGTGGTCATATGTCTGGGTATGCTACTGCCCAGAAAATATTACGTGTAGGTTACTTTTGGCCTTCCCTTTTCATCGACTGCATTACTGCCGTCCAGAAGTGTCATGCCTGCCAGAATTATAATCAGAAGATTCGATCGCATCCTGCTCCCCTTCATCCTGTAGTCTCCGTAGGTCCTTTTGCTAAATGGGGCATTGATTTCATGACATGTCACCCTCACTCGACTGGGGGGCATGGTTACATTATTGTAGCTGTTGATTATTTCACAAAGTGGGCCAAGGCGATGCCGACATTCGACAATACTGGGAAGACTACAACCTTATTCCTTTTCAACCATGTCATCACTTGTTTTGGGGTTCCTCAGGCTATCGTTACTGATCACGGTAGTCATTTTAGAAATAACATGATGCCTGAACTTACAGAGAAGTTGGGCCTTCATCATGATAGCTCAACACCCTATTATCCACAGGCCAATGGCCAGGTCGAAGCCATCAATAAGGTTCTTATAACTATTGTTCGATGGATGATAGGAATCCATAAAACCAGCTGGCACACAATGTTATTTTTGGCATTGTGGGCATATCGGACATCTATTAAGTCTGCCATAGGATTCACGCCTTTTTGATTAGTTTATGGCATGGAAGCCATTCTACCAATAGAATGTGAAATATCATCTTTGAAGCTAGTTGTAGATCTCTTACCTAATACTTCTGTCGAAGAGGAACGTCTGTTGTATTTGATGCGATTAGACAAGACTTTCCATGACGCTACTCTTATAATAGAAGCCCAGAAGAAACGTGTTAAGGCACAGTACGACAAGAATGTCAAACCTCATGTCTTCTCTAAAGGAGATCTTGTTCTTCTATATGAACAAGATAAAGATGTCCTAGGAGCTGGGAAATTTGAACCAATGTGGCGTGGGCCTTATATTGTTAGCAAAGTTTTGAAAAAAGGAGCGTATGAGCTAGTGGATTATGATGGTGTGCCTTTGAGTGAACCCAGGAATGGGTTGTACTTGAAGAAGTACTACGCATGAGTCATTCGTGCATGAGTACTTGTATTTTTATGTATCATACTGAGTGTCTGTGTTACTTTAGTTTTTCCTTTGACGTTATCTGGTCTTTGCCCTTACGTGACGTTGTATTTGATTGCCAGATGTCGGAGTATTTTCTACCTTATATTGGCTTCGTCGATGGTGCTAGCCATAGTACTCGGAACCTAGCTTCCGCTGCATGGGAAATATATGCCCCAACAAATGAACTCGTATCTCTACGAGGTATATGTCTTGGCCGAGAAACCAACAACATTGCAGAGTATAGCGCCGTGGTTGAATTATTGGTTGATGTTATCGCTCTCAGAATTCATCATTTGGTTGTCCGACTTGACTCGCAGTTGGTAGTACTACAACTCAGTAATGTATATTCTATTCGAAGTCCTACTTTATTAAGGATATATTTGCGAATTCACCTCTTGGAAAGACATTTTGATTACATAGAATATCAACACATTCCGAGAAGTCTTAATACATTGACAGATGCTTTAGCTAATTATGTATTGGACAGGCATTTAAATCACTTATAAAATAAAAAACATTAAAATGTACACCATGTAAATTAAGCCGGTAGAACCCATGTATATATATAACGATCAAAGTTTGTTTTACAAAATGTGTCCGAAGATCAAAATATCAAAAATGAAGCCCATGGATTATACATAGTGACATCACTAATGATGTTCACGATAGCACACTAAAGTCCTAGCCACTCTGTGAAGAAAATGACCCATAGAGGCAGAGACTCCCATGGTGTGACGCTGATCGCGTCGTGGGATCTCCTCCAGAGGCATATCTGGAATATCGGTCATCAAACCCTCTAAGTTTTTCTCCACTGTCAGATAGTCCTCGGCATACTGGGGGACTGCAACCGCTACCTCTCCTTGACGCTGAACAGGAGAACTACCAGCCGGTCTATATGCCCCAACATTTGTGTTATCAATAAAAATTTTGGTGTTAGTCTTTGGATGATTCTATAAAACCAAAAACATTTAATATGATGAAAATACAAAAACATCTAAAAATTAAAAGTTGGTGTACTTCTTACCAATGTCTCCCCACTGTGTGTTTTCAGGAAGGGAAAGGTCAAGATTACTGCGAAAGTCCAAGCCAGCATATGCATAATCCTATATCATCAGGACCTGGCCTTCAAGCTAGTCAAAGAAGCGATCGTCATACCTGACGATCGGTCCTGTCACATTTCTAGCCATGAGTTGGCACCATCGTAACATCTGTGGATCCCTGGGACCCAGAAAGTGCCAATCATCCTGAAGCCTATACACTGGGACCCTCTCACAGAAGAAGGACACTAGCAATGATCCATAACCAAACTGCTTTAGATCTCCACGCCTGCTTTTGGTCAGTTGTTTCTTGAGGTTGCGTAACACTGCATCAGCCCAGTTGAAGACCCGGGGCTCAATACAATCGAGGGCATATTGAAAATAGCTCTGCAGAGCCATATGCGGGGCAGCACTTCCTGCCATCCAAGTGATAGTGAAGAGAATGGTACAGAGAGTTATATCAGTCACTCCCCAAATGGCCACTTTTCCTTTTTGTCTTTTAGCCTCTGGCATGCAATACTCTCGGCAATACTCACTCATTTTCAGACCACCCTTGCGGCTACCAGTCAAACTGACGTAAGAACATCGACTTGACAACCCAATCAGGAAATAGATATCGTCAATATCAATCGTCAAAGTGTGAGCACCGACATTATAAACCTGCTGATCCGGATCCCACATCCGGACCAAGTGTTCTAGCAATCGAACTTGGGCTCTCATGCCCGGTATGCGGAAATACTTCAAGAGACCACAATCTCTTAAAGAGGCAAGAGTCGGAGGGTGATTTTCGGTGGTTGCATTATCATCCTCGTGTTCCCTTTCTCTCCATTCGAGCACCATTGTGATAGTTATTAACCTACATGGCAACCATGTGAAGATAGTTAATGATCTAAAACATGAGAAAAATTGGTTTTATTGGCTAAATATTATAAAAAAGTTTTGGCTCTGCACTGTTCGTAGGTGGCTTATAGCCCTCAGTGTGAAATTCTTGCACTGTGGCTCAAGCCCACCTGTGGGAATGAAGACTTCTCGCAGGCCCCATATGGGCAGCCTACGAGAATCCTCATTCACTCATAGGGTTTCAAAAACTAACTCAAAACTTGAAATTTAGCACTAAAATCATGAAATTAAACCATGAAAAGCTAGAGAATGGAGAACTGACCAATCTGATCTAGACGGTTCGTGGAATGATGCCCCGAAGCTCCCGAAAATCGATGATAAATATCAGAGGTAAAATGGGGGTTTTTTGCACTAAAATGTTAAATGGATAAAACAATATGGTAAAAATGAATGGTAAATTTGTTTTATTTACTTTTTACCATAATAAAAGTGGGTTTTTCATGTTTATTTACTATTTTTCCCTAATTTCTAATGCTGAAGTGAGTAAAATGACTTGCAGGTACCCAATGCAGATGATTATGGACAAAAAACTTTTACAATATGATGTGTTTTTGTTTGTTTCCTATGGTTTTGATCTAAAAACCTCAAGTGCCTTTTATCCGTTCTTGCACTTGCAAAAACCTAGAACGTGATCGAGCGTTGTTTTATCTCTTTTCCGGGATCGATGTGGTTACATGAAAAAGGAACCCCCCTAGAGTTAACTTTAAGCTCTTTTCACGACTCCCTAAATATGAAAAGATTGTCGAGTGATCTTTCTCTTTTCACACTCGTTAAAGTATTTGAAGTTACGCGTCCTTCGAGCGATAGTTTAACCCTTTTTCGGTCTCATTGGACTATTGTACGAAAAAGGAACTGAGAGAGTTCTCTTTTGAGTGTTTTTCCAAACTCTATAATCCTAAAAAACCTTCGAGTTTTCTATCTCTGGACTTGTTAAACAAACATTGACTGACCTGTGATGGGACCGAACCACTCCTTCTTAGGGTTCGTTAAAAATACTTTGAGGGACTCGTCCGAAGGATGAGCTTATATCAACAAGCATATGTGATCCTCTTCAATATTGCATAAAAATAAAGAGGTACTTGCCAGAAATGGTGGGGGAAAATTTGGAAAAGGGATATGTTTCATCTTTGTGTTAATTGGCAGTAAGTGTCTCTCTTGAACATGACACCCCCTATTCATCATTTGAAGCCGGTTTGGGAAATCCATTTGTCTCAGTCGATTCAATAACAAGGTCTTTCCATGTGTCGTCTTTGATTCAATGCTGCCAAATTATTGGTCGTGTCATCCATATGTTCAAGAGCAGTCCAAACCTCTATTGAGTTGGCCTTCTGCAGTTATAATTTCATTCCGTGTCAGCCTTCCCTGTGTCCAAAGTCCAATTGTCACTTGCTCTGTTTCACTTTCAAACTCTGTTATTCATTTTGTGTCACTGATGTGGGATACATCAAGGCCCTCCTATGATGAGTCTTGTTCTGTCGACTTTAGCACATTATCCAGAATTAAGACTTAGAAATTATTCAGTACCTTGAAGCTTGCATGCCTCAATGGAAAGTTTCTCGCTTTCGACAGTGGGTTTACATCATTGACCCCTGATCGAGAGATTTCGTCGAGTGTTTGACATCAACTCATTTATTCACAGTCGATGGATTGTACTGTCGTACCTTGGCATTCATTGACATTAATGGTGATTTCCCTCGTACTTGTTAATGGTATACATCAATGATTGGTAATCAAGTGGTTTCTACCATGTTCGACTTCGACACATGTAATCACATGGTCAGATTCGTACTTTGGGTGATGAGATTGAAGACCCTGGATATTGTCTTTGTGATACAGGTTGCGATGGAGTATGCATGATTTGCGACACATAGATCCACTGTGTATGATTTGTGGCTATGTCGTCTTGACTAAAAATTTGTCGCACAGATCCACAGTGTATTCAGGTGGCTGTGCTATATAGTGACGACATGGATCCACAATGTATTCAGGTGGTTGTGCTATATAGTGACGGCATGGATCCACAGTGTATGATTGGTGGCCATGACCTTGGTTTACGATGTCATCAATCTATGATCTGAGTATGGGAATGCCTACCTCAGAAATGATATACATGATATTCTGCTGATGCTTGGATGTTTGTAGGTCTCTGATTAGATGTAATTTTGGTTCTTGACACACACATGCATATTACAAAGTCCATCGACTGTCACTGGCTCCGCTCTCATACTTTGGGGGGAATTCTATTATCCAAAAATTTGGTCATTGTGATGAGGTCATGATGATGTCATGATAATGGAAAATCAAGCTCTTTACCAAGAATACTTTCCTGGGAAAAGTTACGGTTGTCTTCTTCCACAAATCACATTTTGAAACATGTTCGCAAGCTACTTATATATTCTCCTGCGAGAATGCCTGATTACCGCAGGCTACCTTAAGCTGGGGTGCAAACTTCCCACACTGTACTCATTGTTAGGGTGCGGACATGATCTTAAAGGGGAAAAAGATAAATATCTCAAACCTTCTAGAAGGGAATCTTCTAGAAGGATGAGTTGGCTTTCGAATGGTTATTCAGGTGCTGGCATTCTAGATATCTTGGGATCATTCCCTATCCAAGTAACTAATCTATCTCTTCCTATATATTGAGTAGATTGCTCATGGAAAGGGTTAAGTTCAGTTAGCAGCAAGTTAGCAAGAGTTTTATTAGAGAATTAGTGCAAGACTGTATGGAGGACTGATGCTACAGCAGCGAGAGACAACAACAAGGTCATCACATGTGGTTGGTTTTTTTCATGCATGAGCAAGTGTGTGTGTCAGAGCTAGAAGCCATCGAAAGGAGACCTACGACATCAAGGCTCAGGTTGTAAGTTTCACTTTCAATTAATTCAATACAGTAATATGTCCCTTTCCCATAAATATGATGTCACTTTATTACATAATTCCTTGATCATATGTATAGACTAGTCATTGAATATCTTAACTTGTCTTTACTTCGATTGGTTCATTCTGTTGTGATCTGGATGGGACGAGAGCATTGGAGTGAAACTTGGAACAACAGAGATCCGAGGAAAGTGTTCATAAGGTATGTTCATGATCCTCATCTCTCAGTTCATTCAATGGTCTAGATCTAGGGAAAGTGTATTATTCTGTCCTGTTTTGTTCTACATACCAGGTGGATCTAGGGAGATCGGTTTGTGTCCTCACTTACGGATTTATCCTATAACAATTACTTCTCTTTATACAGCATTACAAATGACTTTCCAAACTCTGGTATGGTGTTCTCCATCTAGATCAAGAATGTTGGCAATGGTGGCAATGGAGAAGAAATTCTCGTCAAGGGTATATTGATTGGACCCAATTTGTGGCGGAGATTTATGAACTCTTTGACACTGACACCAACCATTTGGGTCGTTTGACAAAGTTGAAACAATTAGGAACAGTGGAAGAATTTATAGCTGCCATTGAGTGCCTGTCTTTTAGAATAAATGGCATGTCTGATGCCTTTTTTTGAGAGTGTTTTATCAGCGGCCTCAAGGATGAAATTTGGGCCCATGTCCTCATGGCTCAGCCTGAGAGTTAGGTGGAGGATACCAAAAGAGATAAATAAGCACAACAGGTTATACGTTCTCAAAACTACAAACCCTCCTTCATCCCTTGCCCTATACCAGTAAATCCCACTACTCCCTCCGCTCCACTAAAGATCCAAAAATTGACCTGGGATGAAATGGTTGAACACCAACTCAAATGCCTTTTTTATAACAGTGATGACAAATATTTCTTCGGCCACAAGTGTAAAGAACAAAATATTTTTATGGCCATCTCCAAGGAGATTTTGGAAGAAGATGAAGAAGCTCCCTCTATGTCTAAATCACCTAAATCCACTGACATAACCCCTCCCTCAGACCCTCCCGAAGTAGAACCAGTCATTTCCCTCAATGCTCTCACTGGCTTCTCTGCTCCCCAAACCCTCAAGATAATTGGTTACATCAAGCATTGGAAGGTCATCATTGTGGTTGATAGTGGCAGCACCCATAATTTTATTCATCACCACATTGCCCAAGAAACTCATTGCTACATCCATGCCGTCAATAATTTCCAAATCATGATTGCAAATGGTGGTTCCATGAAATGTGGAGGGCGTTGTGAAAATGTGCATCTCCAAATTGGTGACTACCACCTGAAATCCCATATTTTTTCTATTGACATGGGAGGTTTTGACATTGTGCTGGGTGCAAACTGGCTAAGGACTTTGGGTCCCATTCTCATGGATTTTAAATACTTAACCACGCAATTCAACCAGCAGGGCCACCAATATAAGTTCCAAGTCATCACCATTGGTTCACCTAAGATCATTAGTTCCCATCGCATGGAAAATCTTCTAAAAAAGGGTCATTCTGGTGTTATCACCCAACTTCATGCCATACAAGCAACAGAGACACCCTCTATACTGCAAGACCTCCAAGCCATCATTTCTAAACATTAATTGGTATTTTCCACTCCCCAAGGCCTCCCTCCTTCCCATGGTGTTCATGATCATTCCATTCCCCTTGTACCAAGAATCCTTCCTCCCAATATCCATTTGTATCGTCACCCCTTTTCCCAAAAAAATGAAATTGAGAAAATGGTCCAAGAACTCCTTAATGCATGTGTTATCCACCCTAGTACGCGACCCTATTCATCTCCTGTGGTCATGGTCCTGAAGAAAGAAGGTTCTTGGTGATTATGTACTGACTTTCGTGCCCTCAACAAACTTACCATCAAATACAAATTCCCCATTCGTGTCATTGATGACCTCCTGGATGAATTGAGTGGTGCCCAATTCTTCACTAAATTGGATCTTTGTTCGGGCTACCACCAGATACATATGAAAGAGGTAGATATTCCCAAGACTGCCTTTAGAACTCATGAGGGCCACTATGAGTTTTTGGTCATGCTCTTTCACTTGTGTAATAGCCCCTCCACCTTCCAAAGCCTCATGAATCATGTATTCTGTCCTTTTCTTCGCCAGTTTGTCTTAGTTTTCTTTGATGATATCCTCATCTATAGAAAAACCTGGACATACCATCTTCCTCATGTGGATCGACTTCTCCATCTACTCTCTCAGCACCAACATTTCCTGAATCAATCTAAATGTGCTTTTGGCACCTCAGAAGTAGAATAATTGGGTCATATGGTTGGAAACGATGGCGTCGGGGTGGATCCTAAAAGGATTGAAGCTATCCAAGGCTGACCTCACCCAAATAATCTTAAGAGCTTGCATGGATTTCTAGGCTTAACAGGGTATTATCGCAAGTTTGTTACGAATTATGGGAAGATTACATCACCTCTCACTGCTCTCCTAAAAACGAACTCTTTCAATTTGACTCTAGCTACTGCTCAATATTTTCAAACCTTGAAGATGGCCATGTGAACCACTCCAGTCCTTGCCCTTCTCGATTTCACAAAGACCTTTGTGTTGGAATGTGATGCCTTAGGGAACGGAATTGGTGTTGTCCTTATGCAAGAGGGTCGACCTTTGGCCTTTACCAACAAGAAATTATCTGAAAGAAATGTGGGAAAATCCATCTATGAAAAGGAAATGTTGGCTATTCTGCATGTTGTGGATCTATGGCGTCCTTATCTATTGGGGAAACGGTTCCAAATTAAGACAGACCATTAAAGCCTCAAGTATTTTCTGGAACAACACATTTCCTCCCTAGAGCAACAAAAATGGGTGACTAAACTCTTTGGATATGATTATGAGATCATTTATAAGAAACAAAAATACAATGTGATTGTGGATACATTTTCCCAAAAATATGAATATGAAGGATCACTTTTTTCTCTTTCATTCATTATACTAGATTGGCTCCAAGCCATTCACCAGGAATGGCTGCAAGATCCCAAAAGTTTGTAGTTGATCCAATAATTGCAGTCCAATGCTCTAGCATCTCCAGGGTACTCTTGTCTCCATTAGGAACTTTGATACAAAGTCTGTTTGTATTTAAGTAAACAATCAAAGGTTAAATCCATGGTACTTTCTGAGCTTCATGCTACACCCACAGCAGGGCACTTTGGGTTCACCAAAACCTATGACAGGGTCAAACGTTCCTTTTTCTGGGATGGTATGAAATAGGACATTCGTAATTTTGTATATGAATAAGATGTGTGTCAATGCGACAAGGGAGAAACAGTCAAATCATCGAACACACTACAACCGCTCCCGATTCCACCTGCTATTTGGAAGTATATCTCTATGGATTTTATTACCGACTTACCCAAATCGGGAAATAAATCCATCATCATGGTGTTTGTTGATTTCCTTTCCAAGTATGCTCATTTATGTGCCCTTCAACACCCATTTACAGCATCCACAGTGGCTCAAATATTCATGGATCAGATCTTCAAGATTCATGGCATGCCACACTCTATTGTTTTTTATCGCGACCCAATTTTCACAAGAAATTTTTGGTAAGAATTGTTCAAGATACAAGGCACATAATTGCATCTCATCACAGCTTATCATCCCCAGACTGATGGCCAAATGAAAGTTGTCAACAAGTGTTTGGAAACATATTTGAGGTGTTTTTCCTCGGAAAAGAAAAATTAGTGGGCTCAATGGTTACCCCTAGCTGAATGGTTGTACAACACTTCATACCATATAGCTACATGCGTGACTCCTTTTGAAGTGGTATATGGACAGAAGCCACCTTCAGTTCTCTCATACTTATCAGGTGCCTCGAATATACAGGCAGTTGACCTAATACTTACAACTCGAGAGGCCATTCTTTGTACCCTCAAAGAGAATTTTTTCATGGCACAGAATCTCATGAAGTAACAAGAAGATCAAGGTCGCTCTAAACGTCAATTTGCATAAGGGGATCAGTTGTTTCTTTGATTACAACCTTACAAGCAAACTTCCCTCAAGGCCGAGAATTGTCAGAAGCTAGCACCCAAATTTTATGGTCCTTATACCAGGCTCAAGTATGTGGGACAAGTCACCTATCAGTTAGCTTTGCCTAGCCATTCGAAGCTACATCCTGTTTTTCATGTTTCATGCTTAAAGAAGGTGATTGGAGATAAGTGCCAAATTCAAACCAACCTTTCAGAGTTAGCTGAAGAAGGATCCATTTGGCTACAACTAGAAGCTGTTTTGGACCAACGTGAGCATCGCCTATGTCAGAGAACCATCAAGGAAGTGATAGTCTAGTGGAAATATACAACTCCAGTAGATACCACTTGGGAACCAACTACCATTCTGCAACAATTTCCTCATCTCAAGCCTTGATGACAAGGTTGTTTTTAAGGGGGGCGACATATTAGGGTCCTAACCCGCACATAGGTAGAAAAATATATTCAGATGTAATAAAGGTTAATATTAATAAGTCCTTTCAATAAAATAGAATAAAGCATATGTAAGAAGACCTAATAGAAGCTTTCGCTTCTAGAAGGATATTCCTCTAGATGCTTCTTTTTAGTATAAATATGAGTCGAAGGTATGAGAACCCTAGCTTCGAGATTAATGTAATAGAGCTCTTCTCAACTATATCTTGCCCCCTCGAAGAGGCCCGTGAACATTGCTTTTAGATTCAAAGTGTTATTTCTATTGTTATTCTTATATCATTTCAATGTTATTGTGGTGAATGTTCTGGTTATATTGTTGTTATTCTTCCATTACTATCATTTTATTTCTGTTCTGCATACATTTTATATCTAGTATATTACACAGGTCTATCATTAAATCTTTCATGTTGATCTTGTATCTTTGGAAAATGGACTACTATGCTGGCATTCGATATGGGAGACTGCTTATTATATCTATCAGCATAAATGAAATGGAAACCATCTATGTCATTCACCACTTGCACCAGCTGAAAACCATAAATATAAATAGTCGGTCGAAGGATATCAGGTCTTCTTTTCCACTTTGAATTACAACAATGGCAATGTCCTTGCTGAATCCCCCACTACTCGTGAAGCCGCATGGTCTTCTCTTCTTTGTTTTTTTTCATCCTCACCTTCAATTTCGTCTTCCCCTTTGAGGCCTTCGTGGGTGTTGGATTTCCCAGGGTTGGCCTTCCCATATGAACTGGAAAAAAAAATCATACATCCCGCCAATTGGCGTTGTTCTACAATGAACACATAACCACATCAACAATCTAACAACCTCATCTGTAAGATCAAGGGAAACAAAGTATGGTACGCAGGGAGCCATAATTAGTTCTTAATTTGACAAGGTGATTCCTTCTTCACCTTCTTTTTACTACCGCCAAAAGCACGATGCGCATCACAACCTTGGCCATCACCATTCTTAATCTCTCGTTAAAACCTTGCTATGGTGATACTTATTACTTATTACCCTACTTTCTCAATCATTCATCTACTTTCCATTATCTTGATTATTTTCTTCGGAAGACTGCTACTACACCTCGTCTTTACAAAAAGAGATTGGAACAAGTTCAGTAGGAGAAACCCTAATACCAGTCTCTAGAGATTTCTCTGTAATTTCTTCCAAAATGGGTGAGGCGGCTTCATTCACCATAAAATTTTCATTCTCAAAACCTGAAAACATTTTGTCACTCACCACAAAACAAATATAGGGTTCCTTGAAAGCCTCTGGTGAATTTTCCTAGATGGGCTACATAAATCGGTGAAAACTTCTTTCAAAGCAACTTATAATCTATCTGGATACTTGTTATATATGGCTTTGTACACATTCAACTGATAATTTCAAGAGAATCATATCATCTACAAAAGTTGATGAGGGTTTCTGGGCCATTTCAACTACAGTTGGCCTATCAATCAAGCTTCTCTACTCATCTCATTGTTTAGCAACCACCTCCAGGGATTCAGTAAGGCTTGAAAAGTTAGACATGAAGTGGTCAAGATCTACTTTCCACCCCTCCAAAGAGATAGACCATATCCACAACAAATGTATCCAATCGATCGGGCGTTGATAACACTCATGCCCTCATGGCAGACTCGTAACCCCATTTCCAATCACAATCCTTTCATTCTGTTAGAAATACACTCAAGATTTACGGGTAGCATATCATTTTCAATTTTTGGGAGTGCATCAAACTTGACATGGAGGCTAACAGTTTGGAAATGATATCGCCCATATGGAATAAAGTCGTTGCAAATCACATTAATACAATCAAATCGGATTAAGTCTTGCAACCTCCAGTAGAAAAATTTCTTTGTTCAATTGGATATGAATCTAAAAATGGATAATCGAAGCTTGATCTTCAATGTCATACATACGCAAGTAGACTCTACCAATTTCTTGCTTTTCTAAAACAATAAAATTTAATGCGACCCACTTTGATTCCACAAATATCTCTGAGTTAAAGTCATGAGGCGAAATCAGGAAGCAATCGTTTGCACACCGTTAAAACTAGTAAAACCTCTGCACAACGGAATATATGTGACAAGTCGATGAAGACATTGTCTAGAGTTGGCATCTGTAATATAGCCTGTGCGAGTTAGAGTATATGGAATTGGCATGTCTATAAATTTTAAAGTGAAGAGAGGAGCAGTCAAATTATTGATGGGTAGAAAAATAGAACCTCACAAGTTGTTTATTTGTTCGACTGAGCTTATGCGGTGGTTTTTATGCATTTAAAATTCATGATATTTTATTTGTTTACAGGGTTATTTCCAGGCATATATAGGATAAGGGGTGAGAGAAAAAACATGGTGTGCAAACCAACAATAAACCAGGCTGAAGTTTAAAACTAGAAGAGTGTGGTCATGAAGTTGTTTCAACTGTTGTTTCAGCGTGGATTTTTTGCGCAGCTCTTATCTTGTATGAATTGCAGACCTTATTCATTTATATTATTATTATTATTATTTTTAATGTACTTATTGTTTTATTGTTTTTCTTTCCAGATAGAAGCATGCACAACTTTTTATTTATTTATTTCTATTATGTTTTCAAAATAAAGAATAAAATAAAAAATTATTTTGCAAGCTTATTAAAAATTTATGAGCAAATGGAAGACGAAAAATAAATTAGGAAAATTTTTTCTTTCCATAAATTAATTGATATTCCTGAAATCAATTAATCATCCTACTTTTTGATCCTCGCGGTCACATGAAGCGTGAAGGAGATCATACCTATTCTAACAAATAAAAAACTTGAAAATAAAATCCTACCTACACTACTGTTAGGTGGTAATATTGTCATTTAATTCCATTGTAGTACTTGCCCAACTATTTAATTTGTCAATCCGAGGTTTGTAGGATTACGAAGAACATGCATTATATATGCAAAACTGAAGTAGAAGTAATCTAATCTAAATTTCTAAAATGAAATTAATCTAGGAAAGCATTGAAACACTAACTAGGAAAGCAAGAAATTAATCTAGGAAAACAATACAATCATGTGAAGAGTTGAATGAAAAAAGACATGTGAGCTCACACAATAAATCAATCTCAAATTATATTACAAGAATTAAATGACAAAGCATGAAAGAATAACAATGAAATAATCAAAGCTAATAATCCCCTTCTAAGACTTGAAGTTGATCTAAGTCTAATATCTCATCTCTAACTCCCCCAAATGAAGAGAGAACACTCTCTTTTATACATAAGAGTCTTGAATATAAGATAAGAGTCTCATAATTACAAATCCACTATTCTCTCAACCACATTCCTATTATTACAAGATATGATCCCTTCAAATCCTCCACACATCTCTCACAAATATTGCATAAGATATTCCATCGAAATCTCCATGATCTTCTCTTTTGAATATGCTTGAATGATTGTCCCAAATATTTTTCAAATCTTCAAAGCTTGAAGATGAAATTCGAATTTGAGGCTAGGTGGTAATATTTGACTTTGTTGAAATCTTCAAATATACATGTGCACATCATAAAACTAATCCAACCTTGAAATATAATGAAAATATGTTAATTTCTAATATCTAATCACAAATTCACTTATAATACGAAAATGAATAAAGTGGAAAATAAAAATGTGAAACCCAAATATATTTATGAAAATGGTATGATGGAAGGTTAATAGGACGATGAAATGTAAGGAATGGTGAAGGGAAAAGAGGATATAAATGTGACATTTATGAGTCCTAACATCCCCCCCATCTGAACTTGTTTCATGTCCTCATGCAACCGTCCATGGATTTTTTCAAAAACATTTGGCATTCAGACTTTGGTTTTGATTGATGATGTCTTTTTAATAAGGAATATTTCCAGGATTTGAAATACAGGAGTAGCAACATGTAAAATACATGTGTAACAACATGTAATACATGTGTAACAACATGTGAAATATGTGTAACAACATGTGAAATTTTCTTATGGTTGGTTCTTGTGTGACAACCATGAATACAAAGAATGTTGGTTCTTGTGTTAACAACATTCTTTTCACTTATTTGTTTTCTTGCTGCAATAATTTAGTCATATACTCACTGGAAATAATAATAAGCTCTCAATGTGCATAAGAAAACATCATTGTGTATAAGAAATCCTTTTCTTTATCTTTATGAATCATGCCAATATGTATATCAACCGAAATGCAACAAAGTGTCATTGGCAAAGAAATGTTAGTGAATCATAAATGGAATGATGAGATGGTAAAATGGAATAATGGTAATGAATATGTAGTGAATATAGGTTCCCTCCCCCCCAAATGAAGTGGTTGCATATCCTTATGCAACTTGGCATAGGTTATGAAAGTGAAAAAGGAAATAGAGCATGGTGAAGGAATTTTCCAAGTTTATTCATTACTAGAAAATAAGAAATTACATGATTAAAGATTAGAAAAGAACATACCTCCACTTACCCAATAATGATGATGAACAATGAAATAGGAATATGGTTGGTGTTGGAGCATGGAATATGTCACTGCTTCGGGATCATGAAAATGGAACTGCTAATGCAGCTGTTGTTGTAACTAGATCATGGGAAGTAAAGGAATCTTAATTGCTACTGTTGAATCATGAGAAATGTGGAAGACAAAGAATGTGGAGTTGTGATACTCTCATAGATCTGAAATCAAACTATTGTAACTACTGAGGGGGTCATGAAAAAGTGTATAGTCTTCACTGGCTACAAATCGATGGTACAATTCTATTCATGCGAATGATGTGTCTGTGTCGAGCATGAAGAGAAATCATTGGATTACCAGCCATTGATGAATGTCGTTAACCAATGCGAGACAAGCTCACCATTGATGTCAATGAGTGACAAGGTACCCGAGTACATCTTGCAAAGTGTGAATAGAGTTGTTTATGTCGAGCCACTTGCAAGATCTAACAATCAAGGGACATTGGTGTATTCCCATGATTTCTAGCAAGAGAACTTGTCATTAAGGCATGCAAGCCTCTAGGTACTCAAAAGGAACTCTAGTCTATATCCCAGATAAGGTGCTGAGGTCGATGGGGCAAGACTTGTTGAAATGTGGTCCTTAAGGAATCTCACATCAGTCAACGCGAGTTTGTATAAAAATATTTGGTAGGACTATATGAAATATCTCAGTAGCAACAGTGTTTATGGCAAGGCAATGCAATCATGGAAAGGGAACTGAATGGATTTATTCATAATTCAAACTAGAATGGAAAAAAAGAAGGAAAAAATGAACTAAAAAAGATAATGGAATGTATGAAACTCAGAAAAGAATAGGCATGTGTGAAGTCATGAAAGTTAAGACAATGGAAGATGGATTCAACACAGGGATGACCAATGTACATTTGAAGGAAAAATGGGGGTAAACATTCATGATGCAAATGGGTTTATTGAAGGTGTAGTTTAACAACATGTTACAAATATAGGAGTAACAGCATGTAAAATACATGTGTAACAACATACGTCATGAAATGTATAATGAAGATCATCTCCTTCAAACTGTTAACAAACATGTTTTTCTGAAAAATGTTTGTGATTCTTGAACATCACTGTGGCATGAATTACAAGCATCTTGTTCCTGCAATGAATCTTTATAATAATCCTGCAATCAAACTTGTGAGAGCAATGTAAGATGTGAAATGCAAGATTAAGTACAAATGTGAACAAATTGAAAATAGAAAATGAATGCAATTATACTTGTTGTTCGCACTTGTTATTTTTGTCATTGATTTCGCCAAAGTGACTTAAGAAAAACAAAGAAACATTAAACGTAAAAACATGTATTTATTATTGTTTTCAAGAATGTTTTAAAGTGTCCATTTGCAATTTTTGTTTGTTTGTTTGTTTGTTTGTTTTATTTTAAGTTCTATTTTTTTTTTAATTGAGTTTATTATTAGGTTTGACACCCATACTTACTCAAAGGAAGCAAAAGAAATGCATTCACCATGAGAAAAGAATCAATTTTCTGCATAATCATCATCAAATATATTGAATAATTAGGGCATACAAGTCTCTATGACAACCAGTAAGCAAACTCAACAGTTGATCCTGAAATACAATGCCAAATTGGTCCATTTGTGCTATATGGAAACTACCAGAGATGAAATGTCTATGTGAGCCAAGAACCACACTCTTCCCATGGAGGTCTAGATATTGGATCTCTTGGCCAATGCGTTCCTACATAGAAGAGAAGTTCCTAACGACAAGGATATAATTATTTTGAATGGCAATGGCTTCTTCCCATAGAAGCGATGAATGAATCATGTAAATTATTGAATTTTTCACCATTAAGTCTCTCGATCAATCAGATTTTAGTTTTTCAACCACCCACAGATCACTTACCTCGTCTCTCCTTCTTAATGAGAAAAAACTTATGAGCGACAAGTATTAAAGTTTTTCTCCAGATCCGTTGATGCCTATAGGCACGGGGTGAATGGGGAAGGAACAATGTCTCCACTACCTTGAGAGATATATAAAAATGAATATGAGAAAGAGAAAGAGACAAATAATATTTGATTTAACAACCATTATCAACGACACGGTTGCATTCAAAATGGGTGTGGAGCTTTTCCAAAGTTGAGCACATAAACACGAATTTTTTAGTTATGTTAATTCCCTAGGCTCATGAACTACAATTCAGAGGATACATTGATGTGTACGCAATCAAAGAAATGATCCGTCGAAAATTTGCCAAAAATTCTTTGCATTAATGTGTGTGCATCGGATTTCATTGCTTTGATGTTTTCGATTCAAATCTTTCAACTTAATGAGTAAAACAATCAATCAGTTTCTGGTGATTTAGGGATTGATATCCCTTATTCACGAATACTAATGATAGCCATGATTGATTTCACGTTCAATCTTATTATAAACCGATTACCATATTCATGGTGCTCTACTTAAATCTCGTACATCATTAGAGGAAATAAATTTATCAAGATTATGGCAAAAGGTGGTAAAAATAGTGGGATACGTAAAAATTAAAAACTGCCACAAAGAGGATCTCATCAATGCAGAGACTCCATGTTATCCATGAATAAGATCACTTAGATTGATTCTGAGAATTGAAATAGCAGATTCAGGAAATAATTGCCTTGAATGGTCATGGTAAACACTCGACTACCTAAAGATCTGTTAAGATAATGATCAATCCCTACAAAGATTGGAATGTCTAGGCATACAAAGAAAATGGTTGTGTTCAATATTCCCCAAAATATATGCAGTCAAAACATTTTATTAGATGTGATTCCCTCCACGGTATATGTTCAATAAATGGTTATGTAACAACCAATTAGAACTGTTAGTCTAGTCATGCATGCATGAATCTTAGGGATATGGATTGGGAGAGGTGAAAGTTAGATGTTGCAATGCAAGTTGTCTCTCTAGCATGGCATGTGCAACTTTGATTGACCAAAATGTATGTTACTGGGTGAGTTTTTATGTAGGTTTTCAATCCATATTGAAAGAATGAAGGTGATGAAAAATTGATTTTGATGGAATAATTCCAGGCCGAGGAAGGCTAGATATGGCATCAAAACTAAAAATGGACCAGACCGAAAGTTAAAAATGAGAAGAGTGTAGGCATGACACTATTCAATCATTGTTACAGCAAAAGCATCATTGTTTCAGTATATAAAATTTCACTGTAACAACATGTAAAATTTTCGTTGTAAGAGCATGTAAAAATTTCGTTGTAACATCATGTAAAATTTCGTTGAAACAACTTGTAAAATTTTCGTTGTAACAACTTGTAAAATTCAATGACTATTTCAACATGTAAAAACTTGGCTTTGTTTTATTCATCTAATTTTTTTCGTGTGTTTACTGTTAAGCATGTTTGCAAAAACATTCATTCCTGAAATCAAAATCATCCCTATTTTTTGGTCCTTGTGATGGCACGAAGTGTGGAGGAGAGTATACTTATTCTAGGTAAAAGCAAAATCTGAAAATGAAAACAAAAACTGAAAATGAAATCCTACCTACTCTATGCTAATTACATCTTAGAAATCAGTTACATGTAGTCAAATAACCAATGGATCCAAGCACACAATAGTAACAACAATATGTTCAGTGGCAATTTTTTGAATGAAAAATAGAATTTTACAAGAATGAATGAATCTAGTTGTTGTAACGGCAAACTAACTAAATTAAAATAAAAATGAAATTTATCTAATCAAGTACTTACCTGGAACCATTGTTCGATATCACTTTCGTAGGCACGATTTCCTTCATTCGGATCTTGTTGTAACTCCTCTTCCCTTTCCTCCATCTCCTGTTCGAATGATTTTTCATCATCAAATATGTAGGGTTCTTTAGATGTTGAATCTTTGTGTGTTTTTGAAGGAGTATTTGAATCTTTAATTGCTTTCAAGATCTCCTCTTCCTAAGAAGAGGAGATCTTGACTTTTTCTAAGATCTGAGTGAGTAGTTCTAATCTTACACTCATTGTTAATTCATGCTAAAAAAGGGATTCTTACAGCATCCAAATAAAAATAAAAATAAATAAAAAAATAAAAACTAAAAATTACACTTGTTGAAACACTTGAAAACCTCTTCACAGTTGCAAAAATTGAAATTGTAGAAATTGAAAGTCACACTCTACATGCTTTTTCCCAAATGAGGTTGACGTCTCACCTTAGATTTAGGAATATGTTGGCAGGGAGAACATGAGGAGTCTCCACTCAAGTAGCTTCTATGACCCCTTACCAACTCATGCAGACACACTTGCAGGAATTGAAATATACACTTATGATTGTAAGAATTGAAACACTCCCTACATGCCCTTACCCATATGTCACCTCATATTTAGGAGAATGAATAATCAGACTTTCATGGGAATTCAAACTAAACTTCAATCCATTGTGCTTCCCCGGCAACGATGCCAAAATGTTAGGCGGTAATATTGTCATTTAATTCCGTTGTATTACTTGCCAAACTATTTAATTTGTCAATCCGAAGTTTGTAGGCTTATGAAGAACATGCACTATATATGAAGGATTGAAGTAGAAGTAATCTAATGTAAATTGTTGAAATGAAATTAATCTAGGAAAGCATTGAAACAATAACTAGGAAAGCGGGAAATTAATCTAGGAAAGCATTGAAACAATAACTAGGAAAGCGGGAAATCAATCTAGGAAAGAAAAACAATCATGTGAAGAGTTTAATGAAAAAAAACATATGTGAGCTCACACAATAAGTCAATCTCAAATTATATTACAAGAATCAAATGACAAAGAATGAAATAATAACAGTGAAAGAATCAAAGCTAAGAATCCCCTTCTAAGACTTCAAGCTGATCTAAGTCTAATCTCTCATCTCAAACTCCCCCAAATGAAGAGAGAACACTCTCTTTTATACATGAGGGTCTTGAAGATAAGATAAGAGTCTCATAATTATAGATCCACTATTCTCTCAACCACTTTCCTATTATTACAAGATATGATCCCTTCAAATCCTCCACACATCTCTCACAAATCTTGGATAAAATATGTCATCCAAATCTCCATGATATTCTCCTTTGAATATGCTTGAATGATTGTCCCAAGTATTCTTCAAATCTTCAAAGCTTGAAGATGAAATTCGAATTTGAGGCTAGGTGGCAATATTTGACTTTGTTGAAATCTTCAAATATACCTGTACACGTCATAAAACTCATCCAACCTTGAGATATAATGAAAATATGTTAATTTCTAATATTTAATCACAAATTCACTTATAATACTAAAATGAATAAAGTGGAAAATAATAATGTGAAACCCAAATCTATTTATGAAAATGGTATGATAGAAGGTTAATGGGATGATGAAATGTAAGGAATGGTGAAGGGAAAATAGGATATAAATGTGACATTTTTGAGTCCTAACAACTACGCTAATTAAAAATGAGAGATTAGTTACGTGTAGTCAAATATCCAATGTAGCCATGCACGCAACAGTAATAAGAATATGTTGTCTTCCAGTTTCACAAATGACAACCGAAAATATGTACGAACGTGCAAAATTAACTGTTGAAATTGTGAATTAAAAAAATAAAAATAAAAACTAAATGAATCTAACCTAGTACTTGCTTGAAACCATTATTTGATCAGGATTTAGTAGGCACGTTGTTCCTTCCTCAGATCTTATTGTAGCTCCTCTTCATCTTCCTCGATATCCTTTTCAATCAATTGTTCGTCATCGGATGCATAAGAGTCTTCAGATGTTGGATCTTCAATTGATTATGGAGGAGTATTTGAATCTTTGATCCTTGTCAAGATCTCCTCTTCGAAGGTAGAGTAAGTCATGATATCTGCTAGGATCTGAGTGAGTATTTCCAATATGACATTCATTGTTAAACCATGTTAAAAAAAAATATTCTTACAGCACCCAAAACTAAAATCGAAATAAAATCACTCTTACTAAAACATAAAACAATTACTCTTCACAGTTGTGGAAATTAAATGATCTTGATAGCTGGTAGGGACAGCGAGGAATCTACACTGAAGCAGCTCTAGGACCCTTAGAACCAACACATATTGATCACACTTGCAGAAATTAAACACTCTTGTATAAATTGAAATTTGTAGAAATTGAAACTACTTTTACCTAGTTGGTAGGGAGAACATGAGGAGTCTCCTCTCACAAGATTATATGACCCCTTACCAACACGTCTAGATAACACTTGCATGAATTAAACACTCTAGCATAAATTGAAATTTTCAGAAATTGAAACTACTTTTACCTAGTTGGTAGGGAGAACATGAGGAGTCTCCTCTCACAAGCTTCTATGACCCCTTACCAAGATGTCTAGATCACACTTGCATGAATTAAACACTCTTGCATAAATTGAAATTTGCAGAAAATGAAACTACTTTTACCTAGTTGGTAGGGAGAATATGAGGAGTCTCCTCTCACGAGCTTCTATGACCCCTTACCAACACGTCTAGATCACACTTGCATGAATTAAACACTCTTGCATAAATTGAAATTTGCAGAAATTGAAATTACTTTTACCTCGTTGGTAGGGAGAACATGAGGAGTATCCTCTCATGAGCTTATATGACCCCTTACTACCACGTCTATATCACACTTGCATGAATTGAAATGAAAAAGAAACTAATACCTCAATCCATCATGCTTCCTTGGCAACGATGCCAAAATGTTGGGCTCTAAAGATGTCCTAAAAAAAACCTCTATGCATCAGTTGAAGGTAGGCATTGGCACAAGCATTTTACTTGTTGCCTACAGAGGTTCTTATCTTTTGTTTTCAATACCCATCCTCCAGAGATGAAACACTTGTAAAGGAACAACAATTGTAAATGGAATGACAATTTTTTTATTCAAATGAATGACACTTCCTGTAAAGGGAATGAAAATCATAAAGGGGACGGCGGTCGTTATATTGGTATGAACTAATGTTGAATTAATTGCATTGTAGTACTTTCCCAACTATCTAATTTTTCAACCTGAGGTTAATAAACTGATGATGCACACCAAAAGTATATGGAAGATCGAAGTGAGACTAATCTATTCTAATGTTTAAGCTACGACTGAAATTGAATCATTAATCTAATGCAGGAAATTGAAACACACTTGGAATTGAATTGCTACAATCTACGACTGAAATTGAATCATTAATCTAATGTAGTAAATTGAAACACATGACTTGGAATTGAATTGCTACAACCTATGACTGAAATGAAATTGTGTAAATGAAACTAATCTAGGAATGGAGAACTACATGAAGGAAAAGAAAATATAACATGTGAAGAGTTGAATGACACAACAACATATGAGATCTCTCACTAATTAAGAAATATTATATTTCAATGATGAAATCAATCTTCATAACAAAATAATGAAAGCATGGAAACCAAAACCATGAATCAAAGTTGTAAGATACTAGATATAAAAAGTATGTAGAACAGAAATAAAATGTTAGAAATGGCAGAATAACAGTAATATAACCAGCATAATCTCCACAATAACACATAAATGATATAAGAACAACAAAAAAAATAACACTTTGATTCAGAAAGCAATGTTCATGGGCCTCTTCGAGGGGGCAACCTCTAGTCGAGAAGCGCTCTGTTACAAAATCTCCAAGATAGGGTTTTCATACCCTTGACCCTTATTTATACTAAATATTTATATCAAGAGAAGCATCTAGAGGAAGATCCTTCTAGAAGTGGAAGCTTCTATTAGGTCTTCTTACATCCGCTTTATTCTATTTTATTAAAAGGACTTATTAATATTGACCTTTATTACATTTGAATATATTGATCTACCTATGTGTGGGTTAGGACCCTAACATGTCTGTCCTCTTAAAAACAACCGTGTCCTCAAGGCTTGAGATGTGGAAACTGCTGCAGAATGGTAGATGGTTCCCAAGTGGCATCTGCTGGAGTTGTATCTTTCCACTGGACTAGCACTTCCTTGACGGTTCTCTGATGTAGGCGATGCTCACGCTGGTCCAAAACTGCTTCTGGTTGTAGCCAAATGGATCGTTCTTCAGCTAACTCGGGAAGGTTGGTTTGAATTTGGCACCTAGTTCCCATCACCTTCTTTAAGCATGAAACATGAAAAACAAGATGTAGCTTCAACTAACAAGGTAGAGCTAACTGATAGGAGACTTGTCCCACACGCTTGAGAAATGTATAAGTACCATAAAATTTGGGCACTAGCTTCTGACAATGCTTGGCCTTGAGGGAATTTTTCTTATATGGTTGCAGTCGCAGAAACAACTGTTCCCCTTATGCAAATTGACGTTCAAAGTGACCTTGATCTTCTTGTTGCTTCATGTGATTCTGTTCCATGAACAAGTTATCTTTAAGTGTACGAATAATATCCTCTCGAACTGTAAGTGTTTGGTCAACCACCTAGACCTTTGAGGTACCCGATAAGTATGAGAGAACTGAAGGTGGCTTCTGTCCATATACCGCTTCAAAAGGAGTCATGCATGTAGTTGTATAGTAGGAAGTGTTGTACCACCATTCAGCTAGGGGTAACCATTGAGCCCATTGATTTTTCTTTTTAGAGGCAAAACACCTCAGATATGTTTCCAAACACTTGTTGACAACTTCTGTTTCACCATCAGTCTAGGGATGATAAGTTGTGTTGAGATGAAATTGGGTTCCCTGTAGCTTAAACAGTTCTTGCCAAAAATTGCTTGTGAAATTTGGGTCACGATCAGAAACAATAGAGTGTGGCATGCCATGAAGCTTGAAGACCTGGTCCATGAAAATTTGAGCCACCGTGGATGTAGTAAATCGGTGTTGAAGAGTGTAGAAATGAGAATACTTGGAAAGGCGATCCACAACCACCATTATGACTGATTTGTTTCCTGATTTGGGTAAGATGGTAATAAAGTCCATAGAGATATCCTTCCAAATAGCAGGTGGAATCGGAAGTGGTTGTAGTGTTCCCAGAGATTTGAATATTTCTCCCTTTTTGCATTGAAAGACCTCACATTCAGTGACAAAATTATGGATGTCCTGTTTCATACCATCCCAGAAAAAAGATGTTTGACCCTGTCATAGGTTTTTTTGAACCCGGAGTGCCCCGCTGTGGGTGTAGCATGAAGCTCCAAAAGTACCATGGATTTAAACTTTTATTGTTTTCTTAAATACAAATGGCCTTTGTATCAAATCTCAGCCTAGAGCCAAGAGTACCCTGGGGAAGCTAGAGCATTGGTTGCAATTGCTGGATTAGATGCAAACGTTTGGGATCTTGTATCCATTCCTAGTGCACAACTTGGAGCCAAGATGGTACAATGAAGGAAAGAGAAAAAAGGGATCCTTCTTCTTCATATTTTCGGGACAATGTATCCACCACAACATTGTATTTTCCCTTCTTGAAAATGATCTCATAATCATATCCAAAGAGCTTAGTCAACCATTTTTGTTGCTCCGGGGAGGAAATGCATTGTTCCAAAAAGTACTTGAGGCTTTGATGGTCTTTCTTAATTTGGAAACATTTCCCCAAGAGATAAGGGTGCCATAGATCAATGGCATGCAAAATAGCCAACATTTCCTTTTCATAAATGGATTTGCCCAGATTCCTTTCAGATAGTTTTCTTGTTGGTGAAGGCCAAAGGTTGAACCTCTTGCATAAGGAAAACATTGATTCCTTTCCCTGAGGAATCACATTCCAACACAAAGGTCATTCTGAAATCAGGAAGGGCCAGAACCGGGGTGGTGCACATGGTCGTCTTCAAGGTTTAAAAATATTGAGTAGCAGTTGGAGTCCAAGTAAAAGAGTTCTTTCTTAGAAGAGCAGTGAGAGGTGTTGCAATCTTTCCATAATTCTTGACAAACTTGCGATAATACCCTGTTAAGCCCAGAAATCCACGCAAGCTTTTGAGATTCTTTGGGTGCGTCCAGTCTTGCATAGCTTCAATCTTTTTTGGATCCACCCTGATGCCATCCTTGTCAACAAGATGACCCAAGCATTCTACTTCTGAGCCACCAAAAGCACATTTAGATTGTTTTAGGAAAAGTTGGTGCTGAGAGAGTAGATGGAGAACTCGATCCCCATGAGTAAGATGGTTTGTCCAGGTTTTTCTATAGATGAGGATATCATCAAAGAAAACTAAGATAAAATGATGTAGAAAGGGATGAAAGACATGATTCATGAGGCTTTGGAAGGTGGAGGGGGCATTACACAAGCCAAAGGGCATGACCAAAAAATCATAGTGGCCCTCATGAGTTCGAAAGGCCGTCTTGGGAATGTCTGCCTCTTTCATACATATCTGGTGATAGCCCGAGTGAAGATCAAGTTTAGTAAATAATTGGGCACCACTCAATTCATACAGGAGGTCATCAATGACAGGAATGGGAAATTTGTCTTAAATGGTCAGTTTGTTGAGGGCACGGATGTTAGGACACATTCTCCAAGAACCTTCTTTCTTCAGGACCATGACTACAGGAGAAGAGTAAGGGCTTGTACTAGGGCAGATAATGCTTGCATTAAGGACTTCCTAGACTATTTTCTCAATTTCATTTTTTTGTGAAAAGGGGTGGCGATGCGGACGAATATTGGGAGGAAGGCTTCTGGGTACAAGGGGAATGGAATGATAATGAACACCACGAGAAGGAGGGAGTCATTAGGGAGTAGAAAATACCATTTTATGTTTATAAAGGAGGGCTTGGAGGTCTTTCAACACCGAGGGTGTCTCTGTTACTTGTATGGCATGGAGTTGGGCAATGACACTAGAATGACCTGTTTTGAGCAACTTTTCCATGCAATGGGAACTAATGACCTTGGGTGAACTAGCACTCATTCCTTGGAATTTATATTGGTGGCCTTCCTAGTCGAATTACATGGTTAATGCCTTAAAATCCATGAGAATGGGACCCAGAGTTCTTAGCCAATATGCACCCAACATAATTTCACAACCACCCATGTCGATAGAAAACATATGGGATTTTATGTGGTAGTCATCGATTTGGAGACACACATTTTCACAATGCCCTCCACATTTCATGGAACCACCATTGGCAATCATGATTTGGAAATTATTGACAGCATGGATGTAGCAATGAGTTTCTTGGGTAATGCAGCGATGAATAAAATTATGGGTGCTTCCACTATCAACCAGAATGATGACCTTTCGATGCTTGACGTAACCAATTAACTTGAGGGTTTGGGGAGCAGAGAATCCAGTGAGAGCATTGAGGTAAATGACTGGTTCCACTTCGGGAGGGTCTGAGGGAGGGGTTATGTCAGTGATTTCAGGTGACTCAGACACAAGGGGAGTTCCTCTTCCTAAATATCCTCAGAGATGTACATAAAAAGATTTTGTTCCTTACACTTGTGGCCCAGGAAATATTTGTCATCACAATTATAACAAAGGCCTTTGAGTTGGCGTTCAACCATTTCATCCCTAGTCAATTTTTGGATCTTTAATGGGGCTGAGGGAGTAGTGGGATTTACAGGTTTAGGGCGACCGATAAAGGAGGGTTTTCGGTTTTGAGAGGATACAACCTATTGTGCTTCTTTATCTCTTTTAGTAGCCTCCACCCAACTTGAGGTTCGAGCCATGAGGAAATGGGCTTGAATCTCATCCTTGAGGCCACTGATAAAACACTCTAGAAAGAAAGCATCAATCATGCCCTCTATTCAAAAATCCAGGCACTCAAAGGCAACTATGAAGTCTTCTACTGTTCCTGATTGTTTCAACTTTGTCAAATGGCCCAAATGGTTGGTGTCCATGTCAAAGCGTTCATAAATCTCAGTGACAAATTGGGTCCAAGCAATATACCCTTGATGAGAAGTCTTTCTCCATTGCCACCATTGCCAATGTTCTTGATCTAGATGGAGAACACCATACTAGAGTTTTTTCAAGTCATCTATAATGTCGTATAAAGAGAAATAATGTTCCATTTGGGTTACCCAACCAGTGGGGTCCGAGCCATCAAATTTGGTCACATCCACCCATGGAAGGTGTAGGTCACGTTGAAAGTGATGGGGCTGAAAGGTATGGGAATGGGAGGAATTTTCATCTTCAGTCTTTGGAGGTGCCTCAGAGAAAGGGTCATCTGTAGGGATCTTTAGTTTGGTGCAGAGTGATGCAAAGACAGATTCAAGATGGGTGGTCAGTTCTTGTTTGAATTCATCCATTGAGAACTACATGGTTGTATTTATGGTTGTATTGATGGATGTATCAATGGAGGCAGAAGTAGCACTGAGTTGTTTCACTTCTTTTTGGGTCTCGAGGAAACCAGACTGCAAGGTGTTGAAGCAAGCTTCCAGGTCTTGGTTATGGGTATGGGCCATCAAGATGGGTGAACTGAAAAGGGCCAGGCAGGGTAATTTTTTTTCCAAAAAATGATATGGATGAATGTGATAAGGGCGAAGAGATGAATCCAATGGAATAGGTCTCAAATAATGGTGAAACAATTTCCATATATATTTTTTTTCTTTTTTTTTACACCTGCAGAGTTATACTCTGGTCTGAAGAATACTGCAACGATGAAATCCTCAAATTCTTAACCAAAAAGAAATGTGTATTTATTTGGTAACCTAAACATAGTTGCATGACAATAGATCTTGTCTATTTTAATTTTGTATGTTTCTATCCCCCAAGGGTTAGGTATTCAAGGGTTCTACAGACAAGGGTTTTCCCTGTGCTATAACTCTCTGATATATGTGTGGGGTCCAACACTAGTACACGGCCCAATATCTCAGGGAACTAACTAAGGAGGATAGACGATACCCTTAGCCTTACTACCCAACTACCAAAGTACTAGAGAGTATCTTCCCAAGTGTTGTTCTCAGTGCCACTATAACAGTTAGGCGGACGATCGATTTATCTAAAGAGGGCTTTAGGAAATCTAGGCTGATCCATACATAGGTGTTGTCTGATGCGCTACCACTCGAAGGGGTACCAACAGGGGTTACAAGGGTGGCCAACATATGTGCACTTAAGAACCACTTGTATTTCCTGCGTGTATGAATCCCTCAACCATGGGTTTATGTATGTAATGGAATATCTCTATAGATTAAAGAAGCTGGAATACGTCTCTACCCTAAAAATAAATTCCCACAATTTCTGCCAAGGAAAGTGCTCTAATGCCACTTGTAATATACCAGATATAAAAAGTATGTAGAACTGAAATAAAATGCTAGAAATGGCAGAATAACAGTAATATAACCGACATAATCTCCATAATAACACAAAAAATATATAAGAACAACAATAAAAATAGCACTTTGATTCAGAAAGCAATGTTCATAGGCCTCTTCGAGGGGGAAACCTCCAGTCTAGAAACGCTCTATTACAATAATATCCAAGATAGGGTTTTCATACCCTCGACCCTTACTTATACTAAATATGTCTATCAATAGAAGCATCTAGAGGAATATCCTTCTAGAAGCAAAATCTTCTATTAGGTCTTCTTACATCCACCTTATTCTATTTTATTGAAAGGCCTTATTAATATTGACCTTTATTACATCCGAATATATTGATCTACTTATGTGCTGGTTAGGACCCTAACAAAAGCTAAGAATCCCTTTCTTTCAAATTACAAATCTAAGACTAATCCAGATTTCTACATGAATCCTAATGACTACTCACTTCCAAATGATTACTACTTCACTACTCCCTCATGAAGAGAGAGCACTCTATTTTATACATGGGAGCCTTGAAGATAAGGTAACCATATCATTGTTGTAGGAAAATCTGCCTGCGGACAAGTAGATCGACCTCTAGAGCTTGACCTTAAGCCTAGACAGAAAAATGCTTAACATGGACACTGCCTTCCTTTCAAATCTATCTAAGCCTAATGCATGAGAAGGGGGAATAACAGAAGTACCTTTTAATCGATGTTTGTCCCTGCATGCTTCGAGTTGCACTCCAATTCTTTTGCTCCTCGTTGAGATCTGTGGACAAAACAAGGTACGACCACTTCCTACTCTATTGACATTAGCTTGAAAATAGATCTATCAATGAATGATAAGTTCATGTAACATCAGACACAAACTAGAAAGAAACAGGCCAAGCTTGTCATATTAATGAGAATAACGATAGCAATACTTACAATCGTAGATGCGAATGCGACAGCTTCGTCAAGTCCTCTTCTTCCAAACCTTGCCTGAAAGATCCACAACCTGGATGGCAACAGCTTCACTGATCACTTCTCTTTGGTTGACTGTCAGTTTCCTCCAAGATCATAAGTTTCATATGTTCAGTTCTTCCCCATTTCCACCATCATGAAGCCTGTTTATATAGGTTGGGCAAGGCCTAACCTCTTGAGTTATGTTTAGAACCAGTTAGGAACCATCTCCTTGGATCAGGGATCTTTGATGAAACCAAGAATTTGAGCATAACTGCCTTCTAATCTCGAATGATCTCCTCCTCATTCGACTCAACGGGCTAACAATTGACCCAGAATAGGGAGCGCTCCTCCAAAGGGGTATCAGAGCGTTATAGCACCTCTGATGTGCCTTGGGAAAGTGCCAGCGCTCTTAAGGTGAGAAGTGCTCCTCCAGAAGGGCTGAAGAGCGTTATAACGCTTCTGGATCATGGTGTAGGGGTCCCAGCGCTTCTCTAGCAGTATTAGAGGAGCGTTCCCCTTCCAAACCACCATTTCAGGGCTTCTTTCAGCTGTTAAGAGTTCTTTGATTCCAGTGGATCAGTTCTTGCTCTTCAAATCAGTCATATGAGGTGTCATAAGTGCTTCCTTAGTGTCGTTATCATGACATTATGCCCGACCATCATTTACGACACTAGTGGTCAACTTGCGACACTTGTGAAAGTTGTAGGGAAGATGCGACACTTACGACGATTGACAGGGACAATGCAATACTTAGCAATTTTGACGTGTAACGGAATGCCCTACAAAGTATGAAGTCAGAAGATATGAACTGATGACTGAAATACTTTGCAGATGTTCAAGCAAGGGTATGGAATTGGAGAACCTGAAAAAAGCTGCACATCAACATCCAACAAATATCATGACATATTTCAAAACCCAAGGCAGGCATACCTATGCTTGGGTGATCAAGATTTGCAAGATATGGCTGCCATAAAATACACTACGGATCCATAATCATATTGGTAGAGAAGGGTACAGACACCAAAGATACACTGTGGATCTATACTGTGATAAATCAGACCGATCGTAGCCACGAAGAATAAACAGTGGATCTACAAGATGACAAAACATAGCCACGACCAATACAAAGTGGATCTATGTAACAATGTATGTATTCTTTGTCCAGAATTCCTTCGCAATCTGGGTGAAGAATGTATCAAGGTGAATAACTCCACCCAGGGTCTTCTAACCAATCCCCGTGTGATACGATTCCAACCGTGTGAATAGATGTTTTGGTGTCGAACATGGCAGAAACCACTTGATTACCGGTCAATGACGTAAACCGTTCACAAGTGCGAGGGAGATCACCATTAATGTCAATGATTCCCAAGGTATCGTAGTACATTCCACCGAACGCGAATAAATGAGCTGAATTTGAACATTCGTGGAATCATTCGATCAGAGGTCAATGATGTAAACCTATTGTCAAACGTGAGGAGGCCTGCCATTGAGGCATGCAGGTCCCAAAGTACTAAAAAGTTTCTAAGTCTAGTTCCCGGATAATGTGTTGAAGTCGACAGGAATAGACTCGTCGAGGGAGGGCCTTGATGTATCCCCCATCAATGACATAAAACAGACATAGAGATGCAGTTGGTAGATCAAACGGACATGGACTGACACAGGTTTTGAGGCAAGATATTTGGGGTGGATGACTCTCGAGGCGGATACTTCCCTTGAACACTGAGACACAACAACAAAACATGACATGGACCAAACTGTGAAATGGATACTGTGACTGGTGTCGGGTGACCCAAAGGAGTAAAAGGGAACTCAAATGGATTGGCTCAGTGCAGAGGTTCAGTGAATTATGATATGTGCAAAGTGACAAAGTGCCGTGTTCAAGGGAGACTCTAAGAAGTGCTGGATAGTGTTCTTAAGAGACTGCTTGGCTTGCTCCTTTCAATTTTTCCCCCATCCAGATAGATGAGTACCTCTTTTTGATTTAACGAGCTCGAGGAGGATAACACATGCTCGATATAACTCACCTTCGGTAAGTTCCTCTTCCTTTGTTTAATGGACCGGAAGAAGTAAGGGTTCGTTCCCATATGGGCCTGTCGATGTGTGCTTTAACGAGTCCAAAGACAGAAAAATCGAAGGTTTTTTGGGATTATAGAGTTTGGAAAAACACTTAAAAGAGAACTCTCTCAGTTCATTTTTCGTACGATAGTCCATCGAGACCGAAAAAGGGTTAAATTATCGCTCGAAAGACGCCCTTTCTAACCTTTTAACGAGTGTGAAAGGAAGCAAGATCACTCGACAATCTTTTCATATTTAGAGAGTCTGAAAAGGGTTTAAA
>ML783374.1:167662-184186 GCA_009831015.1 Picea engelmannii | reverse complement strand
CATATTGATGGTGGCAATATGAGGTGTAGTAGGTGGAAGTGGTGTAGGGAAGGTACCCATGAGGCTAGAATCTTTCAATAAGCCAACACCAACACTTTCATACGTAACTAGGTGATCTCCCAAAAAGGGAATATTGTTGGTGGCAGGGATGCGGACGTCGGGTGTGCAAAAGTCAAGTTGATCGACGGTGACAATTTTGCCTTGATGAGGGAATTGTACACATCAAAACACCGACGAGGCGACAACAGTCATAGCATAGAACCAACTTCTTCCGAGTAATAGATTGTAATCGAGGGGAGCGTCGACCACTTCGACATCAACGGTAACAGTTTTTCCACCCAATTGAACGGCGAGGGATTGTAATCATCCGTGAGGATGGAAACCTCATCCATCGAAAGTGCATAACATCGTGGGGGATTTGTTAAGGGCAGGTGATTTCAACCCTTTCCAACAGGATAGAGACATGACACAGGTGGAGGCTCCCTCATCCAAAATGGTTCGATGGATTTGTTGATTATGAACAACAACATCGATTTGGAAAGCTAGCTGGTGGGAGAGTCTCAGTTGATGGTCATCCAGGTTAAACGTGATATAGTTGTATGAATCAGGATCGAAGGCACTTATAGAAGCTAAGAGCATCCTACGCTGGTTAGGACAGTGTTGTAACACCTCCAATGTGGACATAGCACATGGAGCTTGGGCCAAATCTTCTACAATATTGTAGTTTTGGGCAGGTCGTGAATTAGGATTGAAAGTGGATTTTGGGATGGTTCTCTTAGGAGGGCGTAGGATAGAGTCAAAAGAAGGTTTCTCAATCTGAAGTGGCCTGGATGGAGGGCTAACAGACGGAGGATTGACAACAGATGGTAAAGGATCTGGCGAAGAACCGTTAGTAGTCTTCGGCTTGTCGGGTTTAACTGGTGTGTCGTATGTCGCAGAATGAGTGGTGAGATTAACCCCGTTAAACATGTAAATGTGTGCGCTTGTCGGTTCTTCATCATGGGGTCGGTTGGAACTTCCCCCCAGCGTGGGGGTTTGTGCAACCAAAGATTGTTGTTGCGGAAAAGGCTTAGTGAGCACAGCGGGTTGTGAATTTCCTTTAAAAATTTTAGCCACTTCATCGCGATGTGGGTAGTCTCGAGTGTAGTGATCGTCACCGCAAATGAGACATGGGAATTTCGGTTTTCGTTGTGGTTGTTTTCCAGCAGTAGGGGTTTGTGGTTGGGTCTTGGGTTGTTCATTGTTGTTGTTCTTCTTTTTTTTGTTTCTCACTTTCTTCTTGCCCCCTGGTTGTTGTGAAGGGGTTGATTGGACCACATTCACATCAGAGACTTGAGTTTGGGTGGGGGTAGAAGAGGGTGCAGTCAAACTGGGAGCGGCCGTAGAAGTGGGTCACTGGATTGTACCAGTAGACTGAGTAGTAGATTGAGTTTTGACGAAGCCAATAACTCCATCCACATGCGAAGCAGCTGATGGTTTGGAGGGATCGTTATTGGGACAGGTAGCGTTTGGTATCAACTCATATAGGGTACCGGATTGCGAATATACTAGGTCTAAGTACTGAGCTCGGGCGATGGAATCTTCCTCGTTAACCACGCCACCCATGGAAACATCACGAGCGATCTGGGGTAATAATGATTTCGTGAACCATTCCGCTAATAATTGGTCAGAGATGACCGCTTTGATTAGCCTTCGTCGTCTTCTCGATTCATGGATATGATCGGAGATGTGTATGGAAGTTGTCTGACGAAGAGAGGTTAATAGTTCAGTACTTGTCTTGTATCGGATGGGAAGTTGGAAGTGTGTGAGGAAGGACATGGCGAGGGAGTTGAAATCGTAAAAAGATGCATGTGGTAATTCAATATACCATTTTTCTGCGGAACCCATGAGTGTCCGTTGGAAAAGACGTAACCGAATAGAATCGTCCATAAGGTATTTGGATGAGCACCACAAATGGAAAGTCATCACGTGATTGTTCAGGTCTTCTCCGGATTTTCCGTCGAATTTTGGGATATCAGAAGGGAGCTTTGCTGGAATAGCTGGCCAACCCAAAGAATGATGAATGGGATAATTCGTTAACCGAGACAAATCTGGAAGATCCAGGGTGGCTAGGAAAAGTAGTTGTCGGTTAACCTGGGGGTAATGCTGGTACGGCAGAGGAACACTAGTGGGGCCCAAAACTGGGTTATGTGGATAATTATAACTCGTGGGCCCTCTCATGTGAGGTTGGTTTTGGCCAAGGTACATAGGATTTGAAGTGTTTTGAGAAGTATGCATGAGCAGAGGATAACCGGATGGGTTTTGAGGGTTATGGGTTGGGTTGGGTATTTGTCCATAAGGGGGTTGTTGCAGAGTTTCCGAGTTTTTTCCTGCCGAGGAGTGTGGGTTTCTTGAAAAAGGAATGCTCCAAGGTTTAGGTGCAGCAGGCACGGTTTGTCCTGTGGAGGCATGTGGATTTCCTTGAAAAGGGACGCTCCACGGATTGGGTGCAACGGGCACATTTTGTCCCGTCGTGGAGGCATGCATATTTCCTTGAAAAGGGACACCCCACGGATTGGGTGCAACGGACGTAGTTTGTCCTTGTGGTTGATGGTGGACTCCGACTTGGGGTTGCCCCCCAGCATGAGGGTTTCCCCCGAATGGAATTTGTCCTCTGATGGGAGGATGCCCCCTAGTTTGAGGTAGAGTTCCCGGGATTTGGGGGCCAGACGTGAAAGATTGACCAATGTTGCCAATTGGATTAGAACCACCAAGGACAGTCCCCCCGGGTTGTTGGATAGGTATGGAACTTCCCGGTATGATTTTAGCAGTGGTAGTGGCAGATGCGTTCAGTGCCCTAAATCCAAAAGGGAGATTCGGTCTTGGTGTTACAGGTGTACCAATCGGTGTTTTATTAACTACTGCATTACCAACGGGGATGGTCGGGATGTGCGGGGTCAATGTTGAATGGGTTGTCTGGAGGGGAATAGTAGGTCTCGGGCCAACGGATGTTACGTTTGGACCAACGGGTGGTGTGCTCGGAGCAACGGTTGGTGTGGCTGTAAAAGTGGTAGTACCGGTGAAGTGATTTGGGGGTACAGTGTAAGAGAAAGGTATGTCAGCGACTTCTCCCATTCCATAAAGATCTCGTACCAAGCATGGTGGACTCCGAACAATGTTTTCAGTCCAAAAAGGGTCATTGGGTAAAGGGTGTTGAGGAGACCCAGCCAGAGCGGTAGAGGGGTTTATGACAACAAATTCTCCAGCAGAGTTCAGGTGGAGGAGCTGTCATTCATATCCCTCCGGAATGCAATAAGATTTCGGGGATTCTGAGACAATTCTAAAATTCTCTATAGGGATGGGAACTTCTTCCTGAGGAGTTGTAGTGCTTTGAACCTCACTCGGTTGAGGAGGCTGTTCCGTAGAATGAGGGGGTAAAGGGATGTCTCCTTCCATATTTTCTAGAGGAAGTCCCTGTAGCCTCCGCGAGCATCGTGGAGGGTCGATGTTGGCAGAAGAAAAGAGTTGACGAAAGAAATCTATGGCCAACTAGTGAAAAGAAACAACACATGCTAAAAAAAACAAAGAATCACAACCAAGCAAATAGGACCTTCTTTTGATGACCGTACTAGTTGGTGATGAAATCCAACGTCGCGTGATCAAGTCCAGAAGGGGTGGGGATAGGGTGGAACAGTTACAATGGAGACCTGCTTAATGGACTTACGCCTTGGTGCAAGCTTCCACGCAGTAATTATGGATTTACCCTCCAAGGAGCCCGAGTGAGTTTGACCAATGTCTTCTCCAGGTACAGTGAGACTTCCCGTCACCGTCACCTTGTGTAAGAACCTAAATATTATGGCCACTAAGGTTACCAATTCGCAGTCAGCCCTTGGGCGGGAACAGTCGACAGTTCGATCCGAAAGTACGGGCAGGGTATCAAGCCCGAAACCAACTAAGAAGCTTCCACGCAGCAATTGTGGATTTACCTCAAAGTGATCCCCATAATACGATCCGACCACCACAAATAGTTAAACCACGGAGGGTTAGTCCCCGTAGATTACCTGAATGCAACCTCGTGCATAACCCCTGTGTGAGAGGGGGGTCCCAGGCAGACTTATACGATAACTATATTTACTCTCCCTAACTCAGGATGTTAATGTTTGTTTTGACAACTTTGGAGAGTTATGCTCACAGCCTAATCCAAAGTACTACACCTATTCTACTGTTGGTGGAGGATTCTAGTAAAGAAAAAGTTCTAGATAAATTTTAATTTGCATTGATTTTAATGGTTGTTCTTTACGCAAAGGGGTGCATGGAAGTGAAATGAATGGAAATTATGACTCAGACCCAAAGAATGCATCGAACATGATAAACAGTCATTTTCTTTTGATGAACATCTAGCTAAGGGAGAGAGAGAGTTCTTTCACTAACAAGCACGACTACGGAATGCTCTCAAACAATTATTTTTCTCAATCAAATCCTAATGTAATGCAAAATCTCTTAAATGCCTTCTAATATGCTCAATCAATCATGAAGATATCTTTATTGTTTGTGTATGGATGATGATCAATATAATCACAATGCTTATCTTTGCTAATTATCTTCTTGGTATGACTGAAAACCAAACTAGCATAAGCAAGAGCAACACAAACAATACACCCTTCGTATCAATCAAAACAAAAAGCGAAAAAGATGAAACAATCAAAAGAAAAAGGCAAAACTTTACACCCCAAAAGCAAAAATTGAAGGATAAGGACCCTGACTCAAAGCGATATGAAGAGGTCTATAGGCCTTTGATGACCTTCACCAAGGTTTTTTACTCAACTGATGAGGAAATAAGAATAATGCATAAATCTCAAATTTCACTCAACAGGGAAAACCTAATGAAAAATAGTGAAGAAGGCTGCAAGATCCAAACAACAAAAAAGATTAGATGTCAAAGCTAAAAGGAAGACAAATTGACTCATTGAAACACTCAGCAGAAGAACACAGAGGCAGAAATCCAAAAAAAAATGCAAATTTTGAATTTTTTTGGGCCAGAGGCTAGCGCTCTGTTGCCAAGGGTAAAGAGCGTTATAGCGCTCTGTGTAAAGCTACAAAAAGTGTTGGCACTCTGATAACACTAACTCAAGGGCGCCAGGGTCTAAAAGTTCCAGAAATGTCAAGAAAATTCAAAAATTGAAGTTCCAACTTGACAAGGATGCTGAGTATGGTGGGACAAGGAGCCAATCAGCTCATGAAACTAATCAAAAAGGGGAAAAAGAGGTATGAAACAATCAAGGGGCAGAACAAGGTCAATGAGGAGAAAAATCCAAACAAGAGGTTTCGATTTGAGGCTATCTCCCCAGCGGAGTCGCCAGTTTCTGTTGTAGGAAAATCTGCTTGCGGACAAGTAGATCGACCTCTAGAGCTTGACCTTCACCCTAGACAGAAAAATGCTTAACATGGACACTGACTTCCTTTCAAATCTATCTAAGCCTAATGGATGAGAAGGGGGAATAACAGAAGTACCTTTTAATCGACGTTTGTCCCTGCATGCTCCAAGTTGCACTCCAATTCTTTTTCTCCTCATTGAGATCTGTGGACAAAACAAGGTACGACCACTTCCTACTCTATTGACATTAGCTTGAAAACAGATCTATCAATGAATGATAAGTTCATGTAACATCAGACACAAACTAGAAAGAAACAGGCCAAGCTTGTCATATTAATGAGAATAACGACAGCAGTACTTACAATCATAGATGCGAATGCGACAGCTTCATCAAGTCCTCTTCGTCCAACCCTTGCCTGAAAGATCCACAACCTGGATGGCAGCAGCTTCACTGATCACTTCTCTTTGGCTGACTGTCAGTTTCCTCCAAGATCATAAGTTTCATATGTTCAGTTCTTCCCCATTTCCACCATCATGAAGCCTATTTATATAGGTTGGGCAAGGCCTAACCTCTTGAGTTATGTTTAGAACCAGTTAGGAACCATCTCCTTGGATCAGGGATCTTTGATGAAACCAAGAATTCGAGTATAACTTCCTTCTAATCTCGAATGATCTCCTCCTCATTCGACTCAACGGACTAACAATTGACCTAGAATAGGGAGCGCTCCTCCAAAGGGGTATCAGAGCGTTATACCACCTCTGATGTGCCTTGGGAAAGTGCCAGCACTCTTAAGGTGAGCAGTGATCCTCCAGAAGGGCTGAAGAGCATTATAACTCTTCTGGATCATGGTGTAGGGGTGCCAGCGCTTCTCTAGCAGTATTAGAGGAGCGTTCCCCTTCCAAACCACTATTTCAGGGCTTCTTTCAGGTGTTAAGAGTTCTTTGATTTCAGTGGATCAGTTCTTGCTCTTCAAATCAATCATATGAGGTGTCATAAGTGCTTCCTTAGTGTCATTATCACGACATTATGCCCGACCATCATTTACGACACTAGTGGTCAACTTGCGACACTTGCGAAAGCTGTAGGGAAGATGCGACACTTACGACAATTGACAGGGACAATGTGATACTTAGCAATTTTGACCTGTAACAATCATAATTATAGATCCACTATTCTCTCAACTATTTTCCATTATTAAAAAATATGATCCCTTCAAATACACACACATATCTCTCATACATCTTGGATAAGATATTCCAACCAAATATCCATGATCTTCTCCTTGGAATAGGCTTGAATTATCTCCTCAAATATTGAAATGATGGAGGATGTATTCGAGAAGTACTTTTGAATTAATCCTTTACATATTCCTACATATTACAAATCTCACATAATTTTGAGATACATATGAAAACATGTCAATTTTCTAACATTTAATCACAAATTCCCTATTAATACTAAAATGTATAAAGTGGAAAATAGTAAGGTGAAACCCAAATGTATTTATGAAAATCATAGCATGAAAGGTTAATGGGGCGATGAAATGTGAAGAAAAATGAAGGGAAAGGTAGATGAAAATAGGACATTTCTGAGCCCCAATATCGACTTGAGGTCTATCTTCAAAAATATCTTTGCATCCTTCAACTGATCGAAGAGGTCATCAATCCTCGGCATAGGATACTTGTTATTAATAGTTACTTTGTTTAACTGTCTGAAATCAATACAAAAGCTCAACATTCTATCCTTCTTCTTCACGAACAGAACTGGGGCTCCCCAAGGTGACACACTTTGGCATACATAACCCTTCTTCAAAAGCTCTTCAAGATGCAATTGCAACTCTTTCAGCTCTAGCATACTCATTCTCTAAGGATATTTCGACACTGGAGTTTCTCCAGACATCAAGTTTACAGATAAATCAATATCTCTCTTCGAATTTAGTCTAGGTACCTCCTGAAATGCATCTTCAAAATTCTTTAGTACCGCATGATCTCCAATCTTTGAGACTTCATCCTTATATGCTTCCTCCATAGGGGCTGCAATTAATTGACAACCTTTTCTGTAGCACTTCTTCAGTTGCATTGTTGAGATCTATCTCATAGAAACAACTCTAGGAATTCCTTGGACTATTTTCTGATTTCCTTCCTCATCTAGGCAAGTGAATGCCTTAATATGATGGCCCAAGATGGCATGGTGTTGGTCCAACCACTCCATCCCAATTAGATAGTCATAAGAACCTAAAGGGAGAATGTTCAATTTAGCCTTTGTGCTCAGTCCATTCATGTCCGTTGGACATGACTTAACTAACTCAATGACTTTCCTCTTAGTTTCTATAGCCAACTTCACTAACCAAGACTTCTCATGTTTTCTTCTCGACAAATGAAAATTTTCCACCACTCTAGGATCTATATAACTATGGCTAGCCCCTGAATGAATTAAAATAGTAAATGGTTGGTTGTTAATCATAACTTCAACTTCAATCATGTGCGACCAATATTCATATTGCTTGTTTTCCAGGGATGCGTAGATCCTTTTCATTCTACTGCCCATGTCCTCCACTGTTTCAGCTTGCAAAACATTATTGACATCTCTCACTTTGCCATTTTTATTGGGACAATTGATCCGGAATTATGTTCGACACGAAATGAGATCTGAGATATAATAAAGAAATGCACAAAGATATTGCAGATATTCAATAATATAACATAAATGTATCAGAGATGCAACCATAAACACAGATATATAGTAATACACGATTTCTATTAATCAGGGAAATGTATAGAGACTGTAAAAATACAGAGTGAAAGACTCGCTAGAATGATGGTAGCTTATCTCTGAGAAGAGATGTGATGACTACTCACATTCACAAGAAGATGATTACAATGAGGCTCTGAAGTCCCTTTTACAATAAATGGGAATGCCAAAAGTCCTAGACATCCAAAAACCTAACCGTAGGAGATGAAGCACCAAAAGTCATGTGGGCGCCGTTTGGGTAAGTTGGTGCATCAACTTCCTGGGGTCGTAACTTTTTCATACGATCTTCGTTTTAGGCGTATGATAGCTCGTTGGAAAGGTCTATCCGAGAATTACAAAGCTCAGGACAAAATAGAATCATAGCTGGTATTTTGGTGACAGAAAAACACCCAAAAAAACATCTTTTAGGGTCTCAAAATGGCCCCGGAAGTTCAGGACCCGAAAAAACTGCTAAAAATACTAAATTACCAAAATTGCCAGAAACATGTTTTGTGCCAATTGGAGAAATTGGGTGGCCACCGATATCCACCTGGCTCAACAATCTCTGTAATTTTGGTTCCCTTGACAGCCCCAACACTGAATGGGTGCCTACCTTGGCCTTTGTTCTCCTACGTCAGCCATCCTTGACTCTCTAAACAATGGTTTCCCTTGAGAACTATTTCTAAAAAAGGGTGGATTAGTTCCCTTCTTCCTCTAATCCAACTGTAATTTCTTCTTTTTTTCCCAAGCCTTACAGAAAGTAGGCTTCTCTCTTTGTTGCTCATACAAGCATCTCACCCTCCTTATCATTTCTTCCATAGTATTAGGATCATCATATTGAATCTTGTCACCAATGGAAGGTGGAAATCCACTTAGATACCTCTAAATCTTGACAGTATCATCCTTGATGAACGGAACATACTTCAATAATTACAAAAATCTGCGTTCATACTCATCAATGGTCATGTTGTCCAGCTTGAGTTCAAAGAACTCTTTCATCTTTCTATCATAGTATCTTTTAGTCAAGTATTTTTTCTCGAAATACCTCTTGAATTCTTTCCAAGTGATATATTTCTCTCTAATGTGTTGTACCTGCACAAGTTGATCCCATCACATAGATTCTTTTCCTTTTATTTGATACATTGCAATTCTTCCTTCTGCATGAGAGAAATAATTCTGCAGTTGGAAATATTTCCACATGCCAAGCAACTAGGTTTTGACATCTTCCTCCCTCTTGTGTTCTCCCTCAAATGTAGGAGGTTTAATCTTGTTCATTTATCCCTTCAGTTCATCCACTCCAGATCTTCTGTGTTTTTTGGTAGGAGACGAGCTTGAACTACTGTGTGTATCACACATCAAAATTACTCACTTCAATAGTGTCACAAGTGTCATCATTATAAGTGTTATAAGTGTCGCATCTTGTCCACAAGTGTTGCATCTTGACCACAAGTGTCACAAGTGTCACAAAAATCATACTGCCATATTGCATATGTTGTGCCTCTAATGAAATCATAAGGACACTTAAGACACCTCAAAGACTAGTTTTGAAGAGGAGAAATCACTTGACAAGGAGTACAAGCCTTTTTCCACTAGAAAAACTACTTAAAAATTATTTTTGGAAGGCAACGCTCCCCTACTCACTGTCAGGGAGAGTCAACGCTCCCTAACCTTCTTTGGGGGAGCGTTGAAATGCTCTGTGCACCCTTTGGGGGGATCACTACCCTTCCTGAGCGAATTTTGGTTTGTTGAGATAAATCAAGGAAGAATCCCCTCAATATATGAAGGTGGTTGGATTCAAATATGAGTTCAAGGCATGATCTTAGGGAAGATCCACAACTAAAGGAGAGGAATCCTCAACTTATCCCAAATATATCTCAAGTGGTTGGGCCTCTCCAAGATTATATAAGGAGGCCTTCTCATGGTGAAAGGGTACATGATACATGAAAAGATTGGAGGTATGAAACCTATGATCTCATAGGAAACATATAGTACATACATGGATAGAGATTGAGAATAAAAAAAAACTTGTGATCCCATAAGTGAGATTCCATTGAAGCATAATCAGTGTAGATTACTTGAGCAAAGGGGTTGGACAAGGAGAGCTGGAAGAAGTTGTTGCACCTTCATTAAAGGATTGTAAGTATTCTTCATTTGTTTTCATTCATATACATACATGCTTGGCCTATTTATTTCAATTTTATGTTTGTTCCACGTGAACTTGTCTTCAGTAGATAGATCGGTATTTAATCTAATCTTAGTAGAATAGGAAGCTTGTTGTATATTTTTTTGTTCTACAGGACCTATCGAGGAGCTTGGGATTGAAGCTCAACTTGGAATTTGTGAGGACAAATGTCATTAACAAGGTACACATTTTTCTTCTTCCTCTTCATATATTATCTTAATTAGATCTAAAAGGATGTCATTGACCAACAATAGCACCCTTTCTGTCTTGGTTTTAGGCGTGTATATACCAAGAGGGAATCCACTTGTCCGCGGGAGGAGTCACCTGTAATAGAAATTGGTGACTCCACTAGGGAGGAGCTCTGATTTTTGTTTCCTTTCTTAGATTTTGTTTTGGCCCTTTGCCCACTTCTTTGCCTTATCCATATTGTCTTTGATTCTTAGATCTGATTGATTGGCTCTTGATTTCATCACCTTCAAGTTGATTGACTGTGTTTGCATGATTATTTGACTTTCTGGGCATTTTTTCTGAATTTGTAGAGGCCAACACCCCCCTCCCCTTGTTATCAAAGCACTGGTGCTCCCTACTGGTCTCACGTAGAGCGTTTGAACACTCTGGTTCCCCTTACACCAGAGCACTGCCCCTTCTTTGTGAAAAATCCCCTAGGGTTTCATTCTCTGAAGTTCAATTTTTTCTTTTGTCACTTGCTTAGAGTCTTATCATCTTAGTACACCCTTGATTTGGCCTTCAACACTCTGCTTTCTAAGAATTGATCACCTTTTGTTTGGGATTTTGACATTTTTCTTCCTTACCTACAAGTCACTCTTTGTCTTTGTTGATTTAGAGTGAATATGTCATTTTCTTCTCATTTATCTGACTAAGTGAAAAATTTTGTAAGGAGTTTCAAGGGTCTTTTTTACTTTTCATTTCTGATCTTTGAGGTCATCTTCCCAAGAAATTTAGTTTTGAGTGGTTTCTCTATTCTCCCTATCTTTTCTTAGATTCTTCTTCTCATTTTGTTGTTTTCCTTGAAAGCTTTCATTTAAAGTAGTGGAATTGCATGTTTTTTGACATTTTGGGACATTGTGCATATGAAATGATGAATGTCTTCTCCTTCTCGTAGCATAGTTTTCATCGAAAAGAAAAGATTTCATCTTCATCTCTTTGCATAAATTTTGAGTCGGTCAAAACACCATATTGTCCATGCCATTTTTCCTTTGAGTAACAACAACCTTAAAAATCAAGCGCTAAACTAAAACTGATTAGACATCTTTTCTTTTTCTGGTAGAAAACCTACATTAGATTAGTTGTAGGGCTTTGGAATAGGTGTGAAGGATAACTTTCCAAAGTTGCAAACAAACATAGGATCTTGTGTTAGGGAGTGGTTAAATCCAATTGTTGCATTTGGTCCTGGGAAGCCCTTCTCACACAAGGGTCAATCACGAGGTCGCATTAAGACTGGCAAAGTTACTCACCCTGCTTTTTTATTCTTGGTGTAGATATTGCATGGATTATGGGGGTGTCTTGAAGGTATACCCACAATGATGAGTGGAAGCCTTTCAAGTTGATTTCGGGCTAGATACCCTACCCTTGCGTGTGGATTGGACTGTCAATTGTTTCCCTAGACATCACTGTTGTAGTTGGTAACCTTAGTGGCCTATCTCTTTAGGGTATTTACACAAGGTGACTCTGGAGGGGAAAGTCTTCATGGTACCTGGAATCGAAGTTGTCCAGACTCACTCGGGATCCTTGGAGGGTATACCCATGATTATGTGTGGGATCTTGCACCAGGGTGTAAGTCTGTTAAGCAGGTCGTCAACGTAACTTTTATCCACCCACTCTATCTCATCCCCCTCTTACTTTGTCCCCGCGACGTTGGATTTCATCACCAACTAGTGTGCTCATTGTGAGAAGGTTTTGTTTTCTTTCTTTCTTACTAGATTTTTAGCGTGTGTTGTTTGTTCTCCCTAGCATAATCTAGGTTGGAGATTTATTTTTATGGTGTTAGTTCCCAGGATGACCAATGAAGGAACCTCTTTGCCAAGGGAACCCTTTGTTTTTCCTTCTTACGAAAATGTTGGTCCTCCTTGCATTGCTACTTTGAGCCTTCCAGATCTCATAATTGGGTTACCGGTATGGTTGTTTTCCACTTCGGTGATATCGAATGTAGGTGCTTCATATGTAAGAACACCATCCACACATCAAAATCATGTCAACCTTTCTCCTTCTTCACCTGTCAAGTCTCCTTCTATTTCTCCTTCTTCGCCTAGTGAAATTTCTCGAGCAAGTAGCCATATTGATAAGAAGAAGAAGAAATAGAAAGAGAAGAATAAGAATCATAAAGGGACCAAGCCTCCAACTACATCGAATGTTGGATCTAAGCAACTAGCTACTATTAATAATACTGGGAGTGTTGATAAGGTAGATAAGGTTAAAACGAAGAATCTGAAACCCAAATTCCCTTGCAGTATTTGTAGGGGTGACCATTTTCTGAGGGATTGCCCTGGTATTCCCAAGGTCTTAGAAATGTGGTCTTTGACATCATCGGCCCATGCTGGTCATGTCGGTGATACCCCATCAACTAGTGACGTTAAGGTTGGTGAAAAGAAGACAATTTTCAAATTCCCTTGTATGTTATGCAAAGGTGACCATTATTCTCACCTTTGTCCTCACATGGATGAGGCTTCTTCTCTTTTGGAAAAAATTCAACTTCCAACAGGTTATCGTAAGATTTCTCCCAACCCATCATTAGTTGATGAACTAGTCAATGTGGTTCCATCCCCGGTCAATCTGGTTGATTAGGTGGTCAATCTAGTTTCATCCTCGGTTGAACCACTGACCAAAGTAGTTGATCCAATTCCATCATTGATCAACCCCACTTTTCATATGGAAAGTTAAACCCAAGTGACTGATCCAGTCTCGTCATTAGTTAGTCCCACCCTCCATTCGAAGAGAGTCAAAGTGGTTGACCCAACTCCGCCATCGGTCGATCCCACTCCTCCTTTGAGAAGTGTCAAAGTGGTTTCTCCTGTTACTTCATCGGTCAATCCCACTCCTCATCTAATGAGTGCTAAAGTGGTTGATCCAATCCCTTCATCGATCAGTCCCACCCTTCATCTGAAGAGTGCCAAAGTGGTTTCTCCTATTAGATCATCGGTCAATCCCACTCTTCCTCTTAAGAGTGCCAAGGTGGTCGATCTGATCTCATCATCGATTGATCCTACTCTCTTGTTAGAAAGTAAACCGAATTCTTCCCACGTTTTTCTTGTTGAAACAGGATCTACCATGCCCATGGGCATTCCTCCTTCTCTTGTGAAAACCCCTCCAAGTAATGAGGCCATCCTTTTTTATTGGGGTGTGCTAACTATACCTCATCTTCCCTCTCACATACCTTTCAAGATTACAGTACAGGTTTGTGGTCGGAAATTCCTCATGCGCTGATAGATGAAGGTTTGTCCATTAGTATTCTGTCCTCTATTGCTTGGAAAGATTTGGGTTATCCTCAGCTTGTGTCGATTACCTAGACTTTGTTCTCTTTTAACAGAAGAAATAGTCACCCTTTAGAGATTCTTCCTCGGTTTCATGTAACTTTGGGAGGGAAAACAGTCTTTATTGATGTTATGGTAGTCCAGGACCCCTTGGATTTCAATTTACTGCTTGGGTGAGATTATGTTTATTCCATGAAAGCTATTGTGTCCACTTTTTTCCCTGTGGTATCTTTCCTACACGATGGAATAATGGTGACTATTGATCAACTTTCGTTTGTTGGCCCTGAATTGACCATCAACCCAATGACCTCCATAAACGGGCCTTATATGTAGTCAGTATCACCTCTGCCACAGGTCAATTATGTGGCATTGTCTCCGATGACTTCAAATTTTGATGACTTAGATTTGGTAGTTGACATGGTGATCTCTTCAGTAGGGATAATGGAGCCTGGTCTCCTTACTCCTCTCGTGACCCTCGACATGTATTCCTTCGAGAGAATTCTTCTTCCATCTAGTGAAGATCTCTTGGAATCCATGATCGTGTTTTGTCCCTTGACATGGTGTCCTTCCAGAGAGTTATCCTTTTTGAAGCCTTGATCAAGAAGATTCCATGAGCATAGTTTTTTCCTCTCTGTGGCAAGATCGTTAAAAAATGAAATAGAAGTTGCGAGCATAGTTTCTCTTCTCTATGGAAAGATCGTTAAAAAATAAAACAGAGGCTCTGAGCATAGTTTTCCTCTCTGTAGAAAGCTCATTAAAAAATGAAACAGGAATCTAGGAATTCAACCCAAGGCCTTGAGCATAGTTTTTCTTCTGTGTCAAGCTCATTAAAAAATGAAACAATCACCTCTCCTGTCAGGTTGAGTCTTTTGCCAGATCTCGTAGATGTCGAGTCTAGTCTTTTGTTAGGTCTCGTATTTGAACCTTCATTTCATCCACCCTAATCCTTTTTCTCCATCTAGTATAGAAATCGGTGACAACCTCATAGTCGATGAATGAGTTGAATCTTTGGGGGCATGTCTCCAACCTTTGATGATCATTCTGGAGTTAAGCCACTAGCTTTCAAGCTGGGGGCAGAGTATCGAGCTTAGTCTTTGTTCTTTCTCACACTCGTAAATACATGAGAATGTAACCGAGTAGAATTTTATCACTTTTTCGGACTCATAAAGGTTATATGAAAAAGGAAACCCTTGGATTCTTCTTTAAAATATTTTCAAACTCTCTAAATGTGAAAAGATTGTCAAGTGATCTTGCTTCCTTTCCCACTCATTAAAAGGTTTGAAAGGGTGTCTTTTGAGTGATAATCTATCTCTTTTTCGGCCTCGTGAGACTAACATTATGAAAAAGGAAAACACTAGAGTCATCTTTAAGTTCTTTTCAGAATCTCTAAACATGAAAAATCACTGAGTTTACCTTCTCTGGACTCGTTAAAAAAATCATACATTGAAGGGCCCATACGGGACCGATCCCTTACTTCTTCCAGTTCATTAAAGAAAGGAAGAGGTACTTACTGAAGGTGATTTATATCAAGCATGTGTTACCCTCCTCGAGCTCATTAAACCAAAAATAGGTACTCGTCTATCTGGATGGTGGAAAAATTGAAATAATCAAGCCAAGACATTTTTTAGAAGTTTACTAGTGACCTTACAGTCTCCCTTGAACATGACATTTTATCTTTGCATGCATTTCAATCTACTGAACCTCTACATTGAACCAATCCTTTGAGTTTCCTTACTCCTTTGGGTCACCCAACGTAAGTCACAGTATCCATTGCATTATCATGTTTTGGTCCGTATCAAGTTTTTTTTTTCATGCCTCAGTGTTCAAGGGAAGTATCTGCCTCGAGAGTTAGCCATCGCAAATATCTTATTTCAATACCTATGTCAGTCCATGTTCATTTGATCCACCAATTAAATCTCTGTGTCTGTTTCATGTCATTGATGGGGGATACATCAAGGCCCTCCTTCAATGAGTCTATTCCTGCCGACTTCAACACATTATCCAGGAGCTAGACTTAGAAACTAGTTATTACTTTAGGACCTACATGCCTCAATGGTAGGCCTTCTCACATCCGACAGTAGGTTTACATCATTGACCTCTGATCAAATTATTTCGAATATGTTCGACCTTAGCTCATCTATTCACATTCATTGAAATGTACTAGGGTACCGTGGGAATCATTTACATCAATGGTGATTTTGTTAAGAACCAAATATCAATATAGCATAGAAAAACCTCAGATAAAGTACTCAACGCCTTGAAAAAGAGATAATTTCTGATAGTAAGCCTCTTCGAGGGGGAAACCTCCTTTTACCCCACTTAAATTTTCAAGTCCAAGATGATTCAAAATGAAAATGTCTCCTTGGTATATATAGGAGACTAGGAGGTTTAATGGCCTAAAGCCGACATAAATAAAATAACATTACTAATCTAATATGCCCCAATTAAGTGGTAATGAGCCAATATTAGGGCTTAACATGCCCCTCCCCTTGAGACAAGCGTTGTCCGCAACGCTTGAGTAACTCTGTATACTTCTGTATAAAAGACTCATCTTCCCAAGTGGAATCTTCAGCCGGTAGCTTCCTCCATTTAACGATGTTGGAAATGATTAACAGGTAGCATATACGTGTCATTGATGGCAAGTACAACAATAAAGATGGCATGTATGTACACAGGATTGTTGTTCAAACAAAAGAATAAGCTCAGGAGGCATAGCGCTCTTTTACGTGTAAGGAGCACAGGAAAGAGACCGAGAGCCGTCGGATCACAC
>ML783374.1:129305-167562 GCA_009831015.1 Picea engelmannii | reverse complement strand
TTGTGTCCTCATCATGAATTTCATGGGATGCATTTTCACTTTTGGGTGCCTTCTCTGTTACAAAATTTTTCATTACTTCCATGATCTTAGCTTCCATTGAATCCATCTTAGTATCCAACTTAGCTTCCATTGAATCCATCATCCCTTGTAGTTCATCTTTGGTTACTGTCTTATTTTGTAAATCATTTATGTCCCTACGCATTTCTTCACCTTCATCAAGAGTCCAATTAGGATTTTCTGGAGGCTTATTTGGTGTAGAAGGTCCCTTTTTGGGTGGCATGTTGGCCAAATATCACTTTTGAGTCTTGATTTTGAGGTGGTTCTGCTAGACAATATTTATTATGTTCTATCTCCCAAGTTTCGGCCCTTCTGGGTATGAAACTTTCTTTTAGGTAGTTCTCTAATATTTCTTCTTTGCAATTCCACAGGTCTGATCAAAATTGGATGTGCCAAGTGGAATTTACGGTAACTTCCTCAAAACTTGCATATTTTTGGCCTTTCCAGGAGATCTCACTTGTATAGAATGCCTTGCACAAAATATTTGATATCAAATTTTGAAACTTGCACCCAAAATACTACAGAATGTCCATGATCCAATTCAACCAGTCCCACTCAATTTGGATACTCTATCAAGAAGTTATGATTGTTTTACTTGGAACACCTTCTTGAGAATAGTCAATAGGACTAGTCAGATACCCTGTCTTACAAAAGGTGTATCTACAAATTTAGGATGACCTAGAATATGAACTTTTTACCACAGCTGTATTACTAATTTCTGTAAATTTCCTCCAAAGGGAAGGGTCTGAAACATTACAAAAAACAAATTATAGCAAAAATTCCGCAATGACTCATTTCAGGATGATTCTAGAACCCTATCTTGTACAGGTTGTATCTCCTAAATTATATGGCCTCAAGAGATTAATTTTGAACCCAATGTACCTTGATCCATCTACTAAAAATCCTCCAAGTGGTCCCTTCTGAAACGTTGTAGAAAAAAAGTTATAGCGAAAATGCCACGGTGTATCAGATGTAGCAGCGAAACCCCAAGACCTTGAGCTCTGATACCATATGTTAAGAACCAAATATCAATATAGCATAGAAAAACCTCAGAAAAAGTACTCAACGCCTTGAAAAAGAGACAATTTTGGATAGTAAGCCTCTTCGAGGGGGAAACCTCCTTTTACCCCACTTAAATGTTCAAGTCCAAGATGATTCAAAATGAAAATGTCTCCTTGGTATATATAGGAGACTAGGAGGTTTAATGGCCTAAAGCCGACATAAATAAAATAACATTACTAATCTAAATTACAACTAATGGCCTAAAGCTGACATAAATAAAATAACATTACTAATCTAATATGCCCCAATTAAGTGGTAATGAGCCAATATTAGGGCTTAACAGATTTCCCTCGTGCTTGTTAACGGTTTACATCATTGACCGGTAATCAAGTGGTTTCTGCCATGTTCGAGATCAAGACATCTATTCACATGGTTAGATTTGTACTACACTGGGATTGGTAAGAAGACCCTGGGTTGAGTCATTCACTCTGATATATACTTTACCTAGGTTGTGATGGAGTTTCTCTTGAATATTGACACATATAATGTCACATAGATCCACTTTGTATTGGTCCGTGGCTATGTCTTGTCATCTCATAGATCCACAGTGTATTTTCTGTGGCTACGATCAGTTCATTTCATGGAAGCATATATCCACATTGTATGTTTAGTGGCTATACTTTTTGTCAATATAATTATGGATCCACAGTGTATTCTATGGCGGCCATACCTGAAAACCTCTTTATCATTCAAGCATAGGTATGCCTACCTTGGGCTTGAAACATGTCATAATATTTGTTTGATGGCTGTGTGTAGATTTTTCTAGCCTCTCTGCATCCATCCCCTTGCTTGAAAAACTATAAAAAGTACTTTATTCACCATCGTCTTCTAACTTTTCACTTTGGGGGGCAATCTGTTACACATCAAAATTACTCACTTCAATAGTGTCGCAAGTGTCATCATTACAAGTGTTGTAAGTGTCACATCTCATCCACAAGTGTCGCATCTTGACCACAAGTGTTGCAAGTGTCGCAAACATAATATGGCCATATTTCCTATGTCATTCCTCTAAATACATCATAAGGACACTTAAGACACCTCAAAGACTATCTTTGAAGAGGAGAAATCACTTGACAAGGAGTATAAGTCTTTTGCCACTGGAAAAAATACTTAAAAATGATTTTTGGAAGGCAACACTCCCCTACCCACTGTTAGGGAGTTCCGGTGCTCCCTAGCCTTCCTTGAAGAAGTGTTGAAATTCTCTGTGCACCCTTTTGGGGGAGCACTACCCTTCCTGAGTGAATTTTGTTTTGTTGAGATAAATAAGGGAAGAATCCCCTCAATATCTGAAGGTGGTTGGATTCGAATATGAGTTCAAGGCATGATCTTAGGGAAGATCCACAACTAAAGGAGAGGAATCCTCAACTTATCCCAAAGATCTCTCAAGTGGTTGGGCCTCTCCAAGATTATATAAGGAGGCCTTCTCATGGTGAAAGGGTACATGATACATGAAAAGATTGGAGTTATGAAACCTATGATCTCATAGTAAACATATAGTACATACATGAATAGAGATTGAGAATAAAACCAAACTTATGATCCCATAAGTGAAATGCCATTGAAGCATAATCAGTGTAGATTACTTGAGAAAAGGGGTTGGACAAGGAGATCTGGAAGAAGATGTCACACCTTCATTAGAGGATTGTAAGTATTCTTCATTTGTTCTCATTAATATACACACATGCTTGGCCTGTTTCTTTCAAGTTTATGTTTTCTCCACATGAACTTGTCCTTAGTAGATATATATGTATTTAAGCTAATCTCAATAGAATAGGAAGCTTGTTGTATCTTTGTTTGTTCTACAGGACCTATCGAGGAGCTTTGGATTGAAGCTCAACTTGGAATTTGTGAGGACAAATGTCGTTAACAAGGTACACATTTTTCTTCTCCCTCTTCATATATGAGCTTAATTAGATATAAAAGGATGTCAGTGAACAATGATCGCACCCTTTCTGTCTTGGTTTTAGGGGTCTAGATACCAAGAGGGAATCTACTTGTTTGTAGGAGGATTCACTTGTAACAATGTTCCTCCTTATTGGAGTGTTTCGAGGAGTGATGATGATGCCTGCTAAAACTTCTTGATATTCGTTTCTTCTCAAGGATCATTTGACTCCCTATTTTGCTTGAGTCGCTCTCCTTATCCAATTTATTTTTTATTCTTTCCAGGATCTTCATCAACTTTAAGTTGAATTCACCTTGTTTATCCTAAGCTTTGTTATATCTGCTCGATGAGTTTGGGCATCTTTCTACAATTGATCAATGATTTTCATAATATACCCTTCCTTATCTATCTCTTCTCCATGTCCATTGGAGTTCGACCCTTCAACTCCCAAATGAACATCCATTCCTTTTTCTCCGTTCTCCAAACTAGAAGGGTTCTGTGTCTATTTCATTTCTTTGCACTCAGTGGAAACTCTAAATGGTTCTGACACTCGTTAAACTTATGCAAACACAATGTGCAGACAACCAAAAATTTTCAGGCCATTATTCCTTAACAAATCCACAGCATTCAAAACCAAATCTGATTACAGCAAACATTCAGATTTTCTGAATTTTTTGAGCTCTGCTCAGCTCTGTAACAATTCCAGGCCTTATCCCTTTTCTCTTAGGCCCAACCCCTATGACCACAGGCTACGACCATATGCTAGATCGATAGGCTCTTAACCAGGACTTCGAGTTTCGAAGTCTTCATAATACCTCACACCAGACGCTTAGAATTCTAAATTAACAAACTTAATGAAGTAGAGTGGATCAATTGTCCACATCTACCCAGCATCCAATGGATGACACTCATTATGGAACCTCAAGCGTTTGATTTCTGGGACCTCGGGACTTCGAAAGATTCCACATCTTCATGCATCGAACCAATAATCTTCGAAACATCACCTTAGGTGACATTATTACATTACATCACTTAATGTTTTCCCAATTGTGGGGGCATGCAATTGTGGTTTGGAGTAACCCACCTTTCATCCTGCAATTCTCCTGATGCTGACACATAACCCCTCCATGAAACCACGGTTTGTATTGTGGGACCACCTTGGAGAATTATCTCACGTGCAACTTGGGTCTATGCAATGCCTCCTGGTCATCGATCTTGATGTATCATGATCAATGCCACTATGGGTCCTCTGACCCTTAAATATGTTACATAAACTGAGGCCCCACTAACTCTGCTCACATAGGATGCCACATGGCGACATACTAGCGACTGATATGTGGCCCATTCAAATGGGTGAATATCATTCCCCACATGTCTATTCCACCTGGGAGTATACACCTTCACAAGAATAGTCCATCATTGCTTCACCTCCCTCTCTGGGTCTCGACAATAGGCCAAATCAGGAATTCTTAGAGCTTCATAGTTGGTGATGGACTCTCTCTGGGAGAAAACCACTTCCTAGTAGACTCTCTCACCTAGAGAGAGCTACTCACAGGCCTAAAAACCTGCCTCTTCAACCAAAATCCTGACAACCTAGTTTTTCATCCAGTTTTGACTCAATTCCAACACAGTGAGGATAAAAACAACATCAAATGGAAACACCACTTAGGAAAAAGAAGGAAACAACCCAAGGAAAGTTCAGGTATGGACTCGACTTTGCAATATCGGATACACTCGGCTCATAAGATACACAAATGACATGGCTCAATCGACGTGTTTGTGACATGGCTCAATCAACGCAGAGGTCGAACACAGACTCAAGCGATTCATATGGAAAAAAATGACAATAGACCACTAAGACAATGCATGGTTCAGGTAACACCGGTTTTAGAGTTGTGTGACCAGCAACAAACACAGAGATCATATGCATAACAAAATGGTTCAGAAAGATGGATGCAAGAATGGAGGACCAACCCCCAAGTCAGCTGATGCTTCAGTTTTTAACCGTGTGTACCCAGGTCGACACTTTTCTTCCCAGAGCTGCATGCATTCCCATTTGCACATGTTGGAGATGCATGCATTCCCTTTTGCACCCATTGGATATGCACATGTTGCCTCTCCGAGGACTTAGGATAAAAACATGTTTTTTCACACAACTTTATAATAATAATAAAACATTATTCTCAAGGACTTAAGCCCCTAATATTAGCCCCTATTTCCAACCTTTCAGTCCCTTTTTTTCTTACCCACCATGTGGAAGCTTAGTCCCCCATCACTCTTTCTTTTTGGTTGGTCTTCATGTAGTGATGTTTAATCTTTATTAATGTTCTTCATATTACATATACAAAAACATGATTCTGGCCTTTAACACTTAGGCTCTCCAACCTAATAAACACATAATCCCACCAACTTATCAATACTTGGCTCACCAGCTTGCAAAACATGATTTACAATTCATAAACATGATTACAACAGGGCTCGTCCTTGGGGATATTTCAAAACTTGTCATATGTAGATGGATCTATAGGACCAAGAGTGCAGTGGATGGACATATTAGCAAATACAAAGCTAGGCTTCTTATCAAAGGATTTCAGCAAGTGCATGGTATTGACTATGGTGAGACCTTCGCTCTAGTAGCGAAGATGGATTCCATAGAATTGTAACTTGCCATTGCGACAACCAAGGGATGGGAATTCCATTAGACAGATGTGAATAATGCATTTCTTCATGGTGATCTCTCTTAGGAGATCTATATGGAGCAGCCTCATGGATTTATGCAAGACTCATCTTTGTTCTGTCAACTGAAGAAGTCCCTTTATGGACTCAAGCAGGCTCTGAAGGAATGGTATGCCAAGATGGACTCCTACCTACTATCACAGAAATTTGTACATTGTAAATTAGACCTAAATGTCTACATGCTCAGAATGACTCATTCACTTCTACTCTTAGTTTTGTACATTGATGATTTGTTGATAACTGCTTTCTCGACTTCAATGATTGTTGCAATCAAGAGGATTCTACATGACGTGTTTTTTATGAAGAACATGGATCCTCTACATGTCTTCCTTGAAATCGAGATCAGTCAGGATGCATCAGGCATCAAACTGTCTTAGGCCAAGTATGCACAAGATTGCCTTGAGATATTTCACATGAAAGACTGCAAGTCTACTCTAACACTTTTCCTATCAGGATTCAAACTTGAGGATGGAGGGGACACTCCATTTGTTGATAGCACATTGTACAGATAGCTAGTGGGGAGTGTTGACGGTTAATATCGCAACAAATTTTCACCCACAAAGTGTTGTTAAAGCCTATTATTATAAAAGCTAAATAATACTAGTAGGTGGGACCCCTTGTATATTAGAGATAAGGTCTGGTGTTTATTTGATTTTGCGTTATTGTTAAACACTTCTTACATGGAGATATAATCTTGGTTTATTGGCGATTAAGAAGGCATGTTCTATTTTTTTATGTTGCTCTAGGCTAAAGCTTTATTTTACAATGGCCTGGGTAGAGGCGACATGCATTTACGATATATGTTATTGGGTTCTATTACTAGGAGACTTGCAACATGTTAGCAATAACATATAAAAGCAATTGGAAAAAGGAAAAAGGGAATATAATAGCAAAGGGAAGAAACTAAACCATGTTATATACTATACTACATGCATCGATTTTTAATGGATTGTTGTTATCCTAGCTACTAAGTTAATAGCTATGTGATTGGTTTTGAGTTAGATATTTGATATGCATGGTGATTATGTTATGGCATAAGTTGATATGGATCACGCTGTTGTTTTTAATGGTTGATGGTATAATATATGGTTTAATCAATTGAGTTAATGAATTATTGGTTGGCATGTACTGGTGAATTAAATGACTAAAGGGTAGAGGCGACATGCATTTACTGCATGTCACCTTTACTCCTTCCATTGGCCACCACCCTAATTGGGCTATTGTTAAACTATGTTGTTATGGTTATGCTTCGACTTCCTAGCAGAGAGGAACTGCTCAGCCAACTCACATTTTAAGGTGTTTTGATCATAGGTATGTATTTTTGTTTTTCCATCCATGATTTTGCTCTGTTTATGAAATGGATATTGTCTCGACTGTATGGGTTGTGCTTTCCTTAAGTGTGGAAACTGTATGAAATTGTGTTTCTTTGGAATAGATCAATGTCAGCTCTGTAAAAATTTCTTGAATTCATAGTGTTATCAATGTTAGCAACCATGAGGCTCTCTGTCATACTTGTTGTTTTTCATTGGAGGGTTTTTGTTTGGTCTTGAGTGGCTAGTTGTCTTCTCACATGTTGTATCACCATACCTAGGATTTGGATTTATGGGGTTTGATGGTTGGAAGTGCCTCGTGTCAGTGCACATTGTTCAATTGGGAATTGGGTTGTTTTTCTATTATGGTCGCACAGTGGGTTATGTTGCTTCTTCTTGGCCCTCCTTTCACCTTAGAATTATATTTGGTTGATTGGAGATCCATGAGGGTTATACCCTGCGTGTGCTAAGTATCACTACAAGGTTGAAATGGAGCCTTGATCCTCTAGTTGTAACCTCTCTTGTCACGATTTTCGTCACCCTGTCCACAAAGTAAATTGTGGTGTTTTCTGTGTATACACCATTGGTCTTGGAGTTTTCCACCTTAGAGAAGAGTCAGCTCTAGTCTCCCTGTGTTGGACATAGAGAAAACCCTTAACTCCTCAAGTTTGAGGGTTGATAGAGAATATTGTTGTGGCCTGCCAAGTTTACTATTGGTTATTGTTGATTGGTATGTATTGTCGACAAAATCGATTGCAGGATCACCCAGTTGATAATGTGACAATCATGTTAGTTTTGGTATCTAGTCACTACCTGTGTTATTACAATGGATAAAACCTGCATGGTTAATTGGACATATCAAGTACATAGTAACTCTCCTTGTGTTTTGATAACCTTGTATTGTTTTTAACTAAGTCACAAAATCGCTTCATGTTAATGCGTGGGTATGTGTGGTTTCCACTACATGTCAAGTCGGGTTGTTGATTATGACGACAGTCCAAGTAATAGATGTTGTTGGGAAAAACACCGTACGGACTAGCAAACTAGGGTCAGACTTGCATGCAGATTTGACCGAATAGAAACTACTTTTTTACCTACATCCCAAGATTTAAACCCCTTTTTCTTAGTAAATGCATGGAAAAGGACCACCTACCTTATTACCGGTGTTCGATGTAGATCCTCCGTTGTGATTTGATTACTTTCTTGCACTGCTCCTTCCATAGATGACCTACACTCAAGACAAACAACAACTATACATGCATGCTACTTCTATACTCAAGGGTTAGAAATCAAGCATAAATTAATCAAACCATAGACAATTCATGAATTGGGACGAGAAAAGCATTCTTTTTATTACTGAAAGTGAATCAACTTACAAAAGCTGAGACCGGCCACCGCTCCTTGAACCTGATCCCGGGATCCTCTTCTTCTATCCTTCAACTACTTTGCGTTAAATCTCCCTTGGCATGAGGAAAGTCTAAAGGGTTGGGACAATGGATTACGTAAATGGGCAGAGTTTCTTCATTATATTTTTTCCTCCTCCAAATGGTACCCCTACCCCTTCTTTTATAGGCTAGAAGGAGCTAAGGTTTTGGACAAACCCTCGGCCATGCATGGCTGGGAGTTTTAGTTAACTGACCCATAGCTTTTTGTTTCATCGGCAACTTTCCTTTTTTCGTGTTTTGGTAGGTACACACGGGCTGTTGTGAGTCAGCCAGCATGTACACGCGTGCAGTAATGGGTTAGGACACATGGGCCTTCACACAAGAGGATTTTTAAAGAGTTGTTCAACAGAGTTTTGGCAAAGAAGGGATATGAGTTGGCCTGATGCCAGGTAAGCATGTGTGGTGCAATTTAGGGTTATAACAATAGGCTCAACATTGAATTGCTTTATTGAAGATTGGGGTTGATACATAGTCATTGTCTTTTGCAATCAGGATTACTATGGAAATTCCATCCACTGTATGTGTTATGGTTATTTCATTGCGTCATCAAAGATGAACCCGAGTTTTACACAACATGGTTTTGATTGCAGTTTGATTAATTTGAGAAATATTGTATTAGATTGATAGCTCGAAACGATGGGTTGAGTTGATGATACTATGACTGTGTGTTTAATATTGTCAAATGGGAATGTTTCATTGTGGCTTTTTAGTTATGGATGCCCACTGTGTATGCTATGGATATTTTTGTTGGGGTTGCAAACTCAGAGATAGTCACAGAGTTTTAAACATGGATTTGTTGCAATTCAATTATTTGTATTATGAAGTCAGGTATGCTATTGCTACCTTGTTGTGTTGGATGGATATCATTTTAAATGTTTAGAGTCAAAGAAAAATTGGACATGTCCAGTCAGAGAAATGAAAATGTGTTTTTTCGAATGGTTGTATATTTCCCAGCATAATGTGAGTTGAAATGGTGATTGGTTATCTGGTTATTTAAATGACAAGCCAGGATCTTTGGAAGATGAATATGGATCATTGTGTTGACTGTACATTTGGTAGGTTAAATGAATGTCATGCATTCTGAAATAGTGATAGGAACAATTGTTGTGACAGTATGACCACATTGTAGTTTAATTTTTAAACGAATTTAAAGACAGAATCGAGCATGTTTTTTATGTTTGCATTTGATGAGAAAAGTGAAAATAATTGACAACGTATTTATTTGGAAATTTATTATGGATAAATGGGAGAAAATAGAGTCCCCCTACATGCTATTTTTTTCATTGTTGACACTGTGTAAATATTTTGGTTATGAACAATGAACTAGTTAATACACAGTAGTTGTTATTGGATCACAATGGTGATTTGGTTGGTGTATTTCCTTTTTTAGAATGGCTATATGCATTACTTAATTAATTTTATGAATAGTACCCTTTCTCATTCCCCGCCATTATATCACTTTTTCTCTAATTACAACCTTGTCATCTTCCCACATTCATTTTTCACTCCCTGTTCTAAAATTGATTAAAGTCAAGAAAATTTTTGTGTTGAAGCAGTTGGCAGTAACAGTGTCTTGGTTGAATTATAATGATGTTTTCTTAGGTTTGTAGTTGATTGTTGTTGTCTTTGAGAAGTAACCGTATTTTTTCCCCCCTCACCATATCATGTTTCTCTCAATACAAACCCCTCACATATCCTAAGACCCTTTATTCACCCCCTGCTCATTGATAAACAATTAAACAATTTGTATGGATTGGATTGCATGAGTCTGATACATTGTTGAGCCAAATCTATTTCATATTTTTAAGAGTTGTCATGTATGGTTATTTAAAATACTATTTTCTAATCAATCATCCATGCAGGAATGAGTTTTTTCAGTTCATGTAGCCATGGTCGAGGAAACCGAGGGAGTGGAAACTAGAATAAAGGCCCAAGAAGGCCAACATTCTCTATACATTTTGATCCTGACTCACAAGATCTTGGCCAGTTGTTTCAGGCCAGATTTTTCAATTGGATTGAGCAAGGAGTGGTCCAACCTAGGCCTGAAAGGCCTCCTTTCCAAGTTCTACAAGCCCCTGGTATCCATGTGCCTCCTCACGTCTCATTGCACCTGAGGTTCTGTAAAATGATGGATGGCAAGAGATTTTCCACCCAACAGTATCCCAACATCGCGACTGGCCTAATGTATCCCTACCTTATCCTCTTCCTACTAACACCATTGTAAAATCTTCCCCCACTCACTAGTGGAGTCCTCTCAATCTAGAAAAAGGTTGAAAATCGAGGCTCACCATGCCCTTAAAAAGGAAAATCTATTGTTTCCCCTTTCTCCCCCTACAATGGCTCTGACAAATCTGTGTCTTCCTGGATGCATTTGAGGGACAATTGTTCCCACTTGATCAGTGAGATTAGGCTTAAAGGCTCAGTCTAGCCAAAGGAAAACTCAAGAAAATTGAAAGGTGACAACAAAAATCGAGGAAATATTGCATCCCAGAGTAGGAAATATGGTTTTTGTGTTTTTATTTTACCTATTGTTGATAACAGTTGACTTCATAAGTTTTTGTACAACACATTTTATTTTGGGATATATGAGTAATATTGTTTTGAAAATAATTTCAAATATCATGAGCTAAATTGTCAAATTTTGATATGATGATGGGAGTCACAAGGAGGTGTGTGTTTCTTAACTAACTAGTTATGTTATGATTGTTAAGAGCTAAAGGGAGTCACAAGGGATCCCACCTAATAGCTATTATTTATTATAACCCTCATTATGATTGTTACTTTTCCCCCTAACTAAAAGTTGCTTGAGTCTTTTAATTAACTTAACTAATGAATTGGTTCAACGAATTCAACCGAGTCTAATTTTTTTAAAGGCAAATGGAAAGGGAGGAACAAGAAGAGGATAGAAGCAGAAGCATACTAAGGTTTTCTCTTTGAGTTTATATTGATATAGTTGAGTTTCCATTCATTCATTTATTCATCAAAAGCCTAATTCTCTTTTATGATAGCAAGGTCTTATTGTAGACAACAATATTCAGGGCTGAATTACATCATTTATGAACTTGTTTTCAGAGGTGTTGATCTATCTTTGATAGTCTGTGTAGACTTGTTTGTTTGTGAATTAGTTTTCATGACCCACAAAGGCTATTGTGCAGAGTTGAGTGGGAAACAATCTATGGAAATTTGTTCCATATTTTAGAGTTCAGTTTTGGTTTTCTGTCAGAGGTCCTTTTGTATGTTCCATCGAGGATGTCTAAGTTTGACTTTGGTCCAATTTTTGTGTATGAGATTTTGTAAAGAAAATGAATCTTTGGTGAATTGGAATGAAATAAAGGATTTTTTTATGTCTCATCTGTCCTAATTATCATCTTGGTGTCTTTAATTTTGTATTTACATTTAATTCAACAACTGTTATATTCAAAACATTACAGAAAAGTAAATTTCTAGCAAGCTTTTCTATTGATAAAAGACTAGCCTAAGAACTTGTAATTAATACTTGTGAGTAAGGATGTTATTTCTATTGGCTATAAACATAGGGTGATATTCCTGTCTATTTTTCTTTAGCCAAGAAGAATCTGAAATTGCTTGAGTAAGATCATTTCATTTCTTTTCCTGAACATTTATTTGGCGACCATACTAGGGAGATCTTTGATATCTCTCTGGTTAATTTTTATACTCGATTTTCATCGATATATATTTATTTTCTGATATTGATTCTTTGACTATTTTATTCTTAATGACTGTTCATGTTGCAAGGCAGCCCAATATTGAGTTGGGTCTTCAAGATTAGACCAACATTGCTTTGAATCTATTCAATACCATCTTCGACACTGCCAATACCTGTGTTGAGATTAACCTTTCTTGGGAAGCAATTGAACGAGATATTAGTGCTCAAGAACAATTGGAAGCTAGACGTAGAAAACCTAGAAATTAGAAGTAACCCTTTTGTTTCTTCAAGTTTTGTCCTTATTTCATTTCCTTAGACTCTCGTCCTTCTAGAAGAAGAAGAGGATTTTCACCTGAAATCAACCCTATTGCTGAAATAGGAAGAAAAAATGTTGTGTTATCTTCCCAACAAAGTGCTCTAAGGAGAAATTTATCTGATTCATCAATTTCATCTTGCTTTCCCTCATATATCATCCATAAGATGGCATCTAGTGGTGGTACTGGTGACACTGGAAGTGATGCATCTTCTCAGTATTCATTGTCATCAGTGATTGGTATATTATATAGCCACCATATCCATGTCCAATCTACCAAAAATCCCGCCAAAGTCATTAAAAAGTATGGGCTTTTTCAGTTCAAAGAAGACGCCATAACCACATTGTGGCATGTGTTCTCTCCTCTTAACCTAGCACCTACTGCTCATCCCCTCCATAAATTTAAAGAGCATCTTCCTAGATTTTTAGGAAATAACATTGTCACTACAAATGAACACCTGGTGGAATTTTCTAATTCTTTTCATAACATAGGGGCTAATGCCAATGATACTTGCATGCACTTATTCGTAAATTTCTTGGAAGGAAAAGTGGTGGCCGACTTCTTTGACCTTCCTCCTAAGATTTTGTCTACTTGGGAGGAGTTAATATATTGGTTCTGATCCACTTATGGGAAATCCAAAATCTCATCTGAGAGGTTGAGGGAGTATAATAACGTTACCTATAAGGATGGTGAAACCATCAAGTCCTTCAAATTGCATTTGACCAAGTTATACAATAAAATCCCCGAACTCATTTGGCCCCAGAACCAACCCTCTTTCATGCATTACTACAATTTGTTTCCTTCCCCCTACCATCATAGGCTTGAGGAAAAATCCATTGATAATCTCGGTTCCACTCTGCATATTTGCTCAAAGTATGAAGAACAACTTGAAAGAACTAGTCTTCCCCAGGGAGAATCGATTAGACAAACAGACATGTCTTCCCTCTTACAGCTAGTACAAGACATGAGCAATCGTATGATAGCATATGATAGGAAGAGAACTGTCTCCCCCCTCACCCCTAGACCTTCATCATCTTCTACACCCCCCTTTAGAAATCCGGTTGAAAAAAAAAATCAACCTAAAGTTATCCTGCCTTGAAGTTGGTGTAACTTTTGCGAGGAACACCATGAAGAAACAAAATGTGGGGTAAAGAAGAGTGCCAAAGATAATATCTTTGGTAAAATAATAGAATCTACTATTGTTGTCCTATATTTTGGAGAGATAGAATATGTCATGGTCATCAACACTAGGAACAAAGCCTATGCTCCCAAGGGAAAATTTGATCTTCCCCACAGTTCTTCTATCCCAAGCTCATCCTCAATCACTACTACTCTTGAGATTCCTAAGGTTCTTGAGAGTCAAGGAATCATTGCTCCTCTCCTCTCTTCCAAATATAATATCTTTAATCAGTTGGCCAACATCAAAGCAGATGCAACCCTTCTAGACATGGTTGTCGTCCCTGAACAACAAATGCATCTGAAACAATTCATGGAAGGAAAAGCTTCCGTCATAGCCAATATTTTTGAAGAGTTAAAAGAAGAGGATTCCTCTGTGAATAAAGTAGGTGTACATAACTTTAGATGCCCTGTAAAAAATTTCCCTTTTCATATTTATGTAAATACTATGGATAATATTTCCCATTGTTGCCTCATTGATGGTGGTTTGGGCCCAAGTGTGATGTCAAAGATTATTATGGAAGAGCTAGGCATGTATTGTACAAATGAAAATGCCAGAAGCATGCTCTCCTATAATAGTCTACAACAAACAACCATAGGCGAGATTAAGGATGTGACCTTGGTTTTTTTGCGCTCATCTTGGGATAAGGAAAACCCTCAACATTTAGGTAATTTATATGAATGTAAGCAATTACTCAATTATCTTGGGAAGTGATTGGAAGGCCTTAACATGTGGATACCTCTCACTCAACAAGAAAATTTTATCCGTTCCTTGAAATGGTAAGAACATTATATTTCTTAGAGAGGGAATAATTTCACCATGCATAGAGAGTGTTCCGAAATCTAGCGTAAACTATATCGAAGAGGACCTATGAGTGTATTCTATCTTTGTTGAAGAGGATATATTCCTTTAGGAAAAATAGATTTAGATTATGATATGTGGAATATGCAATTTGATGGTTCATGCTCTAATGAAGGTAATGGGGCTGACATTATCTTGGTTTCCCCTGCAGGAAAAATTCATAATATGTCTTACACATTAGAGTTTGTTTGTAAAAACAATGTCACTAAGCTCAAAGCTTTATTACTAGGCATTGAAAATGCCCTTAATCTTGGTTGTGGCCACCTTTCAGTTTTTGGACATTCTGAGCTTGTTGTGAACTTGATACGTAAAATGTGCTCTCCTATAAACAAGTTGATGGAATGACACTCCCAAATTGTTTGGGAACTTGTCTCAAATATTCTATCTTTCAACATCACTCATATTAATAGGGATGTGAATTCAATGGTTGGTCAGCTAGTTGTCTTTGCAGCATCTCCTAACCAACAACTTTTGCCTCACAGGGTTGATTGTTCTTTTCAATCTCTATATCGTCCATATATCCCTGACAATGTAGGATCTTGGAAGGCCCTCCCTAATGACGAGAGCATGTGTGCTTTTATTCAAGAAGAACCTCTTAAGCCCAAGAAGATTATATCTATAGAAAAAAATAAGATTCCTAGGGACTTGAATCCTCTTGAGAGTTCCTTTTCATCGAGTGATATAGGCAATAAAGAAAAACAGAAAGAAGAAGAGTTACAAATGAAAGTGGGTGAAACCATCCCCTTGAACATTGGGGTACTCGAATATTCAAGGAACGGTAACATAAGTACCAAATGTTTTGATAAGGAAGAAATGAAGTTTGTTAATCTACTTGGTGGATTTCAAAAGGTTTCTGCTTGGCCGTATAAGGATCTTTGTGGTTTTGACCCTGGTTTTTTATAGAATGATATTCCCACCAAGGAAGGAATGAAACCAATTATGAGGGAAGAAAGATCTATTAAATCTACATTTAAAGAAAATTTTCAAAGGGAGTTGGAGAATTTCTTAAGGGATGGGATTATTTTGTCAGTCCACCCTAAATGGGTTTCCAATTGGGTACCTATTTTGAAGACCACTGATCATATTAGAACTTGCATTAATTTTCGTACTTTTAGGACATCTATTATGAGAAATCATTTTGCTCCCATCGGTATGGAAATGGTTTTGCATCAGGTTATAATAATAATAATAATAATAATCTATTTTTAAGGTCACGGCCAAGCCAACACACCAAATTGGTGTATGAGACCCCCTTGTTTGTGGGACAAGGGACCCCCCTTTGCCCAACGATTTGATTGGTAAAGTATACGAAGGTATACATACCCTACCCCCCTCTAGATTTGAACCTCTGACCTCTTAAGAGGAAACAAATGTTCTTAACCATTAGGCCCACTCACGTTATAGAGTCGCAGTTAAGACCCTTACTTGAAATTTTTTTGGGTTCCAAGAAAATCAAGGTGAAAAGGGAAGATTCTCACAAAACCACTCTTATCACTAATCAGGGTACCTTGCATTACAAATGCTTGTTTTCTGGCTTACTTGATACAAGTACCACCTTTAAAAGACCTATGCATGCGAATCTCAATGAATTGGTCAGTGTCCATCTCTATCTTGATGATTTGATTGTGTGTGTCAAGGGGCTGATAATTACATTAGGATTCCAAGTGTTGGGTCCCTTACAAATTTATTTGTCTTGGACACTAACTCTTACATTTTAAAGGATTTATAGAAGCAATTGTTTTCCTATATTGCTAACAGGCCTTTCTTGAAATATTGCGAGGGACCAATGTGAAAGGTTCTAATGTTGTCTGGATTTTCTGTATACTAGTAGCTTAGCTTTGTTTTCAATTTTTGTTCTTCTTTGTTCTGCTTTACAGTGGTTTGACTTCTTCTTTCTCGGTTAAAACTGTTTTTGCTGCTTTTTCATTTTTATCTTTTATTATTGTTGTTTTAATTCCTTTTTTTTAACTTCTATCATGATTTTCTTGCCTGCATCTTTTAGTTAGTTTGGTCAAGATAGGATGTTGGATCAATTCGGCCACAATGACACTCTCGAAAAGCATTGTTAGTCAATAAAAATCAATTTTACATAGTTTTTATGATGTCTCCTCTAAAGGACCCTTAAAATTGTTATATATTTCCACTGTTGTCTTGTAAATAATTGGTTATCTCCCGCTTCTTGCCATTTCTTCATCCATTGAAATTTCAAGAGCAAGACTAAAAAAATTTCTCTTTAAAATTAAGAGAAAATTTTGGTCGAATGATTATGCATATAGTGTTAAAATCCCCTCATACTTAACACTTATCATGAATTATTCCCAAATTCCTGGTCATCTTTCCATTAAATCTGCTCACTTCCCCCTATTGCATTATCTTCCTGGTTAAATATTCTTGACCTACTATTATTGGTCTGCGAAACCATGAGTTCTGAGTTCTAAATCTATTGAAAACAAATTTCCCTATGGATTCTCCAGTTTGTTGACGATTAAAATCACAACAAAGTTTTTCCCACAAAGTGTTGCTAAAGCCTATTATTATAAAAGATAAATAATACTAGTAAGTGGAACCCCCTCGTAGATTGGAGATCAAGTCTAGTGCTTATTTTATGTTGTTCTATTGTTCAACACTTCTTACATGGAGATATAATATCGGTTTATTGGTGATTGAGAAGGCATGTTCTATGTTTTTATGTTTCTCTAGGCTGAAGTTTTATTTTACAATGGCCTATGTTATCCTTCTTATCACTGCTATGTATTATTGGGATCTATTAATAGGAGAAATACACAATAACAATGTTAGCAATAACATATACAAGAATTGGAAAAAGTCAAAAGGAAATATAAAAGCAAAGGGAAGAAACTAAAATATGCTATATACTATACTACATGCATTGATTTTTAATGGATTGTTGTTATCCTAGCTACTAAGTTAATAGCTATGCGATTTTTTTTTAGTTATATAGTCGATATACATGGTGATTATATTATGGAATAAATTGATATGGATCACATTGTTGGTTTTAATGGTTGATGGTTTCGATATATGGTTTAATCAATTGAGTTAATGGATTATTGGGTGGCGTGTACTCGTGAATTAAATGACTAGAGGGTGGAGGCGACATGCATTTATTTCACATGACATTTACTCCTTCCACTGGCTACCACTCTAATCAGACTATTGTTCAATTGTGTTGTTGTGGTTATGCTCCAACTTCCTAACAGAGAGGAACTGCTTGGCCAACTAACGTTTTAAGGTGTTTTGATCACAAGTATGTCTTTTTTGTTTCCATCCATGATTCTGCTCTATTTATGAAATGGATATTGGCTCGAATGTATGGTTTGTGCTTTCCTTAAGTGTCAAAACTATGTGAAATTGTGTTTCTTTGGAATAGATCAAGTCTAGCTCTGCAAAAATGTATTGAAGTCATAGTGTTTCGAATGTTAGCATCCATGAGGCTCTCTGTCATCCTTGCTCGCTTTACTTGGAGGGTTTTTGTTTGGTCTTGAGTTGATGGTTGTCTTCTCACATTTCGTATCACCATACTTAGGCTTTGGCTTTATGGGGTTTGATGGTTGGAAGCGCCTCGTGTCACTATGCATTGTTCGCTTGGCCATTGGGTTTTTTTTCTACTATGGTCGCATAGTGGGTTATGTTGCTTCTTCTTGGCCCTACTTTCACCTCATCGTTGTAGTTGGTTTACAGGAGAGCCATGAGGGTTATACCCTATGTGTGTTAAGTATCATTACAAGGATGAAATGGAGCCTTGCTCCTCTGTTTATAACCTCTCCTGTCATGGGTTTCGTCACCCTGTCCACGAAGTCAATTATGGTGTTTTATGTGTATACATCGTTGGTCTCGAAGGTTTTAACCATAGAGAAGAGTCGGCTCTAGTCTCCCTGTGTTGGCCACAGAGAAAACCCTTAACTCCTCAAGTCTGAGGATTGATAGAGAAGACTATCGTGGCCTATTGGGTTTACTATTGGTTATTTTTTATTGGTATGTATTGTCGACAAAATCAATTACAAGCTTGCTTAGTTGATCATGTGACAATCATGTTGGTTTTTGTATCTACTCACTGCCTATGTTATTACAATGGATAAACCATACATGGTTAATTGGACAGATAAAATACCCAGTCGCTCTCCTTGTGTTTTGATAACCCATTATTGTTTTTAATTGAGTAAGTCATAGTGTTGCTTCATGTCAATGCGTGGGTATGTGTGGTTTCCACAACAAGTCAGGTCAGGTTATTGATTATTACAATAGTCCAAGTAATAGGCTTAGCATTGAATTGGTTGATTGAAGATTGGGATTGATACGCAGTCACTGTATTTTTCATTGAATATTATTGGGATGTTAAACTCGACATTATTTACAATTGTTTAATGATGTTAGCTTGGAATGCATTTGTATGTGTGGTGTTCCTACACCACGAATACATGGTCACTGTAACTATGAGTTTTTTGTCCAAATGGTTATTGAAATCAGGATGACTATGGCAATTCCATCCACTATATGTTTTATGGTTATTTGATTGCATCATCAAGGATGAACCCGAGTTTTACATAGCATGGTTTTGATTGCAGTTTGATTAATTTGAGAAATATTGTATTAGATTGATAGCTCAACACGACAGGTTGAGTTGATGATACTGTGATTGTGTGTTTAAGATTGTCAAATGGGAATGTTGCATCATGGCTTTTGATTTATGGCTGCCCTCTGTGTATGCTATGGATATTTTTGTTGGGGTTGCACACTCAAATATAGTCACAAATTTTTAAACATGGATTTTTTGCAATTCGATTATTTGTATTATGAAGTCAGGTATGTTGTTTTTTCCTTGTTGTGTTGGATGGATAGCATTTTAAATGTATAGAGTCAAAGAGAAATTGGACCTGTATAGTCACAGAAATGAAATTATGTTTTGTTGAATGGTTGTATATTTCCCAACATAGTGTGAGTTGAAATGGTGATTGGTTATCTGGGTGTTTAAATGACAAGATAAGATCTTTGCAACATGAATATGTATCATTGTGTTGATTTTCCATTAGTTAGGTTAAACGAATGTCATGCATTATGAAATAGTGATAGGCATGAGTGTTGTGACAGTATGAACACATTGCAGTTTAATTTTTAAACTAATGTAAAGACAAAATTGAGCATGTTTTTTATGCCTGCATTTGATGAGCAAAGTGAAAATAATTGACTGTGTATTTATTTGGAAATTTCTTATGGATAAATGGGAGAAAACAGAGTCCCCCTACATGCTAATGTTTTGATTGTTGACACTGTGTAAATATTTGGTTATGAACAATGAACTAGTTAATACACAGTAGTTGTTATTGGATCACAATGGTCATTTGGTTGGTGTATTTCCATTTTTCGAATGGATATATGGATTAGTTAATTAATTTTATGAACAATACCCGCACTCATCCCCACCATTATTTCACTTTTTCTCTAATTACAACCCCATTTCCTTCCCACATTCATTTTTCACTCCCTATTCTAAAATTGATTAAAGTCAAGAAAACTTATGTGTTGAAGCAGTTGGCAGTGGCAGTGTCTTGGTTGAATTGCAGTGATGTTTTCTTAGGTTTGCAATTGATTGTTGTTTTCTTTGAGTAGTAACCGTATTTTTTTCCCCACTCACTATATCATGTTTTGCTCAATACAAGCCCCTCGCATATCCCAGGACCATTTATTCACCCCTTTCTCATTGATAAACAATTAAACAATTTGTATGGATTGGATTGCATGAGTCTGATACATTGTTGAGCTAAATCTATTTCATAATTTTAAGAGTTGTCATGTACGGTTATTTAAAATACTATTTTCTAATCAAGCATGCAGGCATGAATGAGTTTTTTCAGTCGAGGTAGCCATGGCTGAGGAAACCGAGGGAGAGGTAACTGGAACAGAGGCCCAAGAAGGCCAAGGTTCTCCATACATTTTGATGTTGACTCACAAGAGCTTGGCTATTTATTTCAGGCCATATTTTTCAATTGGATTGGGAAAGGAGTGGTCCAACCTAGGCCTGAAAGGCCTCCTTTCCAAGTTCCGCAAGCCCTTGGTATCCCTATGCCTCCTCACATCTCACTGTAACCTGAGGTTCCAGAAAATGATGGATGGAAAGAGATTGTCCACCTGACAGTCTCCCAACATCATGGATGGCCTAATTTATCCCTACCTGCTCCTCTGCCTATTAACCCCATTGTCCAATTTACCACCCACTCACCAATGCAGTCCTCTCATGCTAACAAAAGGTTGAAAATCGAGGCCCACCATGTCCTTGACAAAGGAAATTATACTGCTACCCCTTCCTCCCCCTCCAATGGCTCTGACAAATCCATGTATTCCTGAATGCATTTGAGGGACAATTGTTCCCACGTGATCAACGATATTAGGCCTAAAGGCTCAGTGCAACCAAAGGAAAACTCATGAAAATCAAAAGGTGACAACAACAATCAAGGAAAGATTTCATCCTAGAGTGGGAAATATGGTTTTTGAGTTTTTATTTTACCTATTGTTGATAACAATTGACTTCAGAAGTTTTTGGAGAAGACGTTTTATTTTGGGATATATGAGTAATATTTTTTTGAAAATAATTTCAAATATCATGAGCTAAATTGTCAAATGTTGATATAATGATGGAGTCACGAGGGGGTGTGTTTTTCCTAACTAACTAGTTATGTTATGATTGTTAAGAGTTAAAGGGAGTCACAAGGGGTCCCACCTACTATTAATTATTTTGTATAACCCTTATTATGATTATTACTTTCCCCCCTCACTAAAATTTGGTTGATTCTTTTAATTAAATTAACTAATGACTTGGTTCAACTACTTCAACCAACTCTAATTTGTTTAGAGGAAAAAGGAAAGGGAGGAACAAGAAGAGGATAGAAGCAAAAGCCTACTAAGGTTTTCTCTTTGAGTTTATGTTGAGATAGTTCAATTTTCATTCATTTATTTATTCATCAAAATCCTAATTCTCTTTTATGATAGCAGGATCTTATTATAGACAACAATATTCAGGGATGAATTACATCATTCAGGAACTTGTTTTTCAGAGGTGTTAATCTATCTTTGATAGTGTGTGTAGACTTGTTTGTTTGTGGATTAGTTTTCATGAGTGACAAAGGATATTGTGCAGAGTTGAGTGGGAAACAATCTGTGGCAATACAATCCAGCTTTAAGAGTTTAGTTTCGGTTTTCTGTCAGAGGTGCTTTTGTATGTTCCATCGAGGATGCCTAAGTTTGACTTTGGTCCAAAATTTATGTATGAGATTTTGTACAGAAAACGACTCTTTAATGAATTGGAATGAAATAAAGGATTTATTTATGTCTCATATGCCTTTATTATCATCTTGGTGTCTTTACTTATGTATTTACATTTAATTCAAGAACTGTTATATTCAGAAAATTACATAAAAAGTAAATTTCCAACAATCTTTTCTATTGATAAAACACTAGACTAAGCACTTGTAATTAATACTTGTGAGTTAGGATGATATTTTTGTTGGTGTTGTGCTTCTTATATGCTTAGTATAATGCACTCATTAATTATCAATCTGAGATTTGTAATCAACAGAGTTACAAGACACCAGTAAGAAAGGTAATTATAATGTCACAAGTATATAACTATTCTAGATTATGTATGCTGGAAACAAAACAAGCTAGCAAACTGAAATACACTTTGGTTGTATTTTACAAAGAGGCTATCTACTCCATTATGGCACATGAAAGTATGATATGGAGTTATTTTGACAGATCAACTCTGCTATCTGACCCAGAGAACTAACTATGCAACCACACTTCTGAAAGGGAAATCACACATCAATCATCAAGACATAGCATGGGTAGTTCAACAGTCAATATACTAAGTATGTTGTGGTTCACAATGTGTTGTTGTGAACTTCACTAGTTCTCCTTCAAATATGTTTGACTACTGCTACCAACATTCATGTCTATGAAACAAAATCAAATTCATAAAAATAGAGCATATGCAAAAAAGAGTGAGTAAAGATCTTTAATCTATCATATAATTGAAATCATAGTCTAAACTGTACTGCTATCATCTGAAAGAATTAAAGCTTCAGCTAATATAACATTTACACTATTAAAAACAAATGTTAATACTAATCTACGAAGATGCTGACCTTTGTTGGGCGGTGGTTCCTTGCTGCTTCAACAGGTCAGCGGTTGGAGTCTACAGTAAGCTTGCTTTCATCCCACACATTACTCTTACTCAAACTTCAAAGCATAGAATCAAACTATGCTAACAACTCAACTCACATTCAATCATAGACGATCAAGACATGGAGATAAATGAATTCCTTCTATTAATCTTCACCTAGAATATGTTCTGCAATATATAATGTTGCTTCACATGTTGTATTATGCTAACTCTCTACTACCTCCACCATCCTTTCCATGACTATTTAAACAGTCTTAGTCATGAAACACAAGGAGGTGAAATCATTTGCAAATCAGTCAATTGTTAAATTTAATTATTCAGCTACATATTTTAATCTTCATCCTCATGACACAAAGTGCATGAGGATGAAGCAACAACAAACTATCCTAACATAGCCTTGCTAAAACATTTATGATTCAGTAAACATCCAACAATTGTCTTGGGCATGATCTGCAGCTAAACTTGGTACATTCGACTTCCTTTATTGGTACCGGATCATGATAGGTAGATGGTACCGGATCTGAACAGTGCACAAATGGTTGGTACCGGATCATGATAGTCTATGGCCATTGGTACCATATCGCAATAGGTGAGATTTAGTACCGGATCTGAATAGAAGGTGTGCTTGGTACCAGATTTGGATAGTGGCAATGTGGTGCACAAGTATCGGATAACTAAGTTGGTACACGAAGGCTAGACTTATCTAGAGGTCAAAGATTATACATGGAAAATTGAATCATTAGTACATGAAACATTTAATCCCCTAGCTCAAAAAACCACAAAAATGCATGAATTAATTATACTTTACCTTATGACCTTATCAATGGCTAATGGTAGTGTTCTTTTTCATTTACCCAAGCTTAGGTAAGCCAAAAAGGTATATACGAGGAGTATAATAGGGTACTCGGGATGTCAATTTAGAGGCTCAACATTGCCCCATGCTAAAACCATTGTATGTCCTCATGCAACTGAAAACAAACCCAAAAGTTTTCAAAACTTGAGACTACATTCTTTACTTCATTGGATCAATGATGTTGATGGTTGAGGCCTCTTCTTTCAGCTCCCTTTTTATGACCCTAATGTATTGTAGGAGTCATAGTACCTTCTTGATATTATTAGAAGTCTCTTCATGGTCATCTTGAAGTTGTTATTTGGTTTCTTTCAATTGCTCATTTTCCTTTTTGATATACCTGTCCAATAGTTGGTATTCCTTCACTTCTTGTTTGAGTTCCTAATTTTGTTTTTGCATTTCCCCAATCTTTTTCTTCATCTGTTCTTTTTTTAAGGTCCTTGTTGACTCCATTATTACTGGTTGGATGCATTCTCTTTCCTCGACTTCCTCCCTCATCCCACATAACTTAATAGTGCGTTGTTCCTCGGTCAAACTAGGGATGTCATCCTGGAATGATAAGTCTTCAGAAGGGGAGGTAAGATCGATTGGATATTCCTGTGTATGAGGAATGACAATTGATTTTCCTCTCTTTGCCATGCTCCTTGTGGTTCTTTTACAATGAGGTACTGGATCAGGGGTTCTCATAGGCTTCCTTTTCTTCTTTTCTATTTGTGGAATGGTTACAGGGGATTGTTCTATAAACTGTTCACTTTTATTTTCAGAGCTATTCTTCCCTTTCCTTACAGTTTTTGTCTTATGGCCCTTCTCCTCAAGTGCTACTGTTGAAGTCTCCTCTACTAATTTGGTTTTACCTTTTGATTTATGACTTTTAAAAGTCTTATTGACTATGGAAGAGGGCCCTACTTGTTTACTATCTTTTTCATGTTGGCTCACTGTCCTGGATGATGATGGAGTTGCCTTATCCTTCTTGCCCTTTTTCTTTTGAGGTTCCTTATTTTTCTTTGGAGCATGTTGGGCTTCGTCCACAGTTTTTTTTCTGTGGGAAGGTGTTGAGTGATAAGTATTTTCCAACTAATCCTTTGCTTCCTAATTTCATGTAAAACTAACATCTTAATAAGACCTTGATGGTAAATGCTAGTCTTCTCAGTTTTGGATAGGGATTTGACACCTCTTACCATTTTGTTCAAACTCATCCATAGAAAATATGGGAAATCAATTTCAAGGCCTCCTTCAAAGTGTAATAGAAGCCTAAGATGATATATGAAGGTCACAACATACCTTCCCTCACAAGTGAGTAATTCTTGAAGACTAGAAATCATTGGATGATACTCTTCCTTGATATAGTTCTTAGGGATCCCCTTTTTCCAATCAGGGTGTTGATGGTCTTCTTTCAAAAATAGTTGGCACATTTCCTTGTTGATTCCTACACCTTTGAAGTATTTGGCTCCTCTGTTAGGTAATCTCGTGGCCTACCTTAAGGTTTCTTTGTTGATTGTTAGCTGCAGATTGTCTATATGTGCAATCTCTCCATCGTAACCCTGAATAAATTTGTGAGATATCTTATCGTGCCAACCTATGAATTTCTCCAAAAATGGCATCCATTTCGATCTAGCATACTTCTCTCGACATAGTTGGAACTCCATGATCTCTCTATAAATTTGGAAGACCGGTTCATGTCTATTTATGACCATCATTATAAATTGTGAGAAAAGAATCGGGTTGTAGTGCAAGGATTTAGTCAATTGATGAGGGTAAGGGTTTGGTACCGGAGATCATAGAGAGGTGTAGGATCGAAACTGGAGAAAGGTAATGACAAGGGAAATATGGTGATGGTGTCGATAATGCGAATGGTAAGTTTAAGTAAGGATGCTGCAAGGAAAATTTAAGACCAGATGAGGCTTATCTGGGTAGCTTCGCCACCCAGATAAGCCATTTCATTTCTACCCATTAATGTAATGATGAGGACAAGACGTTGGGTGTCAAAGCATCATTTTGGGATACCTGATTGGACTTCCGAGTGGTGAATTTGATGTTGGATCATGGTTCATGACACAAGATAAGTTCATGATTTTCTTAAGGACGAAGTACATTCGTGGCCTATCATTACTATACATGCTTCATATTCATGCTTTCATGTGATTTTTCCCTCAACCATTTTCAAGAACTTATGAGAGGATTGATTAAGTTTAGGCATATGGGAATGAGGGATAGGTGCATGGTTTTAATACTAAGGTCATAAGATCTAGTATATATTTTCATACCTATTGTAGTTTTTTGAGTAGAGGAAAATAAATACCATGTTACCTTTGCTTTTACCTTTGTATGATCAATACCCATAGCATATGCGACTGCTTGTAGACTGTCAGAATTCATGTTTTTAGGCTGGAGTTTTCTGAAATCTTGGTACTAGAATTTCATGTACTTCTTTATTCTGTGCTTATCTTCTTTTGTATTTGGTTCTACAGGGTTGTAGGGTGATCATGCTAGTTTTTGAAGGTCAGATTTGAGTCTGAAAAAGAGTTCTGAAGGAGCTATTTGACCTTCCCCCATGCAAAGGATGTTTCTTATCTTTATGCAAGAAGATTCAACATTTTGTATCATAATGGAGAAAAGATGATAAGAGAAAAGAAACCAAATCAAATTCCAGAAGTACATTTATCACCTAGCATATGATCACATGCCTAAAAATTGAAATTGCCTTTCTTTTGATGACTTAGTGACAAAGGTAGCATTCAATAGTGAAAACAGGGAAGTTTTTATATGTTTGCCAGAATAACAAATCCAACCTAACTTGATTCATAGATTTACTATCATTAGATGTTATAGATAAATTTCATAGTATAAGTAGATTAGACTCCCTAGTAAGGGCTCCACTCTTAAGAAGTTTCCTTCTTAGGTAATGTAGGCTTTAGATGCCAGACCGGTAAGTTGACTTAGGGTAATTCGCAAATGGACATTTGCTTGTAGCAATTATGTTGCTTGTTAATCTGGATTTTTTATCTCATAAATGCCAATAGTGACCTTTGCTTTTTTTTCAGATGACAAAAGTGAATTTTTCAATTAGACAAGTATATATGAGACATTTCTCAACCAGAACCCACTGCCAACAAGCCTATTTAGTACTTCGGTGGGGTAGTTGTGATAATTAGTGAGAAATCTCTTCCTCAGACAGAATGCCCCATTGCCAACAGGCTTGTTCAGTACCCTGATGGGTTTTCCTAGTCATACCACAGACTAGTACCCGCTGCCAGCAAACATGTTCAGTATCCCAGAAGGTTAGTCTCTTAAACCCTTTTTCCATCAGAGGCTTCTTGTCCATAGTCACCTATTTTGGTATTTATTAAAGAGTGCTTTGCACGGTGACAGGGGAGGCTTGTCTGAAAACCTTTTTACAAGCTGGGATGGTATTGGGTTGGAAGGTATATTCTCTTCTTTGAATGTCTTTTAAAGATTTGTCAGAAGGAAAAATAAACTTTTTATGCACATTATTTCTTTAGAGTGATCCGGATGTATAATTTTGTCTAAGTTTGTCCAAAAGAGAATGACCTAAATTTTCCTTAGGGTACTGATACATCCTCTTCCATAAAAATTTTCCTAGTGTGCCCATGATAGAGAGTGTTCATATACTCATATGTTACTCTTTAGTAAGATAATCCAATGAATACTATTGAAGTCTAGTTAGGGTGAGATAGTTACTTGTAGGCTAATATATTTTTGTCCCTTTAATCATGCTGAAATACTGGATAAAGGCAACTTCTAGTCTTTGAAGTGGATTATGGTTCTTTGAACAATCATAGGTAAAGATTGTGTCATTTTTTTTTCAAGCAACAGAACCAAAAGAAATTAAAATACTTCCTTTTAGCTAACAACAGAACTAAAAGAAATTTAAAATACTTCCTTTTAGCTAGCAACATAACCAAAATAAATTAAAGATACTTCCCTTTAGCTGTCAACAAAACCAAAATAAATTATTTCTTCACAAGGGCTACCATTTGATGTTGCATTCGACTTCTTGGTTCCAGCTTAAGTGGTTGTTGCATGGCTTCATACTTCAGATTAATTAACATAAGATTTTGAAATATGCGTAGCATGCCTTGTCAATTAGGTAATGTGTCATGATAGTACCGTATAAGGACAAACTTCTAGTACCAGACCAACACAACACTGCTGATACCAGACCAGAACATGATTTCTAGTACCGAAGTAGTATTGTTGGTACCGAATCAGAACTAAATATTTTTTATGCCTACAAACTGATGTTTAGCAAGTTCATGAAGGATCAAATAAATTATAGAAATTTACTTACAAAAAAATTGAGAAAGTAAAACAAAAGGAGGTAAGAATCTCTTGTTACCTTCATCTTATTAATAAAACTCAATCCACACCTATGTACAAAAGTTTCTAATTAACCAATCACTCAATGTGGATCAGTAGGAGGGTCTCCTTCCTTACAGATCACCTGCATATCTAAATTATGTAGTATATGAGTAAGAAATTCCTCTTTTGACAGGAGTTTGTTATAAATTCTCAATCAGTGACCATTCACAAGTAGTGGTGTTTGTTGTTCATCAATTTTCTTTATCCTAATTGAACCATTATCATAGACAATGTCAATTTCGTAAGGTCCCATCCAATGAGTAGTTAACTTATCTTTGAAGTTCTTGAATCTGTTGTCATACAACAGGGCCCAATCTCCTTGTTCAAAATTTTTCTTTTTGAGATACTTGTCATGCCATTTTTTTCCCTGCTCTTGAATGAGGGTGGTTCTTTGAAGTGCTTCCTACCTGATTTCATCCAACTCATTGAGCTGCAAGAGTCTTTTTTGCTGGGCTTCATCCAAGTTCATGCCAACTTGTACTGAAATCCTGAAGGTTTTGATCTGGAATTATATGGGAAGAAGCACCTGCTTCCCATACACCAACTCATAGGGTGTATGTCCTATTGTATTCCTCCAGGTGATTCTATAAGCCCATAAGGCTTCTAATAATCTGTCAACCCAATCCTTGTGGTGTAGCTGTACTATTTTGGTAATAATGGACTCAATAACTTTGTTGGTAGATTCTACTTGTCCCTTTGCCTGTGGATGGTAGGGTGTAGATTTTCTGTGTTTGATTTGTTATTGTTCTATAATAGCTTTGACTAGATGAGAGGTAAATTGAGTTCCCTGATTAGTCACAATTTCTCAAGGTACACCAAATCTAGTAAAGATGTCATTAAAAAGGAAATCTACCACTGATTGTTCACTTGCAGTTGGTAAAGATTTTGCTTCAACCCACTTAGTCACATAGTCAGTTCATACAAGTATATACTTTTTCTTTTTAGATGTAGGGATAATGGGCCCTACAAAATATAATGCCCATTTCTTGAAAGGATCAATAACTACTTAGGCTTGAAGTGACATTTGGTCTTGTGCAGTAGGCTTACCCATTCGTTGAAATTCATCACAATTGGATACATAGGTTTTAGCATCTCTGAAAATATAAGGCCAGTAGTAACTAGATTGCAGAACTTTGTAAGCAATCCTCTTGTCTGCAAAGTGTCCTCCACAAGGACCATCATGGTAGGCTTGCAGAATATCATGAATTTCATCTTCCCTTACACATCTCCTGATTACCAAATCTGGTCTTGTTTTGTAGAGGCAATCATCGTGCCACATGTATTTTTCACTTAGCTGAATTACTTTATGTTTTTCTCTGGGAGACAATTTCTAAGGCATCTTCCCTGTCATAAGATAGTTATCTACATCTGCATACCAAGGAGTGAATGTAGAAATAACAAACAAATTTTCATCAGGAAAGTTATCTTCTACTGGTGCATTATCTCCCAGATGAATCATTCTAGATAAGAAATCATCCACAAGATTATCCTTACCAGGTCTATCAATAATGTTGATATTAAATTCTTGTAATAATAAGAGCCATCTTGTAACTCTAGGTTTTGTTACAGGTTTGTTCATTAAGAATTTGATGGCTGAATGATTTGTGTGTACAAAATCTTGATATCCTATAATATAGTGTCTAAATTTATTGATAGCATGGACTACAACTAGCAATTCTTTTTCTGTAATCGTATAATTAACTTCAACTGGAGACATATTTTTACTAACAAAGTAAATAGCATAAGTCATTTGATTTTCTCTTTGTCCAAGAACTTCCCCAAGTGTTGTGTTTGAGGCATCGGTACAGATATGAAAAGGAAGGGACCAATTTGGCCCTCTTAATATAGGGGTAGTTGACCATTTCTGTTTTAGAATTTCAAAAGATATTTGGCATTCATCATCCCACTTAAATTTAGCTTCTTTAGATAATAACTTGAATAAAGGGGTAGCTAGGTTTGTAAAATTCAGAATGAATCTTCTATAGTAAGCCAACATTCCCTAAAAATTTGTGAACTTCCTTTTGTGAGGAAGGTATTCTGATTTGTGTGATAATATAAATCTTTGTCGAATCAACTCTCATTCCAGAACCAAAAATGTGATGTCCCAAAACAATAATTTCAGTGCACATCATTTTTTACTTTTCATTTCTTAAGGAAAGATTAGTTTCCTTACACCTAATCAAGACTTTTTCTAGACTGGTCAAAGCTTCTAGGAAGTCTTATCCATGGACTGTAAAGTCATCGATGTAGAATTCCACGCAATCATTGGTCAAGTCAGAAAAAATGGCTAGGAAAGCCCTTTGAAAAGTGGTTGGGGCATTGCAAAGCCCAAATGGGAGCACCCTATAAGCATAGGTACCCCATGGGCAGGTGAAAGTGGTCTTCTCTTGGTCTTCGAGTGCTATTTGTATTTGGTTATAACCACTAAACCCATCTAGGAATGAAAAATACTTCTTTCCGGACAAGGTATCCAACACCTGATCAATAAATGGTAAGGGAAAATAATCCCTATGGGTGGCTTTGTTCAACTCCCGAAAGTCTACACATATTCTCCACTTACCATTTTTCTTGGGAACTATGTCAAGTGGAGATACCCATTGACTATCTGAAATGGGGTATATGAGATTGGCTTGAAGGAGTTTTTGCAATTCCTCTTTTAAAATATATTTAAGGGTTGGATTCATCCTTTGTTGAGGCTGTCTAACTAGTCTGATTTGGTCATTAGTGTAGATATGATGTGTGCATGTGTCAGGGTGAATGTCTTTCATGTCTACATAATCCCATGCAAAGGCATTAAATTGTCTTTGGAGCATTTCAATTACTTTCGTCTTTTGTTCTGGTTCCAAACTAGAGTTGATATACAAAGGTTTTCCTAGGCTAATCTCAACAAGTTCAGTAGTTTATTCCTTCTCTGAGGAAGTTGGTGATAAATTATATAATTGAGTGATATCAGGGTGTGAAGTTTGTTGAAATTCAGAACTGAAAATATGTGACAATTCTACAAAAGACCTCGGGTATTCAATGCAATTTGTGTTAGCCAAAAATAAACTTAAGACTTGTTCATTCAATTGTTCTTGCATCTCTTACTTGTTCAAGTGTTAACAGGGGTCTGAATCAATCTTCCTCTCTATAAGTGTTTTCTAACCAAACAGGTATTTCCTATGTCGGTTGGACAGGAGGGAAGAGAACAATTTTTTGGCTACGTGTTCCATTGGATATAGTCATCTCACCAGAGAATCTGTTGTGGCCAACCAAGGGCAGCCAAGAACCACAAGGTGTCCTAGTTTGGAGGATGATTTAGAATAGACGACTAAAAATTCTATTGGATATTCCCAAGAAGCTAGAGTGACTGTGACATCATCTAGACTTCCTGCAGGGATAATGACTGACTTATCTGCCAACTTTATCATGGTTTGGGTTGGTCTTAACTGGTTGATTTGGAGATTTTCCATAGTGTCAAAAGGCATTACATTAATTTCTGCACCCAAATCAATGAGTATGTTTGGTAGAGAAATACCATTAATTTCAACAGTGACTCTGGGTTTCTAGGGTCATTATATTTGTATGGCATTTCGGAAATAAATTCAGATAATTGTCCCACCACCTGAACAAGGGGAGGTTCCTTCTTCTTCCTTCCTAGTTTCTTAATGCAAATATCTTTTATGATTTTGGCATATATGGGGATATCCTTAATGGCTTGTAGCAGAGGTATTTTTATACATACATTTTGTAATTCATCCTATATATCTATGTGCAAGGGTGGGGCAGGTTTCTTCACTAATAGTCTTTTGGGGTAGGGTGGGAGATTAACTTGTTGAGGTACTCGTATAGACTGAGAAGTGATTGGAATAGGAGGGGAGGTCTCTTCTTTTGCAGGAGTGGTTTGAGTGTTTTCTTCCTCAGAATGATTATCATTTCCTTCCTAAATTATTACTGTAGGATTTGATTGGTTTACAACTTTCCCCAATCGTAGTTGAATTTCATAGGTGGGAAAGGTTTGAACTTCTGTATTTTGCACTGGGTGGGTGGTTCGATTATTGGGGTTAGGGATCGGATGGGCAGGGATTGTTGTTTATTTCATAGGTTTGTGGGTAGCTTGGTTTTGTTGTTGATTAGAATTTATAAGTGGTTGTTGCTGGTGATTAGGGTTCAAGGGGGTTGTAAATTGTTGTTGTCTAGGAGGTGGGAGTAAAGCTTACATCTGTGGTGGGTTGAATCCAGGTAGTAATTGGGAAATGTTTGGAGGGTACTGTGGATATGTAGAGTAAGAGGGATTTCCATACACAGGTCCCCTCCAACCTTGTTTCCAAGGTTGAGTTTGATCTTGCTGAGGTGTCCATTGTGGATAGGTCATTAGGGAAGGACCCCATTGTTGTTTTTGATATTGTGCATTAGGGTCATAAAATGTATTGGGGTTTTGGGCTCTCCAAGGTATTCTGGAAGGGTATGGTTGTTCTTGTGAGACTCCCCCACCCCTATACATGGCTTGTAGCTCAAGAAAATTTGGACACTCATATGTGGGGTGTTCTAGTGTACACAGGCCACAGATTTCTATGACATTTAATGGGCATTCCTTCTCACTGTGCTTCTTTTGACATCTATGACAAAATATTGCTAAAGCAACCTCTTCTTCTTGTTTCTTTTTTAGTTTTAGAGTATCTAACTGGTTATTGATTGTGCTCAAGATGTCTATTTTAAAGTTCTCCAATAAGTTTCCTAACTCAGTTCTGGTGACAGTCCCTGAGCTTTGTTTTGTATTTCTGCTAAAAGAATCTCTTGATCCTTTGACTGTTTTAGCTTATCCTCTTGAGTATCTTCTACAGTAATTTGCAATCTCTGCAAAAGGATTTTGGTGTACATCTCCTGAACTCAACAAGTTTAAAACTTCTATGTAGTCATGTCTAAGACCTTTCAAGAATACAGTTCTTACTACAGCTGGGTCTATGGTGAATAGTTTTGATTTCTGATAGTTGTATAAGAACCTTTCTATGTAGTCTTCAGGGCTTTCATCTTCTATTTGCTGCATTTTAAATTTTTTTTTTTTATCATTATCCTTACAATAGTCTTGGTATTTATATAAAAATGTGTCTTTCATCTGATCCTAAGAGAGGATTGTATTTTCTCCTAAGCTCATGAACCATATTAAGGCTGAATATTTCATTTTAGTAGGAAAGATCTTAATTTTTTGGGCATCGTCTGAGTAGTTATAGCTTCTACATAATATGTAAAACTCGAATAAAAATAAATCTGGATCTTCAGTTGACATACCTCTAAAAGTGGGTAACGATGATAGTGGGATATTTTTCATGTTGATGTTTCTGGAAATATCCAAGACTGGAAACCCAAAAGTCTCAGTCTCTATGGCTTCATTTCCTTCTTCTTCTGCCATTCCACTGATAGATGGTTCAGAAACTAGATTTTTTTTGTCTCCTAAATGTTCAGCAAATTCACGTTCTAACCACTCTAATGTTGATTCTTCCATTTTAGGCTATCCTTTTGGAGCCTCGCTGGCTCCCCTTGAATTTTATCCCGGTGGAATTTTTCTTGCACCAATGTCGGTTGGATTAGTGGGGGGGGGTTCTTTTGAATCTTTAGATCTTACAAATCTACCCTCGTTATCTCTATATCTATGCATAAAATGGAAATTTGATTCTTAACTAAATTGAAATCCTAATTCTATCTAGAGGGTAAGAAGGAAACCTAGCTTTGGAGAACCCCACTCTAGTGGTCGCGTGGCCCTTCACTCATGCCTTAAATGTTTTATCCTCCTCCCTCAAGTAGCCTTTAAAAGAATTCAAAATTTATGCAAACAATCTAAGCTAAAAATCACCTCCTACCGTTTGCACCTCCCCGCAATGGCACCAAAATGTTGTGTTGCTTAATGTTTATTCTAATGCACTCATTAATTATCAATCCAGGATTCGTAATCAACAAATTTATAAGACACCAGTAAGAAAGGTAATTTTAATGTCATGAGTATAGAGCTATTCTAGATTATGTATGCTGGAAACAAAACAAACTAGCAAACTGAAATACACTTTGGTTGTCTTTCATAGAGAGGTTATCTACTCCATTATGGCACATGCAAGTATGAGATGGAGTTCTTTTGACAAATCAACTCTGCTATCTGACCCAGAGAACTAACTATGCAACCACACTTCTGAAAGGGAAATCACACATCAATCATCAAGACATAGTATGGGTAGTTCAAAAGTCAATATATTGAGTATGTTGTGGTTCACAATGTGTTGTTGTGAACTTCACTAGTTCTCCTTCAAATATGTTTGACTATTGCTGCCAACATTCATGTCTATGTAACAAAATCAAATTCATAAAAACAAAGCATATGAAAAACAGAGTGATTAAATATCTTTAAGCTATCGTATAATTAAAATCCTAGTCTAAATTGTATTGCTATGATCTAAAAGAATTAAAGATTCATCTAATCTAACATTTACACTATTGAAATCAAATGCTCATACTAATCTACAAAGATGCTGACCTTTGTTGGGTAGTGGGCCCTTGCTGCTTCAACAGGTTAGCGACTGGAGTCTATAGTAATTTTTCTTTCAACCCACACATTACTCTTACTCAAACTTCAAAACATAGAATCAAACTATGCTAACAACTCAACTCACATTCAATCATAGACAATCAAGAAATGGAGATAAATGATGTCCTTCTATTAATCTTCACCCAGAATATGTTCTGCAATATATAACGCTACTTCACATGTTGTATTATGCTAACTCTCTACTACCTCCACCATCCTTTCCATGACTATTTAAACAGTCTCAGTCATGAAACACAAGGAGGTGAAATCGTTTGCAAATCAATCAATTGTTAAATTTAATTATTTGGTTACATATTTTAAGCTTCATCCTCATGACATGAAGTGCATGAGGATGAAGCAAAAAAAACTATCCTAACATAGCCTTGCTAAAACATTTATGATTCAATAAACATCCAACAATTGTCTTGGGCACGATCTAGAGATAAACTTGGTACATTCGGCTTCCTATATTAGTATCAGATCGTGACAGGTAGATGGTACCGGATCCGAATAGTGCACAAATGGTTGGTACCGGATCACAACATTCTACGATCGTTGGTACCGGATCGTGACAGGTGAGATTCAATACCAGATATGAATAGAAGGTGCACTTGGTAACACATTCTGACAGTGGCAATCTGGTGCACAAGTATCAGATAGCTGAGCTAGTATAGGAAGGATGGACTTATCTAGGGGTCAAAGATTATACATGGCAAATTGAAGCATTAGTACATGAAACACTTAATCTCCTAGCTCAATAAAGCACAAAAATGCATGAATTAATTATACTTTACCTTATGACCTTATCAATGGCTAATGGTAGTGTTCTTTGTCATTTACCCAAGCTTAGGTAAGCCAAAAGGGTATAGATGAGGAGTATAATAGGGCAGTGAGGATGTCAATTTAGAGGCTCAATAGTTGGCTATAAATATAGGGTGATATTCCCATCTATTTTTCTTTATCCAAGCATAATATGAAAATGATTGAGTACGATCATTTCATATCTTTTCCTCAACAAGGAGCTTGTTGTATATTAGACACTCTCGACAAGACCTCTCCTATGCAGTTGGTGTAGTTTCTAGGTTCATGCAAGAGACAAATGAGATACACTGGAATCCTGCAAAGTGTATCCTTCGATACATACATGAAACTATCACCTTTGGGATTCATTATGCAACATACACCACATTATATCTCATAAGGTTTAGTGATTCTGACTGGGTTGGAGATATCATTGATCACAAGTCCACATCTGGTTATTCACTTAGTCTTGGTTCCTGGCCTATTTTTTGGTCGAGAAAGAAGCAATCTTCCATTTCTCTATATTCAGTCGAGGTAGAGTACAAAAGGGTAGCTAACATAACCATTCAGGGTATGTGGTTACAACATTTTCTCACTGAGTTGGGAATTCATTTTCACCGACCGATCATCATCTAGTGTGACAACCAGAGCACTATGAAGTTCTATAGAGATCTAGTTAAGATGAATCAAATGAAGCACATCGAGATACAAATGCATTACATCCGGTACTTAGTACACGAGGGGATCACCGACCTACAGTTATGTCCTTCAGCAAAACAGACAACAAACATCTTCACCAAGACCTTCATTGAGTAAAACTTATATTCTTTGCAAAGTTGTCTTGGAGTGAAGGACACAATTTCCTAGAAAATGTAGTTCTTCTTTTTACATACATTATAACTTGAGAGGGGGTTTTCCCATGAGGTTATCCTTCTTTCCTCACTTCATTTCAATGTATCTTTTGTATTTGGGTACCTAACATGGCCTCATTGTCGAGACCCATTCTTTATTTTCACCATAGTGATATTCAGGATGCGTGTTGGAATTACTTCACACACACCTAGGATTTATTTTTCCTAAGGTTTTTCCTTGTTTGTTAGTCATAATTAGTCATTTATCTAGTCTCCTATTTTTTAGGAGAGCATATTCCACCTGGAGAATATTCTCTTCAGTTGACACTTTAGTTTGACTAGTTGAGTTGAGTCTAGATGTTGCATTGGTTTTATCACCATGCAAAATTGTGATCATCACCATGATAATGTGCACTTGCCTTCGGATCATCACTTTACTGGCACATTACCCTTGATTCCTTGATCTACTCCTCACTACACTATGTTCAGTCAGTTAACCGAAGATTGGTTGACTAGTTAACTCAGTTAGGTGGCAGTTCACTCCCATAACTTCCTGAGAGACTAGACTAGGTGGAATTTCACTCTCGTAACTACCGGTGTATGTACAGATCACTCTATGCCACCACTATGGTGCATTGGTTCTTCTTTAGTATTGAGTTATATAGAGTATATCATGTGTAAATTATTCACTATTCATTACGGTTAATGAAAATTCTTCTATTCATTCTCTCTTTTTTCTTCTTTCTTAAATTCTCTCTGCAAATGTGTGTAGTATTTTCTAGCTAGATATATTCTATATAGGTTTAAAACATTTACATGGTATCAGAGTCGACGTACTTCTAAGTAAAATCTACACAAAAATGTTTTGCAGGTACAAAAGGTTGAAGACAACGGAAAGAGATTTCCAAAAAGAATTCATTTTTACACCTTACAACTACTTTGAATGGAAGGAGAAAATAGACATACATATCTGAAATAGAGTATTGTATAGGTTAACCTTGAATACAGATAAAAAACCTACATCAGCCATAGAAAAATCCAAGTACTTAAATCGAATGGATGAAGCACTCGAAACAATTTGCAATCTTATTTCTCCCGATCTCCTTTTTCACATATCTCCCTGCAAGACTCCCAATGAAGCCTAGACCACCTTGGAAGGGATGATTGGAAAATAGGATGAGATGAGGGGACACATGCTAGAGGTGGAATTTCTCACATTGGATCCAAAAATCTTTGACAATATCCAAGATTTCTTTACAAAATTCAAGGATTTACTGTCACAACTCAAACCTTGTTGGGTTGATAGATCTAACGAGGAGAAACAAATGGTTCTCACCATTCTCTCCAAACTTTGTCCCGAATTATCTGTATTCGTATCCACATTCCATTCTCTCATATTCACCTCTTGAGCCACCTACAACATGCCTTCTCTTGAGGACTTTATCGAATCCCTGACACAAGAGTAAACCAAGCTCATCAACATGGGAAAAATCAAAGGCCCAAAGGCACATGCACTCACTATGAAATATGGAAGTCATAAATATCAGAAATATAAATATAAAGACAAAATAAAAGCTCATGCACATCCAAAGTAGGAAGGTGTTGACGGGCGAAACAGTCCATCCGTCAACTGGGAGAGTGGAACCAGTCCGGGGTTGTCTAAATAACCCAAGCCATTTGGTATGGACCACCCTGACGAGTTTAACGGCTCCGTTGGCCGCTCTAAGGTCTTGTAAGGAAACCAAAGAGAAAGTGATCTGAGCTAAATAATCTAAACTAAGGAAACTAGAAACTAATAAAACAAACTAAAATAAACTAACTAACTAAATAAAAGAAATCAAACTAAAATAGAGGAAACTAGAAACTAATAAAAACAAACTTAACTTAACTATACTAATCTAACTATAAACTACTAACTATTATATATTTACAAGATACTAACTATGATTATAATAACTCAAATCCACTGCCTAATTATCAGCTATGATCATTCTTTATGCACAAATATACAATATGGACAAATTACAGATTTAATTAAAACCTGCAAAACTCATGTGTTCGCTGCCCTAAGACAACCAAGAATCTATTTTTGTCTTTTTTGTATTTATGAAACC
>ML783374.1:89464-118906 GCA_009831015.1 Picea engelmannii | reverse complement strand
ACAACACCTTGTCTCCTGTAGATTTCCTTTATCCCTGCAAGTGTGCTAGCAGAGATTTGGTTAAAGTGTCCCTGCTCAGACAGGAAGGGACTACAACACCTTGTCTCCTGTAGATTTCCTTTATCCCTGCAAGTGTGCTAACCAGAGATTTGGTTAATGTGTCCCTGCTCAGATAGGAAGGGACCACAACACCTTGTCTTCTGTAGGTTTCCTTACCTCTGCGAGTGTGTCAGCCAGGGATTGGACTCAGGGTTCTTACTCAGAAAGGAAAGAACCAAAACATCCTATTCACTGTACACTTTTCCTGTGTTAGCTGGAAAATGCGTTAGAGATCCCTGCTCAGAAAGGAAGGAATCAGATTGCCCTGTTCTCTGTAGACCTCAACCTCACAAGTGTGCTAAATAGAAGTAAGGCTCAAGGCTCCTGCTTAGACAGAAAGGAACTAAGTGCTTTGTTTTCTGTTCGATAGAGTTTATTGTTTTCTGCATTACTGCTTTCATAAAAGAGTGTTAGTACTGAGTCTCTGTTTGAGAGTAAGGGTCCTGTTCTCTGATTACAAGACAGTTGTTCTTACCCATTGCAATGTTATTTTAAATGTAATCTGGGATTCTTAATTTGAAATATAAATAATTGCAATAGGGAGATTACTTTCCTGTGATTTAATCCAGAGCTTCAGTTCATTCCAGCAAAGTATAGATAGAATAATTTTCTTTACTAAAACAGTAAGTGATTTTTTAATTGAGCATATATAGTGTGTGGCTATCTTTGAAACAAAAGACTTCCCTGGGTTGATAATTTATGTTTCACTTGGTTGTTTAAAATCAATTAAGCAATTATAGTGACCAACAACATGTTAGATGATAGAAGGGAAGCTGGTAGGTAAGAATATACCTACACAAGTATCTATATTTGTAGTTGACCTCACGGGTAAGTGCGTGGAGGGACTACAAATGAATTGGGAAAAATATTTGGTCAATCAACTAGAAATTGTCTGTAGAGAAGCCCAAGACTAGGGGCATTAATTCCACTTTAGTTGGCTGCTAATATTGATCGCATTTGTTGCATGGGAGCTACCAGAAGGTGCCACCTTCCCCAACCTCGACCCATTCAAACCATTAGTTGTGAAGTTCAGTACCTTATGGTACTCGACGGACATGAGAAAGCAGTGGAAATCAAATGCCATTTTTCACAAATACTATAACCAACTGAAAGCATCCATAGGGGGTGAACCATGCATAACCCCAAAAAATTTACAAAGGTTCCAGCCTTTGATAAAGTTCAGCATGGATCACCACTTTATATACCTAACTGCACGTGCTAATGAACACCAAGAACAACTTCAGTCCTATTATAGGCTGACTGAAGAAGACCTAGAAGAAACCACCAAGGAATGGTTGGCAGACCTCCCTTTTCCAGCATATCCAATAGACATTTCAGATATTGACAGCCCGGAAGCTACATAGGACACACCTGGGCCCAGTAAGATGAAGAAGACAAAGAAGACAAAGGAAACAAACAAGCCTGAAGAGGTTTAGGATGTAGATAGCTACTCTGTAAAGACAACTTCCATCACACCCGATCAAAGAGTAGTGCCAATCTGCATAGCAAGAGAAGGAGGCCATCCAAGAGAAATTCGATAGAGACAGAGAAAAAATCCAAAAGGAGAAGGTGAATCTTTTCACAAAGTAGATAAGAATTGAAGAAGCTATCACTAGAGCATTTTGCTTTGTGACCGGCTTCTAACAAAAGGCCTAAGAACCCTTAGACCATCAAATGATGAACCTTGTTGAAGTTATTCAACAAGTGTAGCAAAGAGTTGTGGACTTAGAGATTCATATCATCCCAAGTACCTTGCAAGAAGAGTGCGACCAACGAGAAATAACTACCTGGGGTATGGTAGAAAGGATTAAAGAATTCACTAAAGAATACAAACAACTAAGTACCATAAGTGTGCAAATACATGAGAACCTGACTTAGTACCTAGAATTACATAAACTAGAGTCGTAGCTCCAAGAGGTGAAGAAAAATGCAAATAGACTTAAGATGTAGTTGAAGGCCCTATCAAATATAGAGAAAACGAAGCGATACCATGAGCAATGTGTTGCACACCAGCAGATCCACATGATCCAGAGCAAGGTCGTGGAAGTGATGCAACAACTTCAACCTTTTCAGGATAAGGCATGTCAACTATTTTTAGAGATTGAGAACCAAGGGACAGAACTACAACAGGTCGTGATTATAGCACAGCAGTGCCCAGAAGGACCATTCAATAACACACTCATCTAGGAGTTCATCGAGCAGGAGGAAATCGCAAAGCAGTAGGTCAAAGAAGGTCAATCCAAGCTCAAGGCATTCAAATCAGAACTAGATAGACCTGAGTGACTCAGGATGAGTCATAGGTGAGTGTTGGGGGCCTTTTGGCCCTTGACCAAGTTTTGAGGAATACTTGGTCATATTTAATTGTTTTCATTACTCCGACAACTAGTCGGAGAAGGAGCGCATGGAGAAGAGGAGATCACAGTATTTTTGCCCCTTTTTTGGGATTTTTGGGCTTTTTGGGAATATTGTAATGGGAAAGGGATATCGGCCCATATTTAGGCCTTTTGTATGTATAAATAAAAGGGTAGGAGATGTGGATAAGGGGTGATGTAAAGTGAATGGCTTAGTACATAAAGTAGATCTATGTGATCAGACGTCTGTGTGACTGTAAGAGCTCTGTGCCTATTGTAACTATTGTAAGTGCTAAATGCATGGGTCGGGAGAGACTTAGTACTTGGATCTACCCGGGGAAGGAGGATCTAGAAAGCTGTGCAAATCTCTTATCCTAGGCAGGGTAGGATCTTGAAGGATTTGTGTTGTAACTTGGTTTACAGAAGATAATAACAGAATAAGACTTTGTGGACATAGCCCCAGGGTGGGGGTGAACCATAGTAACTCTATGTATTGTGTTGATGTGTTTGTCTCTCTCCAACTAAGTTCTCTGATATGTTTAGATAGATCTATTGATTCTTTGTTCTTATCAGATATGAATCCATGTTAGATATGATACATAATATGATAAGTGCTTAATCTATTAAGTATAACCTATTTAGCATTGCTAAGTGTTAGATCTGAGTAATTATTGCAATGCTTTGTGCTTTTTGCTAAGTGTACTAATGAATGTATGTTAAGGAATAACTGATTCTAAGTGCACTATAAGAAAGATAATCATAGATCTGTGTCCCAGCTAAGGTTGCAGAAATATGAGTCCTGCAACCACCCCTGCCTCTACCTTAGGTGAGACTTCATATGCTTTGTAGGTGTTGCCGAAAGGGTCGGTACTTAGGGATTTGTTGGTGCGCTCTTGAGCATTGAACCCTAGGTCTGCCCTTATGTCAGTAGGCCTGTTGCTGAAGCCCTGGAAGGGAAGTGGGGCAGTCGAGGGACTGTTGAGAAGAGAAGGGGCACACTTCCTTTGGTGGGATAGGCATGTGGGGAATGAGAGACTGTAGGCTATTAGTTTGAGTAGACACCTGTGATGGAGTCTTTCATGTTTTCCATGAGCCATTAGCCTAGTTAGGAACCCTTTACCCGAGTGGAGTTTATTCCCAGCTTGGGGGTGACTCATTGTTTAGAGTGATGAACAGTGTGGTCTAAGTCTATGAGGTTCATGGAAGGTATGGACGTAGTTGGTGACATTATTATCAAGATAAGTGCAATTGTGTGATAAATTTACATGTTGCATTGTTATTTACATGTTTATTTCTATGGGTATTTCCTGTATATGTTGCATTTATGTATTTACTGTTATTTCAGTATGGATTCATGCGTTTACATATGTATTGTATGTTTATGTTTTATATATAAGGCCTCTACAAGTGTTGTGTGTGTCTGTTTTTAAATGCATGCAGTTAGAAAATTTTATGCGGCATAGCTCATCATAGAAGTTGGGTATGTTACAGTATGTTCTACAGAGAGAATGTAAGAGTTCTCTGGCATAGCGTGGCCCAACCATGGGTGGACGGGGACATTACAAAATGGTATCAGAGCTAAGAAAAGCATATGAGTAGTGGCATGGTCTGACCTGTTGGTGGTTGGAGATGTTACAAATTGGTATCAGAGCTTCAGTTTTCAACACTGAGCCTGAATGGGCCGAGAAATTTGAGTTGACGAAAAATGTCACAGAGGATTTATTTCGAAGTGGCCAAATTTCAGTTTGTAGAACGTCCATGGTAAAAAGTAACAATAACTAGGTGGAAATGGGGAAGAGCCCCAATTTCTGTGGTTGAATTCATGAGAAAATGGAGAAATTTAGCCAACTGATGAGATATTACTAATTTAATATCTTTTCTAGCAAATTCAGACCTGAAATTGGTCGAATTTGAAGTTACAGTGAATCCATGATAGTTGGAGTGAGTTTTATAATTAAAATTCCCAATTCGTGAATTGAGTTTGGGAAAAATTCATTCCAAAAATGTCAACCCATAGCGATCTATTGTTACAGAGGGTGAGTTGGTGTTATCGAGGTGAAATTGAATGAATTTCATAGTTGCTGCATGTCTATGGTGAATTGGGAAAAGCCCAATTTCTACAGCAGAATTCGCAAGGAATCGATGCGCATAAAGGTGAATGTGCGCAGTTGAGCTCACGAAAAAATTCATGTGGTACAGTGAAAAGCTCAAGATAGGTAAAATTTGGCACTGCGCAGCAAGGTATTGGCGTTTTGATGTGCGTGTTAAATTTTGGTGTTGCGCAGAAAAATGATAGTGTGTAGGTGCACACGATAAACATTTAGTACGACGCAGAAAAATATGGTGTTAGGGTGCGCGTGAAAAATTTTGGCGCCACGCAGAAAAATATTGGTGTGAGGGTGCGCGCACTAAATTTATCATTGCATGGAGTGCAAACCCATAAGAATGTGTGCACAATGTACACACATAATAATGGCGCGCAGGGTGTATGCAGTATTTGCAAGACATAATATGAGTATAAGTTGTCTCACGATAGTGTAATCAATGGTGCACGCATATTATTGTGTGCAGTGGGGGCATATTGAACTTTGGCATGGTGCAATGCATAGAGAAAAATGCATGTGGAATATAAGTGCATGATACAAAGAACTGCGTGTAATGGGTATTAGTGCAAGAACTAAAACTGCGCGCGGTAGATATTGGCACGCGACACAAAAGTGCACGCAAGTTATTGGCACGAAAAAGAAGTGATACACAATGGTTTTAAAGTACACGAAGCATGATTTAACTTGTGATGTTGTATCACATGGTAAATACGGGTGAAAATATTGAAATTTGTGCACGTGAAGTTGTTTGAAGGGTGAAGAACAACAAAAACAATGAAGGGTAAATTATAAGACCCAACTAGCTCCATGGATCCATAACGTTTTTCTCAAGACTCGGAATTGAGCATGTGAGGAGGCATTGGAAAGGTCTTGGACAGTGGAATATAATTATCTACCCATAAAATTGATCAAGGCATTCAAATTTCCAGGAAATCAGAAGAAAGGATTCTGGTATATATTATTGAACTAGAATGGTTCATATTTTCATGAAATTGTTGAAACAGTTATCCTGAAAAAGTTTTGTTCGTTTCACATTTTGTAGAGTTAAAAAAAACTAGATCAAGATCATATTAGATTCCATAGTAATGGAAGAGGCACAAGGGAATTACATCTAGGAGTATGAATTCAGAGGGATGGATGTCCATTTGAGCATTGAAGGAACAAACTCCAATGGACATGGAGAAGAAAGGAATGAAAACATGAATATGGTAGAGACCATTAAAAATTTGCAGAAGGATTTCCAAAGCCATAAGGCTGATAATGAAAGGCTTATGAGAGCCAAGGAGGAGCAAGATGACTTGAACATGAAGTTATTACAGAGCTTGAACAAAATAGAAAATAAATTGGATAAGGAGAGTGACTCGAGGAAATCGGGAAGTCACAAGTCTCATGATGAGAAAAGAAAATCAAGAAGTGTTAGAAGACATCACCATCACTTCCCAAGGCATTCCAATAAGAGGGAACACAACAACTCAATTACATCCCCTGTCAGGAATTGTAAGAGTTATGAGGTGGAGGAACTACGAGGAGAAATGAACAAAATCAAACCTCCTACTTTTGATGGTGATCACAAGAAGGATGAAGATGCAGAGACATGGCTATTGGGCATGAGAAAGTATTTTCAATTGCATAATTATTATTCTCATGTAGGGGGTAGAATTTCCATCTATCAACTCAAGGGAAAGGCATCCATGTGGTGGGATCAGCTTGTGCAGGTGCAACACATTAAAGAGAAAAGTGTTACTTGAAGGGAATTCAAGAGGTATTTTAAGAATAAATACTTGACTAAGAGATACTATGACAAGAAAATGAAAGATTTCTTTGAACTCAATCTTGGGAGTATGACCATTGATGAATATGAGAGAAGGTTTTTAGAACTGATGAAGTATGTCTCTCTCATCAAGGATGATAAAGTGAATATTCAAAGGTATTTAAGTGGATTTCCATCATTTATCAATGACAAAATACAGTATGATGATCCCAAGACATTGGAGGAGACCAGAAGCCAAGATAAATGCCTATATGATAAAAAAAAATCAAGGCCAACATTCCAAAAATCTTGGGAAGACAAAAAGAAATTCAAGCTGGATTAGAGGAAGAAGGGATATAAGACACCATTCTTCGAAAAAAATCCTCATGGACAACAAACTCCTAAAGAAACCAGAATGATTGACACAGGGAGTCAAAGGCCAAGGAAACTACCTATTCAATGTTGGGGTTGTAAAGGGGATCACATGTTCATAGATTGTCCTCACAGAGGTGAAAAAGGGAGGATTGTTCACAATTTACAGTAAGATGAAATAGTGGAGGACAGGGATAGAAAGGTACCCAGGATCTATGCATCCCTGGACAACAAGCAAGCAGAGTATCAATCACATATGATTTAAGTGGAAGGTATGATCAACAACCAAACCATTGCTATTTTAATTAATTTAGGAGCTATTCATAGTTATATAGATCCTAATATGGTGGAAAGTTTTCATTTGCCAAGAAGCAAGCATGGGAAATCTTGGTTGGTGAGGCTAGCTACAGGAACCAAAAGAAAATTTAATGAGATGGTTAAGTCATGTCTTATTGACATGAATGGAATGAACACCCAGGCATAATTGAAAATCTTGCCTTTAGGTTCCTATGATTGTCTAATTGGGATGGATTGGTTGGACCAACATCATGCTCTCCTAGACAAAACTAAGGAAAGTGCAAGGAATTTCTAGGGTAGTAACCATCAGAGAGATTTTAGCATTGCAGTTGAGGAAATGTTACAGAAAAGGGTGTCAAATATTTGCAGCTCATATGGAGGAGACACCTAAATATAAGGTGCCAAATTTGAAGATTATGTAGTCCTAGAAGATTTTGAAGATATGTTCAAGGAGGTACCAGGACTACCCCCAAGGAGGGACATTGATTTTTCTATAAATCTAATGCCTAGAGCAGCTCTAGTGTCAAAGACTCCTTACAGAATGAGTACACTAGAGCTGAAGGAGTTGCAAATGCAACTTGAAGAGCTTCTGAAGAAGGGGTATATACACCCAAGTGTGTCACCTTGGGGTGCCCCAGTCTTGTTTGTGAAGAAGAAAGATGGAACATGAAGATTGTGCATTGATTTCAGACAATTGAATAAAGTGACTATGAAGAACAAGTATCCCCTGCCAAGGATTGATGATCTCTTTGATCAATTGAAGGATGAAAATATCTTTTCAAAGATATATCTCAGGTCAATATACCATCAGGTAAGGATTAAAGAAGAAGATATCATAAAGATCGCTTTTAGGACAAGGTATGGTCATTATGAGTTCATAGTGGTTCCATTTGTGTTGTCAAATGCACCAGTTGTTTTCATGTGCTTAATGAATGATTTTTTTTAGAATATTTATACAAGTTTGTCATTGTCTTTTTGGATGACATTCTCATATATTCCAAGTTAGAGGAAGAGCATGAACATCATTTGAGGATGGTGTTGTGAGTATTAAGGGAGCATCAGTTGTATGCCAAATTGAGAAAGTGCTCATTTTATCAGAAGCAAACTCACTATTTGGGTCATATCATTTCAAAGGATGGGATAGTAGTGGATCCTAAGAAGATAGAATCCATTAGAGAATGGGCAGTGCCAAAGAATGTGACAGAGGTGAGATCATTCATGGGCCTTGCATGATACTATAGTAGATTTATAGAAGGATTTTCAAAGATTTCACACCCAATCACTTCTTTCAAAGAAAGGGTGTGAAGTTTCAGTGGACATTGGATTGCAAAAAGAGTTTCCAACACTTGAAACAATTATTAACAAGTGCTCCAATATTAAGGATAGCAGACCCAAATGAAGATTTCATTGTATGCACAGATGCATGTAAAGAGGGACTTGGTGGAGTCCTGAGTCAAAATGGGTTTGTTATATGTTATGAATCAAGGAAGTTGAAGGAGAATGAAATAAACTATGCCACTCATGATTTGGAGTTGGAATCCATAGTACATGCCTTGAGGAAATTGAGACACTACCTCATGGGGAAAAGGTTTGATATGAGGACAGGCCACAATGGTCTGAAATATGTGTTTGATCAGCCAACCTTAAATTCTAGGCAAAGCAGATGGTTAGAATTTCTAAGAAAATATGACTTTGATATAAAGCATATCAAGGGGAAAGAAAACAAATTTGTTGATGCACTCAACAGAAGAGTGCATGAAATGCATTCTACAAGCATTATTATGTATCAATCAGATTTGAAACACATAATTATAGAGACTTCCAAATCAGATTTACAATACAAGGATTTTGTGGCAAAACTACAACAAGGTAATTTGTAGCAGAAAATTGAAGAATACAAGTTAGATAAGGATGAAATTCTCATGTACAGGGGCATAATTTATGTACCAAATTCCCAGTAGTTGAAAAATTAGATATTGAGAGAAATGCATAATGTTCCTTATGCTGGGCACCTAGGATATCAGAAAACTATTACAGCTATCAAGAGCCAATATTATTGGCCAGGCATGAAGAAATAGGTTGTTGATTTTATTGCCAGATGTTTGGAATGTCAAAAGGTAAAGGATGAGAATAGACACCTAGTTGGTTTTCTATAGCCATTACCCATTCTTGAGTGGAAATGCGAAGTTGTAACCATGGATTTCATTACCAAAATTCCCAGAACAAACAAGCAACATGATTCTATCATGGTAGTGGTGGATAAGCTTACTAAAGCTGCCCATTTTATTCCAGTTAAGCTCACTCACAAGGAAGCAAACATTGTTGATGTTTATATGTGGGAAATTTCTAGATTACATGGCATACCCAAGACAATTGTGTCTAATAGATATCCAAAATTTACCTCAAAATTTTGGAAGGGATTATTTATTGGATTTGGAACAAATTTGAATTTTAGTGCAACTTATCATCCAGAAACAAAAGGAAAAATAGAGAGGGTGAATCAGGTGATTGAGGATATGTTGAGGATGTATGTGATGGATAAACCATCAAAATGGGAATACCACCTACACTTGGTATATTTTTCTTATAATAATGGGTACCAATCATATCTAAAGATGAGCCCATTTCTCGAAGGCAGTATGTGAGGGATGTGTTCTCGGAAAACACCCTCAAGAGAAATTTGAAAAAGGAAAGTCTCAAAGAGATTCATTTCTCTTATTAATGAGAATTCTCAGAGAGGAAAGTCTCAAGAGAAATTCAACAAAGGAAATACGGTTAATGAGAATTCTTCTATTCTTTCTATCCTTCTTTTTCTTTCTCAAATTCTCTCTGCAAATGTGTGCAGTATTTTCTAGATATATCTATTCTATGTAGGTTCAACAAATTTACAAAGTGAATCTATAGGAAATAAACAACTAAATGAATATGCAACCACCTTAAAGTTTCTATAGGAAATAGGCAGCTACAGGAATATGAAGTTACATGAAAGTTGTTATCGAAAATAGGTAGTCACTGGAAATAAGTTATTATTGAAGTGCATCTACAAGAAATAGGTTGTTATAGGAATCAACAGCTACAAAATTGAATCTATATGAACAATTTTTACATAAATGGAATTTACAAGAATTAATAAAGATGATATATGAAGAATATGATATTTTTTTATCGACCAAACATTGAATAATTTATTTTATGGTGGCAAGGTGGTGCAAGGTTGAGGATTAATGTCTTCATTTGTGTAATAGGTTTGTGCCTAGAAAGTGGGTGCTTGCAAAAATTTGTAAAGGGTATTTGTGTCTCTTGCAAGTGGGTTCTTGCAAAAATTTGTAAAGGGGATTGGTGTCTCCATCAAGTGGGTGATTGTAAAGATTTTAATAATAGATTGGATCCTTGATCACATTAAAATAACTTGTTTGGTAGTTTTCTCCAGTATGGGTTTCCACGTAAAATATGTGGTGTTCTGTATTCAAATGTATTTTCAATGATGATTTTATGTTCATTAAATTTATTACTGGTTTAATATTGTTAAAAAGGGAAAATAAATAAGAATATTGATTCAACCCCCTCTTAGTATTCAGCAATTGGTATTTGAGCATGTTAATTCAATAAAAACCTAACAGTTGGAAGGAAGATCCTTTAAAAAAAATGGTCAGACAAGATCTCTCTTCTTCAACCAAACCTCCTATATTCAATGAAACAAATTTTACCTTATGGAAAATTATAATGAAGGCCTACCTTATGTCACTTGGCATGAAGGTCTAGACGATTGTAGTAGATGGCTACAAAACCACAACAACGCTTCCATTAGATGAAGCAGGTATGAAACATTGCTATAGTAATTCAAGAGCTATGAATGCAATTCTACGTGGACTTGAAAAAACATAATTTGGTAAAGTGATGCAATATGAATCAAACAAAGATATGTGGGACAAACTAGTAAATATTTATGAAGGATGTGTTAAGGTAAAGTTGGCCAAACTTCAAGCTCACTGAACAAAATTTGAAAGCCCGAGAATGAGTGAGGATGAGAACAACATTAGATTTTTTCTCAAAGTGGATTAGGTTGTAAACACCATGAAACAAATAGATGAAAAACTTGATGAAGTTGTAGTAGTTCAAAAGGTACTAGGATCTCTCCGAACAAGACTCAATTCAAAAATTTCTTCTATAGAAGAAACTCATGATACAGATAAGTTGAATATGTATAGGCTCCATGGAATACTCACTTCCTATGAGATGAAGACAAATAAAGAGTATACAAACCTAAAATAATAATCTTTCAAGGAATCAACCAAATCATACAAACATTTGGATCATAACTACTCCAATCACATCTTAGATGAAGAAGAAGCCATCTTTGTGAAGAAGCTACAAAGGGGCTTTGGAAAATATTAAGGTATGTTTCCATTCAAATGTTTTAATTATGGTAATATAGGTAATTTTTCATCTAAGTGTCCATACAAAGAAAACAACGATGATGAAAAAGAAGAAAAATGAAAGAACAAATATGGAAAAAATTATAAAAAAAATCCTTTTAAGAAGAAAAGATTTTATTCGAAAGAGAATAACAACAATTCCTTAGATACTGAAGAAGAATATGAATCTGACACAAGCCAAGATGAAAACATTCTCATGGAATTCTAACATGAGAGTTATGACCAAGAGAATACTGACAGAGAGGAAGTTGAAGAAGTGTTTGACATGCAAGGAGAACTCATTAGTGATTTCGAGCAAATATACAAGCTTAGGAAAAAGAAAAAAAATTAGAAAGAAAAACTACTGGCCTACGAGGAAGGAAACAGTGAGAATGATGAACACACTGTTCTTTTAAAAAATCAGCTAGAAGAGGCCAAACGAGTGGAGGAAATAATGATGAACCAGTTAAAAGAGAGAAAGAACAACTGTGAAAAATTGGAAGCAAAAGTAATATCATTGAGAAAGTATCTAGAGAAAACTAAGGCTCAGATGAATATAAATATAAAGCTCATAAATGGATCTGAAACTTTGGACAACATTCTCAAAAAATTTAGATCTCTAGATGGCAAGAGAAGAAATGGATACAAATAAAGTCATGAAGCTACCAAAGGTGAGTCAAGCACTGGCACATAAAAAACTGAGGAATTCGAAAGTTATGTCAGTGCTCTCAAAGGAAACCAGTCTAACAAACAAATGGATGAAGGAAAAATCAACAGAAACAAATTCAAAACAACCACACAAATAACTATGGAGAAAAGATGTAACATAAGTCATAATTTCACCAATCCAGTAAACAAGGATCAATCCCTTCAAGAAGGTTATTCACTCCAAGGTATCCAAGTACTTTTTATCGCTGTTTTTTTTCATGTCCTAAATTTGGACATAAAATTATAAATTATATAACACGCACGCACACACACACACACACACACACACACACACACACACACACACACACACACACACACAGATATATATATACATGTGTGTGTGTGTGTGTGTGTGTGTGTGTGTGTGTGTGTGTGTGTGTGTGTGTGTGTGTGTGTGTGTGTGTGTGTGTGTGTGTTGGAAATGTATAACATAAAATTCCTAGAACTCAAAACTCTTATAACAATGTTTTTTCCCCTCTTGGATGAAATTGAATGCTCTATATGCAATAAATTTGGACATAAGAAAAATAAATTCACAAGATGTTCGAAAACACATGTATTCCAACAAAGGATGAACACCCTCGATAACCACTCACAAAACCAGATTAAAGATCAACACACCCATGTTTTCACATGGTAAAGCCCCTATGGGGAAACATCCACAACCCCAGCCAACACGACCACTTGGAGCAGTTTATTAATGGAAAATAAAAAGATTACAAAGAGAGTTTACAAGAGAGTTTCTCACAATCGATCATCAAAAAATGAACCTCCATGCTCTTTAAATAGAGATCATGGACCAATCAGGTGTTAATCCATGGATCAATGGCCACTAAGATTAAGGAGAATATGAACTGTCAAATCACTCTATGTCGGGAATATATCATGACCATCATATTTCCTAACTAAAAATGCATACTAATGCATACTAAATAAACACACTAAGAAACACACTTTTACCTAATGACACATTATACCAATTATATCTTAACTAACTCCTAAGTGTCTAAATATCCTAACATCCCCTCTTAAGAACAACTTGGGATGGGATTGAAGGATTTACAATAGCGACACAATAGGAGAAGGAAGGAGGCATTAGAGCCTATCCCCCCTTGATGACAACTTCCTAAACTCCTAACATAGATCAAAGTTTGGAAATCTTTTCTTCTGTAAGAGAGTTTGTGAAAATGTTTGCAACTTGATCTTCTATAGGGAAAAAGAGCATTTCAATAACTTGATCATGAATGAGCTTTTTGATGAATTGCATGTGTAGATCGATGTTTTTATTGTGATGATGTTTAACTGGGTATTTGGCAAGCTTGATGGAACTTTGATTGTCACACAAAAGGCTGGTCGAATGTTGCTGTTGGAGTCCAAACTTTGAAAGAATCTATTGAAGCCATAAGGCTTCCTGACTTGCATTTATCGTTGCTTGGTACTCTGCTTCCACTAAAGAAAGTGAAATGGTCTATTGTTTCTTATAGGCACAAGTAATATGTCCTTAACCAAGGATGAAAACATAACCTACAATAGACTTTCGATCATCAGGTTCACCGGCCCAATCTGAATCAATGAAACCAACCAATAAAGGAGCCCCCCCTGAACTGTAATGTATCTTGAACTGAACTATACCATGGACATAGCGAAGTGTCCTTTTAGCTATTTTCCAATGGATTTCATTGGGTGTTTTCATATACTAGGAAACAATCCCAACAACAAAGGAAATATCAGGACAGGTACGAGTCAAGTATAAGAGGATACAAACCAATTGATGATACAAGGTGGCATCAACTTCGGGAGAAGTATAGGTAGCAACAAGATTGACTTCAGACTGGAAGGGAGAAGAGTCTAGTTTACAATCATCCATGTGAAAGCGATGAACAAGGTCACAAACATACTTAGATTGGGAAAAAAAATTATTTCATTGGTTTGAAAAACTTGGAGGCTAAGGAAATAGTGCAAAAATCCTAAGTCTATCATTTCAAATTTTTTCTTGAGGTTAGTTTTCACATGGTTTAAAATTTTTGAGTCACTGCTAGTAAGGATAAGTTCATCAAAATAAAGGACAAGGATTATAAGATGGCTTCATAATTTCTTGGTATAGACATTAGGATCATAATGACATCTAGAGAATCCAGTGACAATAAGAAAGTTGTCTATTTTGGAATACCAAGCTCGGGGAGATTTATTAAGACCATAAATAGATTTCTTAAGGAGAGAAACAAGGCTAGAGTAATTCTGGACATATCCAGGAGGTTGTTCCATGCGGATTTCATCTTGCAAATATCCATGCAAGAAGGAGGATTTAACATCCATCTAATGGACCTCCCATTTATGTGAGGCAGCAAGGGAAATAACAAGGTGGATGGAATTCATTTTGGCTATAGGGGCAAAGGTTTCATTATGGTTGATTCCTTCAACTTGGTAAATCCTGTGGCAACTAACCGATCCTTCTATCTTTCAATACTTCCATATGGTGCATACTTAGTTCTGTATACCCATTTACATCTAACAAGTTTTCTTCATTTTGTTAGAGGTACAAGATCCCAAGTATTGTTTTCCATTAAAGAGAGATACTCTAAATTCATTGTTGTATCCCAATGTGGATGAACTGAAGCTTTTGTAAATGTCTCTGAATCATGATTCTTTGAAACTTGAGCCAAAAGAGAAGAGGATCACTAGAATTGTGAACATGTTTGACATTTATTTGAAGGATAATATCACCAACTGCTTCTTGTGTTGAACAAACCCATATAGGAAGTGGTGGAGCCGGAGCTAGTGCTAGTTCAGGTTCAAAGGACTCATCTGGAGGAAGGTGAGCAGGCGGAGGTGGATTTTCTTCCTCATTGTCATCAACTGAAGAAGAAACCAGAATAGAAGAAGGCACAAATGTTGAATATCTCTCATAGGCTGAAGAAGGAACAAACGTTGAATTAGGCTCGGGTGCCAAAGAAGGCACAAACTCCAAATTAAAATCGTTGGCCAAGATATTTTCACCAAATTTAACATCTATTCTTATAATAATTTCATTACAATATGGTTGAAGAATTCTATAACCTTTGACATCTTCAGAATAACCAACGAATATACACTTCTCACTTTTAGGTTGTAATTTTTTCCTTCTCTCATCAGGAATATGAGCCCATGCTATACTTCCAAATACACGTAAGTGACTTACATCTGGTTTAATTTTAGTCCAATATTCTTCCGGTGTTATATTTTTAAGATCCTTTGTGGGAGTTCGATTTACTATGTAATTTGCATAGTTGATGGCTTCCTCCCAATACTTTAGACTTAATCCCTTAGATTGGATCATGCAATTAGCCATTTCTTTTATGTGCAGTTCTTTCTCTCAACAACTCCATTTTGTTTTGGTGTATATGGAACAATGTGTTTCATATGGATGCCCTATGTAGTGTAGTAACTTGTAAAATTATTGTTCACATATTCTCCTCCATTTTATGTTCTTAACCTTTGAATTTGATCTCCAGATTTCTTTTCTACAAGGGCCGTGTAGGCCAAAAGCTTGTCAAAAACTTCACTCTTAAGTTTTAAGTCAACCCAAGTACGTCTGGAAAATTCATCAATGAAAGTTAAGAAATACTTGCACCCAAAAAAAGAAGGAGAAGAAATTGGACCACACAAATCACTATGAACAAGCTGCAAAGGGCCTGAGGCGTGCCAAGAGGCACATTTGTCAAAATTGTCCCGATGATATTTTCTGAGAACATAACTGGCACAAACACCATCTATGCATGAAACAGGATGAAGACTGATCACCATTTGTTGATTACATAGTTGTTGCAATGAGCGATAGTTTATATGACCAAACCACTCATGCCAAAGTTTGCTCAATTCATTTCTATGAGTAAAAAAAACTGATGAAATATATGATGAACCAAAGTTTTCAAAATTGTACAACCTGGTAATATCATCAACAATTCTAATTGCAAGAACGTGCTTAGGATCTTTTAGATCCTTGATTACAAATTGGTGAGGTGAAAACTCTATGGTTTTACCTTCACCTAAATAAGTGATTTGATATACTGATAGAAGGTTACAAGAAAGACTTGGAACACATAATACATCATTGAAATGACCAATTTCTACTTGAATTGTTCCAGGTCCTTCAACACTAAGAGATCTATCATCACCAACAAATATTTTCTTGGTGTTACATTTATTTAGAGAAGAAAATATGTCTTTATCCTTAGCCATATGATAAGATTCTCCAGAATAATTAAGCCACTCATCAAAATAAAATGTAGAAGTTGGATTGAAGGGGAAACCAAAAGAAGAAAGTGCATGTCCATGAGAAAAAGAAGAAGAAGTAGAATCAATACTGATGTTTTGTTTCTTCATCGTTGCTTATAAAGCTACCATATTCTTGAAACATTTGGATTGATCATGATCATCTCTATCACAAAAGTTGCAATGTCTATTAGTCTTCTTATTTTTATGTTTTTCTCCTTTGTCCCATTAGGAGTGAAATATGTCTAAGTTGGTTTGGGAACCTTATGTTTCTTGTTGTTGTGGAAAGAATGTTTCTTCTTTGGATTCTCGGGTTTACCTTTTTGATGGATGACTAAGGATTTGTTGGAGGTACCTGTAGTGTTGATCACTCCAAGTTGTACAAGATTATCTTTCTCCCTAATCAAAGCATCACAAAAGGACTCAAAAGTGGGTTTTTGATACATTGTCCCTAGAGCCTATTGCATGGCATAAAAGGTAGATAAAAACATAGAATATGCACTACCTAGATTAGAAAGAATACGATCAATGCAACGCTCTTCATCCATCTTTATCTCACATTCTTCATATAAAATTCTAAGTTTTTAAAAATTAGATAGATAGTCTTCAATACAATAAAAATCACTTGTACTTAGAGTCAATACTTGATTTTCTAACTGGTTTGCTTGAATAATATTTTGTTTACCAAACACAAATTCAATCCTTTCCCAAGATTCATTAGGTTTATCAATTTGTTGAAGGTGGAACCTTAAATCAGGAGAGATGAAAATTATGATTAGTTCATGTGCTTCATCATTCCTATTATCCCATTTGAATTTCTTATCAACATCAATAGTTTTTGTTTCCTTTCCCAAGGTAATCTGATACAAGGTATTACTTCCTAATAAATCCTCCATATGTGATTTCCATTGGAAGTAGTTGGTGCTGGTAAGCAAAAGATTACTTAAATAAGACATATTAAATATGAAGATAATATGGATTTAAAAATTGAAACAGATGATCTAGATGGAAAGATCTTGAAAAAATAGGTGGTTTAAAAAAAAAACGACATTGAAAACAGATTTCGGATGTGAAAGTTATATCATTTTAAACAAATGCATAAATGGTAACCAAATGACCACATGATGGTGTAAGTTGTTTTATGAAGTGACCCACTTTTATAAAAAGAAGTGAGGTTCACTTTTACAATGAAGTTACTTTATAAAATAAAATATGCATGCAAAATAAATAACTCTAAAATATTAAATCTACTTATAGTGATTCAGTTGTATACTTGAAGAGAAATACACTTTACAATGGAGCATGAACTTAAAAAAGAAAAGTAACAAAAAGAGAGACTTGAACTCAAGACCTCTTACTCAATAAGGAAACTTTTAACCAAATGAGCTGGCAAAACATATTGTATTGTTTAGCAAGAGGATTCTTGTTTTTGTTTTTTTTGCTGAATACGGCCTTGGAGAGAGTCCTAAAAAAAAATTTATTTTCACACAAGAAGTTTTTTTCACTTCTCGATGACAACAAGGATTAGATCTCGGTTAGCTTTCCTAGAAAATGCACCTTTTCCTATATGTTTCTGATTTTCCGAGATCACAAGGGGTGCGGGGAAAATAATATACATAGACATAAAAGAGTAGAAACCCGGAAACAAACGATATAAATCGAAATAAAACCAAAATAATACTCTGTAAAAAATTAAAAAATGGCGTATTCAGGATTTATACCTCCGGATCTAGCTAAAATGGTCATATCTTGGGTAAAAGAAAACCTTTTTGAGTGAAATGAAAATACTTCTTGAATTAAACGAGCGCTCCAGAAGAAATTTAATAGTCCTCTCAGCCCATAAATGAATGGAAATGGAAGAAAGCAGAGATGAGGCAACTCGGCTTCCCAATCTCGATCTACAATAGGAGCAGGTCTTCAAACAACCTTTGATACCATGTTTGACAACACATGTATTCCAATAGAGAATGAAAACCTTTAGTAACCACTCACACAATCATATAAAATATCAATGCACCGATTTTTGGATGTGGTAAAACCCCTATGGGGAAACATCCACGACCCTAGCCAATGCAACCACTTGGAGCAGTTTATTAATGCAAAAGAAAAATATTAGAAAGAGATTTTACAATAGAGTTTCTCACAATCGATCATTGGAAAATGACCCTCCATGCTCTTTAAATAGATATCATGGACCAAGTGGGTTTGAAGCCACATATCAATGGCCATTAAGATCGAGGAGAATATGAATCATCGGATCACTCTATGTCAGGAACATATTGTGACTGTCGGATTTCCTGACTACAAATGCATACTAAAGAAACACACTAAGAAACACACTTTTACCTAAAGACACATTAGAAAAATTATATCTTAATTAACTCTTAAGTGTCTAAATATCCTAACACAAGCAATATGTTGTTGTTGGGATACTAACAAGGGGGGTGGATTAATATGAACACTTTTTACCACTTTCAATCACAATATATAAAATTCAAATTTATCAACAATATTCAATAGTTTATCACTTGTGCATTCAATATATTATTGCATCATAAACAATATCATTCATCAGTGCATAATAAAAAACTTCAGATACATAAATGTTTTACATATGCAGTAACTAGGGTTTCTACATCTTCTGAATCGCGAACTGGGGTTTCTGCAGTCACCCAGCACCGTGCGGTTTCCTTCCATAGCCCCATTGGGGCTCATGTCACACAAGGAGGGAGGGCCAACGAGCGCCTCCTATAGCTGAGTCACGGCAAATGGAAATACAACAGAGGAAATAAAATGGCCAGCATTCGATCCACCGTCCGACCTGCGCTCAAAACTGATGGAGGAAGGCACTTTCAAGGATCGTGACATGGATATCGACCCAGCGAAGGAGGCTAGATCCTCTTTTGTGGAGGCTCCTTGGTTACCAGGTAAGTGCATTCCACAAGCACCACAAGCTCCAAAATATGTTCTTAGCTCACCACGCATAGAAGAACAAAAGCAATACATGAGGGATTATGCCTTAGTTGGGAAATTTCAGGGGCTCTGGCCCACCGAGCAGGATCTGATCAAATGGATCCAGTACTGGTGGAGGCCAAGAGGGAATTATGAGTTGCAACTGGCTTCCAAGGGGTTTTTTGCAATCATATTCCATAACCTTGAGGATCACAACCATATCTTTGATGGGGGGGCGTACTTTTTCAACTCTGCGGGTCTCTTCCTGCGGTTCTGGACTGAAAAGCTTAGCCCGGAGAAAGAGGACTTTGCACATGCACCTGTATGGATCCAGCTATACTCTCTTCCATAAGATTTCTGGCTGGAAGAAGTCCTAGCCGACATAGGCAATACCATCGGCATTTACGTCAAATCTTCAAAAGCTACCAAGCAAAGACGCTACACCTCCTATGCACGAATATGTGTATACCTGAACATTGCTAAGCCACTCCCAGTCTCCATCGTACTGGAATATCAAGATGAAGATTGGACCCAGACCATTGACTATGAACACATTTCGTTCCGGTACAGGAAATGTCATGAACACGGTCATCTTTTCCAGGAATTCCCCCTCAATGCGGTCCAGAAAGATGGAATCTCAGAAAATGGCAAGGACAAGGAGGGAAAAGATAAAGATGTCTTTGTACAGCCAACAGGGAAAAGGAAACAAGGAGGAAAGAGACAACCTGCCCAAGTAAGTAAATATCTCTCTACAAGCAATAAGTATGCCATATTGCAAGATCATCCGGAGCACACTCCCACCACCGTGACCCCGAGCGCACCTCCCCTGAACCTGGGGCTTCAATATCTGGGTGCAAAGACTGGCACCCCCCAGCAGAGCAAGGACCCAGATCCCCTACACCTAGTTGGAATCCAGAACACACAGGAGCTACAGGAGATAGAGGACGGAGATGCAGAGATGGAGCTGGAAGAAAACGACCTAGCTGGAGTGGATCTGGAGCACCTGGAAAACGCGTACAGACACCAAAAACTCAATACCATTTCCAGAGACCAACTAAGAAAAGTACACAAGGTTTTTCTCAACTCTTCAGCCGGATCTTCAGCCCGAGCCAGCAAGGCCTTAGGAATCCAGATCACACAACCAAAAAACCCAGGTAAAGCTCAGAAAGATAAGAAAAAAAGGGGGCAGAAATCCACTAACAAGCTCATACAGGAAATAGGCAACTATATGGTGAATTCGGGACAAATCCACTTGATCTCGGATAGTTTTCCTCCGCTCCCTACATCCCCGTCATTATGAATATCATCTCATGGAATATCAGAGGCCTCAATGGACGTAGCAAGAAGAAAATGCTATGGGATATGATTATAACAGAAAAATCGGACATAGTCATGTTGCAGGAAACAAAATGCTCGTTAGAAGACATAGATCAGCTCCTTCCTTTCTGTTAGAGGCAAGGGCAAGCTGCCTCAATTGACGCCTTAAGAACTGCTGAGGGATTAACTGTACTATGGAACACTAGTGAGGTGATAATGGAAAAATTCTTTCCCACTAAATGGTCCATCACAACGGAGTACAGATGCATAGGATCAAACAAGCCTAGATGCCTGACTAATGTATACGGTCCAACCAACTCGAGGGACAAGCCATACTTCCTCAGCAGCATGCAATATACGTCCACTCTAAAACAACACAACAACTGGACGATTGGGGGAGACTTCAACATCATTCGCGGTCTGGAGGAGAAGAAAGGGGGCTCCAGACGACTGGAAAGAGACTCCGAGGTCTTCAACAACCTCATTGATGACCTACACCTCGTTGATTTGGACACTAGCAACGACACTTATACTTGGACAAACAGAAGAACTGGGACACACCAAATCGCCTACAAGCTAGACCGCTTCCTCATCTCTGATCCCCTTATGTTGGAGGGAACAACCATGGAAGCTACCATTCTCAATCTCTCCGGCTCAGACCATTAGCCCATATAGCTATGGATGGATGTCCCAGCAACACCTGGTAAGAAACCATTTAGATTTGAACAGTTCTGGATGGATCATCCGGATTTCCAGGAAAACATACAGAACTGGTGGAGGGAGGCCGAGGTCCAGCGTGGATCCAAAATGTTCAGATTTCAGAAGAAATTAAAAAACCTCAAGCACACTCTTAAACTCTGGAACAAGCATACCTTTGGCAACATCTTCGATTCCCAGAAAAAGCTGAGGGAACAATTAGGTGAGATTCAACATCAAATCAGGCTGCATGGGTTAACTAATGAGCTAAAGGCACAGGAGATGGAAATAAACCAACAGCTCGAGGCCAGGAAGAGACAAGAGGAAATCATTTGGAAGTAGAAATTGCACATCCAGTGGCTCAAGGAGGGGGAATGTAATACAAAATTGTTTCACAGAACTGTCATCTAGAGACGACACTCCAATAAGATTACGCATCTTATTTCGGATGAGGGAGAATCCATTACCTCCCATGAGGACATGGAGACAACCTTGATAGACTACTTTCAAAATCTCCTCACCGAACCCCTCCCGGATAGGCGTGAGGCCATAAATAAAATCACAAGAAACATGCCCTCCTTAGTCACTTAGGAATAGAACTCAGCATTTCTCTGACCTATTATGATTGAGTAATTGGATGAGGCACTTCATAACACACCCAAATGTAAGGCACCGGGTTCGGATGGCTTTACAAGCGATTTCTTTCATCATTGTTGGCCAATGATCAGGACTGAAGTTTGGGAAATTCTAGAAGACTCCAGGGCCACTGGTCAGGTCCTCCAAGCCCTCAATGCTACTTTCCTCACCTTAGTTCCCAAGGAAGGGAATGCTCATCATCCTCAGCAATTTAGACCTATAGCCTTGTGTAATGTCATCTACAAGCTTCTTACAAAAGTCATCGCCCATAGACTCAAGCCTATTTTACCAACAATCATATCCCTGGAACAATCAGGGTATGTAGAGGGCAGACAGATCTTGGACAATGTCTTCTTATCCCATGAAGTAATCCATTCCCTGCAAAAGACCAAGACTCCAGGTATGCTCCTTAAACTAGACCTTTCTAAAGCTTTTGACAAGATAAGCTGGAACTTCATGCAAGAAATGCTCTTAGCCTTTAGCTTTGATCAGAGCTGGGTAAACTGGATTATGAATCTTACCTCCACGACCTTCTTCTCTCTGCTAGTCAATGGTGTCCCCTCCTGTCCTTTCTCCCCCTATAGAGGAATCAGACAGGGAGATCCTCTCTCCCCCTTCCTGTTCATCATCCTTTCTAAAGGTCTCAGTCGCTCAATACATGCCGCAGTGAAAAACAACCTATTGACCGATCTTCCCCTGCATGGTATCACCCCACCTATCTCGCACAGCCAGTTCATGGACGACACTCTCCTGATGGGTAGCCCAACGGCCCGAGAGGCCAATGCTATCCAGGAAATTCTCAGCTCCTTTTCAGAGGCCTCGGGCCTTGACTGCAATAAGGGCAAATCCCAAATCTTCTTCTTCAACACACCCCCTCCTGTCCAACGTCATATCTCAGAGATCTTAGGTTTTAATCAAAGCTCCCTTCTGTCCAAATACTTGTGAATACCCCTTATTGACAATGCCCTCCAGAATTCCTCCTGGGAGCAACTACTCGCCTCCTTCTCCAAAAGGATTTATTCCTAGACCTTCAATGTCTTAAACCTCCCCAGTCATCTTACTCTGCTCCAAGTTGTGCTTCAGGCCCTCCCGATCTACCATTTCTCAGCTATGGCCACTCTGAGATTCATCCTATCTGCCATCAAAAATCTTCAAAGAAATTTCTTTTGGCACAACCTCAACTCAGGGAAGAAGATGGCACTGGTTAGCTAGGACAAACTGCGTTGCCCAAAGGAACAAGGAGGCCTAGGCTTAAGGGACCCCTTCATAATGAATAAGGTTCTCAGTGCCAAAATCTGGTGGTGTTGGCTAAAACATCCCAAGGATCTCTGGGCCAGGCTCTGGAGGAAGAAATATACCCCAAATGTAGCCGAGAGGGACCTTATTATATGGAATGGGGATGACCCAGGCTCCTTAATTTGGACTGTGGCCAAGCAGAACAGACAGCTAGTAAACTGGCATGCCTTCTGGGAGATTAGGAATGGCAAGACAACGCTTTTCTCGCAAGACTCATGGCAGCAATGGTCAGTCCTGGCTAATGAAGATTGGGCTTGAGACATTTGCACCCAGTCTATGCAAGTGGGCCTCAAAACTGTCACTGACTACTGGTAGGAATCCACCTGGGAGGACACCTGGCAACGCTGGCACCTAGACAGGGAGCATCTCAATCTGGGGGCACACGTGGACCTGGAACCTTGGAAAAAGGAGATAGCAAAACGGAAAATACCCAAAAATGAGGGGGGCGATATCCTCAGATGGGGACACCATCCGCAGGACACTTTCAGTACACAGGAGGCCTACCTGCTCAAAACTATAATGGACCCCATCCTAAACACGACATCCTGGCAAAAATTGTGGAATCTTAAGCACTGGCCAAAAGTCACTCTATTCCTCTGGCTAGTTCTCCACTCTAGCATTCTGACATGGGATAATCTAACGAAGCATGGTTTTGTGGGAACCTCAATATGCATTCTTTGTTGCGAAGCAGAGGAAACTCTGAACCATCTCCTCAACACTTTTCCTTTCACAGCTCAGGTTTGGGACCAGGCGACGCTAATCATGCGCACGTCTGATCAAAATAGGGACAACATTCAGGGAACGATAACGAACTGGAGGGATGAGGCCTTCCATTCCCCCATCTTAAACCACATCTAGTAACTCATTCCAGGTTTTATCCTATGGCAGACCTGGAAGGAGAGGAACAGAAGAATCTTCAAAGGTCACTCCCTCCAGTGGCAGCAATGCTGGCACCTCTATTGCAGTAATATCCGGGAGACGATCAACATCCAGCGATGGTCTGAGGTAGATATGAATGTTTCACCTTCTGAACGCCCCATCCTTCAACAATGGGCGCTACATCCCCCTCTGATAGCACACATTACCAGCCCACCCACGTTATGAAGTCCATCTTATTGGTCCCCTCCCTCGGAAGGCTACATCAAGCTTAACTTCGATGGGGCCTCAAAAGGAAACCCTGGAGCTGCAGGTTACAGGATAGTCTTCCGTGACCATCACGGACACATATTGATCATAAGCGCAAGCTCCCTTGGGCACTCAAAAAACAACAATGCAGAGCTCTGGGGTCTTCTCAAAGGACTCTACCTAGCCCGCGACAATGGCTTTGCTAAGCTTATAGTCGAAGGGGACTCTCAAATCATAATCAACATCTTGCGCCGAATGCTTAATGGAGTGCATCCAGACAGATTGGCGCCTAGCTGGAGACTCTCCCTTGGGCTACAGATTCTCTCTGATTTATTTCCGCAAAATAAAGCTATCATCCCTTCCCACATCAGAAGGAAATTGAATCAAGTGGCGGATGATCTAGCTAATTTATGCACTACCTAGAGTGGACCATAGATTCTCTGCGACTCAAGCAGGGACTCAGATCACCCAATCCTCCAACGTTGTATTAGCAGAGTTGTTGCGGTAGACCACCCCCCAGATGGGGTGTTATTGGTTGACACGACGCATTTGGAGGAGGTTGGCACAAGCCCATCGGGCACGAGGCCACGTGATGGGCTCGTGCCAGATCCCATCACCGCCTTCCAGCATTAAAATGATACAACGCGTAGTTAAGGTTTGTACGCACGTAGTAGGGGCCGCGTAGGGGCTCTCCCTGGAGGCCTCGTAGGCCCTCTCTTTCACCTCCTAGTCCGTAGCCACATTCTATGATAATGGTCCCCTGGATAGAAAATCTCCCTCAGCGTCTGGACCCCGCCTCTACAAAACTGATACCTGGCCTCCTACCCATAGTGGATCCACCCCGGAGCTCCGCAGAAGGTCCCCCTCCTCCTCGCAGACTAGGGAATTACGCTCATCAAAATCCCATCTCCAACACAGGTGTGCAGCTCAGGGATAGTCTCGAAAAAATTTACGACCTGGTGTTCGAGTTACGTAAGGAGGTAGACGACCTCCACTTCCAGGTGCATTCAACAAACAACAAGGTGGCGACTCTCCTCCATCTCCTGGCCTCCATGAGTGCGACCTTTCCCTCTCACCCGGGTGGAGTGTCCTCAGAGGAGGAGCCCATTGCGGCAACTAAGGAGGGCGACATCCTGCAACAAAGTGCAGAAAATACTAGGATGGAGTGCAACACTAGAGAGGTGGCAAAAGCTGATTCAGGAAGTCGACAACAGCAGTTGGAGGCACAACAGGCCGAGAGAGCGATGGACAATGTGAATACTGAGATGATTTTGGACTCGGGGCCAACCTACATAGAGGAAGAACCATGGTCGGGCGACCTCTCAGCCATGAACCAGGGCCACCAGTTAGGTGTTTAATTATGTTTTAAAGGCAAACTCTATCAGTCTTAGTTAGTTTTTTTGAAGAACATCTCCTACTTACTGTCTTTTTTAATCCTAGAACTGATTAGCAAACTTTATAGGCTGGCTAGACTAGTTTCCCCTCTGTTGGGGCAGTCTAGTGTAGCCATACTATCTATGGATGTTATCTGGCACTCTTACCAATTTTTTGAAGGTACTTAATATAATTTCTTCTTACTTAAAAAAAAAAACTGCAGATACATAGTACACTAGAATTTATGTGGAAACCCAAATGGGAAAAAACCATGGAATGTTTTCTTATATATATCAAGAATACTTTCATAGGAAGCACCAACTTCCCAATTCTCCAACACCAACTAGTAGGAGGATCCAACCCCCTATTTACAAGCTCCAACCTGAAGGAATCTACAATTCCCTGAATTCTCTAGCTGCAACTGGAAGGAGGCTCCAACCTCGTATTTTATAGGCTCCAACCTGAAGGAAGCTCCAACTCCATGTATCCTCTAGCTCAAATTGGAAGGAGGATATGACCCCCTTATTTACAGGCTCCAATCTAAAGGAATCTCCAACTCTTTTTATTCTTAGGCACCAACCAGAAGGAGGCTACAACCCCCTCTCCTTAACCCTTCCTACTGCTCTGAAATATAAGTGTAGACTCAACCTGTCACTATTGTTGGCACGTAATTGATCATACCAAGGTCCTTCTCAAGTTACCAATAAAAGGTACATTGTAGTCTAGAGAATTGGAATTTTCATATCCTCTAAAGAGAAGAAGTCTCACCCACAACACAACCAAGATAGAAGGATAGGGAAGGGCAAGGAGAATACTTGGGTGGGTTCCCAGAACCTTCAAGATTCACCATGATCTTATGCAAGATAGACCAACTACAGAATAGATACGAACTCATGCATACAAGAACTAAAGATGCTTAAGTTGCGAAAATCATTCATACACAGAGACATCATATTGAGTGGATCAAACATAAAGAAGTACTGTAAAGGTATAATGCATAATCGTAAACATAGTATGACACATTATATTTCAAAATTTTGGGTCCTTCTTCATTTATTATCTTCAAAAATTATTGAATTCAATCTCATGGATACAGAGTGGTACTCTATTATAGACTTTTGACTCTAGACTCATGTCACGAATCTCTATATACCCAAAAATGTATACAGATTACATTTACAGAACCTTTTCTGAACTAAACCCAACAACAACATTCACTTAACAATAGTGAAAATCAACATATCAACACTATCCAACCCAACCCTTTTACAATAGTATTCATCTGATATATAGGTTGAGTGGGATATTCTAGCTTTGGGATCCCATTCTTTCTTGTTCTATTGTAACTGATTTTTTCTCGCTCGTGTTGCGTTGTCCCTTTGCACAACCAATTTTTGTTTCTTTTCCTTGCTCTACTATCCAGCTTCTTATGTAGCTTGCACAATTTGTGTTAAACCAAAACTAGGACTATAGTCCTTCTCGTGCAGCTTCAAATCCAAAAATGAAGGGCCCAACAGGCTCCAACCACAAGCCTTGAATTACCCTCGAGTCAAGTACTTGGCACTTTTGCAGCTTCTAGGAGTAACTATTTCTTTCCATTGTCCTCCTTCTCCTCTTTACTTTCCTCTTCTTCTTGCGCTTTCTCTTTCTCTTCATATTCAAATGAAGGGCCCAACTTTGGGACCAATTCTAAGGCCCTCTTTATGACTTCTTGGATGTTCAACAACATAGTTATTCTAACAAAGGATGAACACCTTCAGTAACCACTCACATAACCAGATCAAATATAAACACACCAATGTTTTCACATGGTAAAACCCCTACGGGGAAACATCCATGGCCCCAACCAATGGGGCCACTTCGAGCAGTTTATTAATGAAAAGAAAAAGATTACAGAGAGATTTTACAAGAGAGTTTCTCACAATCGATCATCGACAAATGACCCTCCATGCTCTCTAAATAGATATCATGGACCAATCGGATGTTAGGCCACAGATCACTGGTCATTAAGATCGAGGAGAGTATGAACCATCGGATCACTCTATGTCGGGAACATATCGTGACTATCAGATTTCCTAACTACAAATGCATACTAATGCATACTAAAGAAACACACTAGAAAACACACTTTTACCTAATGACACAATAGACCAAGTAGATCTTAACTAACTCCTAAGTGTCTAAATATCCTAACATCCCCCCTTGAGAACAACTTGGGATAGGATTGAAGGATTTACAATAGTGACACAATAGGAGAAGGAAGGAGGCATTAGAGCCTATCCCCCCTTAATGACAACTTCTTGAACTCCTAACATAGATTGAAGTTTGGAAAACTTCGCTTCTGTAAGAGACTTTGTGAAATTGTCTGCAACTTGATATTTTGTAGGGAAAAATAGCACTTCAATAACTTGATCATGAATGAGCTTTCTGATGAAGTGCATGTGTAGCTCGATGTGTTTTCTATGTTGATTTTGAATTGGGTCTTTGGCGAGCTTGATGGCACTCTGATTATCACACCAAAGGCTGGTCAGATGTTGGTGCTGGAATCCAAACTCTAAAAGGATCTTTCAAATCCACAAGACTTCTTGACTTCCATTTACCACTCCTCAGTACTCTCCTTTTGTTGAAGAAACTGCAATATCATGTTGTTTCTTACAAGCCCAAGTGACAGGTCCTGAAGCAAGGTTGAAAACATAACCTGCAGTAGACTTATGATCATTAGGGTCGCCAGCCCTATATGAATCAGTGAAACCAACCAATAAAGGAGTACCCCATGAATTGTAATGTATCTTGAACTTAACTATACCATGAACATAGCGAAGTATCCTTTTAGTTTCTTTCCAATGGATTTCATGGGGTGTTTTCATATATCGGGCAACAATACCAACAACAAACACTACTACATATTGTAAAAATTCCGACGTTTTATTTGCGGCGTTATGGACAAAATTGTCCATATTGTCGCAAAATAGAGGAAATTTATAAAAAAAAAATTCATGTTGCCCGATAACGTCACTCTTGCGACGTTAACGTCGGTCTTGCCACGTTAACGTCGCTATTTCCACGTTTTCCACTGGAACGTCGCTCTTGCGACGTTTTCCACTGGAACGTCGCTCTTGCGACGTTTTCCACTGGAACGTCGCTCTTGCGACGTTAACGTCGCTCTTGCGATGTTTGTGAAGATGTATGTCACAATTGCCACGTTAACGTCGCTCTTGCCACGTTTTCCACTGGAACGTCGCTCTTGCCACGTTTTCCACTAGAACGTCTCTCTTACCACGTTTGTGAAGATGTATGTCGCAATTGCGACATTAACGTCGGTCTTGCCACGTTTTCCACTAGAACGTCGCTCTTGCCACGTTTGTGAAGATGTATGTCGCAATTGCAACGTTAACGTCGGTCTTGCCACGTTAACATCGCTCTTGCCATGTTTGTGAAAATGTATGTCGCAATTGCGACGTTTGCGAAACTAGGTTTTCCATTTTGAATCACACCTCTCCAATTGAGATGTTTTGGTCCCCAAAAACTTATTGACAAGGAAGATGAGGGAACAATCTAGTTTTTGTCCCTCTCATACCATTTTCCTTCTTTGTCCATTGTCCTTTAAGTCTAATTTACGATAGTTTGTGTTGACCTCTATGAGTAATCTAGACCTTCTTCTATAGTAATAATCCTAATCTAGCTCCTCAAGTGCA